>JAZKJV010010694.1:600000-922364 GCA_037367405.1 Ottelia alismoides
AACACTAGGGAAACTCACTGGCTTTGTTGCAGTAGCACCCCGACACACGTTCCCCACCACCTCTGCGAATGATGGACCCCCCTGACGAACATCAGCAGCATGTAAGTCGTATCGACCACGGAGAAAAGTCTGGTCCCTCACAGGAACCGCAGCTTCAATTGGCCCACAAGTCGCCATGCAGTTTGCTTGTCGGTGCCCCACCTTTCCGCAAGAAAAACACCTTGGAGGTTATGGACAGAAAGAGGCAACATGCCCCCTGAACCCACAACGAAATCACCTCCGCCCAGGTTTCCTATGCGTGACACTCTTCCATTCCCTGCTTTCCCCTACCTGGGGCTCCTCTTTGATGGCACGAGTTCACCTATCATCCTCCTCCGAGACGATCACCGCCTTCCCTTTCGCACTCGCTCTCGCCATTGCACTCCAAGAATGTCCTCCTAATCTCAAAAAAAATGTTCGTAAAATGCTTTGAAAAAAATTCTAACATGTGACAATGTTTTGCAAAAACTATTTGACATTGATTTGAAAAATGGGGGCTTGACTCGTTTTGAAAATCTTTTGAAAAATGTTTTGAAAATCTATTATTATGTGACACGATTTGGAAAATCTTTCCAAAATTCTTTTAAAATTTGAGGGACTAACTGTTTTATTATCCCTATTCAAAAATCCCATAAAAATCTAAAAAAATCAAAACTTTTCTTGAGCAACGATTCTGACTAGTGAGCTTAAAAATGAGTAGCCATTTCTCAGTGAGGGAACTACAGTCTCCCGTAACAGAGTGGGTGTTTAAAAGATAATGTGAATGGCACTGTCTTGAAGTAATACGAGTAGCCGGCTAACAGTCTGTACATACACCCATACTAGCTGGAAATGGATGCAACTATTCATATGAGCTTGAGACAGTCATTATTTCTCTTGAGTTTAAAAAACCATAAAAATCGCAAAATCTAAAAACACTAAAAATCGCTAACTTTGGAGTTGGGGTATTCCTGACATTTTTACTATCACTCAAGACTTAAGGATTTGAGGACACTTGGTTTTTGAGATTTTGAGAGTTTGAGTTAACCGACCTTAGTCATAAGTGTTTGAAACATAATAATCCTCACTTCCCTAGTTTGAAAGATTTGAGCGCTATATTGCATTCTTTATTTCTACCTATTAAGAATATGATCAACACATCATGTTCACAACTGCATGAATGATGAGATGAGTTGAGTTATCACTTGAGGAGCTGTGACTAGTGATTTAAGTCTAGACCCAGTTTTATGATACTCGAAGATGGGGTAAAGTTAATGAAGGCTTCAAGAAACCCGAGTATCAACAAAACCTTAGCTAGTATGCGAATAGTTCACATGCTATCTGTTGATAGTGACCTATGTGCCAGGGTGTGATGAAACTAAATAATTGCTCATTAGTGTACACCAACTCTTGGTAAAACCAGTTTAGCTAGCCTACCAAAAAGAAAAGAAAGAAGTATTGAAAGAGAAGCTCTCTCAATTCAAAGTCAAATATCAAGGATCTTACACCAAAGACGAGTGCTCCCAACCATTTTCAAAGTGTCCACTTGAACCAAAGCTATTAGGACCAGGAGTCGAGCTAGCACTCAAAAAGGGCTCTGCATTGTAAATGCTACAAGTCTGGGTGTAGAAGCTATATTAGATACCTAGAAAAGGCACTCCCCGCTGTATTCCTAGGAAAACAAGTGCAGACGACTCCCAATTCTCTTGACGGACACACTGGTCAACAAATCAAAAATACGTGTCAAGTAATAAGGCACCCGAGAGGAACCTTGTTCCAATGTGAGGGAGAGAAGAAAATATACAATTCTATGCCCTCCATTATCTGGCCCTCCATCTACATTTTCAAGTCTGACAAACTAATGAGACAGTGGATTGAACGCAAGAAAAGACTTATTCCCTAGTGTTGACTATTAAGTCTGGAGGAGAGTCTTTTGGACTAGGACTTTGGGTGACATCTTGACTCGACTCTCATGATTGCAGTACACTAAATGTCACATCCTTATATTATACATATAAACAGGGAGTCTGATAATTAGAGAAGTTGAATTCCTTTTGAGTAGAGCTTGGTTGAACCCATAATTTTAGGACCAAACAAATTACGCGTCTTTTATGAATTAAGCCGTGAAAATTCACAGGCACTGTTAGGAGTTAATCTGACTCCTTCATTCTTTAGATGTTTGAGGACGAGCATAGTTTAAGTGTAGGGGTGTGATGAATCTCTGATTAATTATCACTATACTATATTTTTATTCTCGGAGCAGAATCACCTTCATTCAAATCTTCATTAACTTCGCATCATTAACAATAATTCTTCTCCTTGTAATTAACCTTAATAATTGTATAAAAATTAACAACTTTTTCCTTATTTCTTTTTAAAAATCCCTAAAAATTAGATTAAATATTGTATATATTTATTTTGAGCTTTAAAAGAAATAAAAAATAAAAAAATGTCAAAAATAATTTGAAAGCAATCTCTTTATCTATTAAAAATACTCACAAAAAAATATTTCTTTGTGTTTTTCATCTCATTCACTTTTTGTCCAACATGAAACTTGTAGATCACATTGAGATCTGCAATTTTCATGTTTTGACTTTTAGCTAATTTTGCCTCCTAATTCTTTTCTAATTTTCTTTATTTTTTGTATTTTTGAATAATCTGATTGGGCCACGTGGCGCCCTCTGGGCCGCCCGCGTGGCCCCTTTTCTGTACGCCACCCGGCTTGATCCTTGACCCTTGATCCTTCTCTTTCAGCCTCCATCTCCGCCCTCCATCTCCGCAGTCCCCCTGGCCATCTGATCTTATCCTCCTACCTCATCATAAACGCTCCTTTCTGCCTCTTTCCCAGCTGCACGGTAGCCTCCCATCCAATGGCTTTGCTTCCTCCACGTCAACCACTCCCTCCTAGCCATAGGATGAGGCCCTTCATCCTATCAGGGTCGTTCGCTCACGCTGCTTCCCTAGCCCTAGGACCGGGTCGAGCAATCTGATCTCAGCCCTTCCCTCATTCCCTCAGCACAACTGTTGGATCTTGCCGTTGGATCACAAGATCCAACGGCCATGACTTCATTTTCCACCCCCTGCTCATCCCCCCTAGACGTTACGCCTCACAAACCTCTCACCCTTCCAATTTTAGCCGCCTCCTCATCCATTTCTTTCACTCGATAATGCCCCTCACACATCGTCCTAGCTGCTGCCACTCTCGCGCAACCAATAACGACTATAAATCACGCCTCCCTCAACTCCATCTAGCTGTCACAAATCCCCTCGTCAGCTTGCATAACCGGCCACCTCCTTCCTATTTAAACCCACCTTCGCCTCCGTTCTTTGGTGTCCACCAATCAAGGGCATATGCTCAACCTCTCTCATCCCTCCGAAGACAGCGGAGGGGCGAGATGATACGACTATGATGACCTCCTTGCTCCGGTGTTGACCCTTGGTTTATCAACCAAGTATTAGCTGCCTTACGGTCGATTGAGCTCCGTGCCACAGGCTGGGTACAATGAGTGACGACCGGAGGTCATAATCAACCCTCAGCCCATGCCTCCGTTCTCCGCCCTACTCCGATCAAGTAACCCCCTTATCCCCTTATCCTTCTTGATTTCTCCGTAATTTCTCCGTGCACACACTACTTCCCATCATCGATTTGCTACACCAACACCTTCACGACACTTCACCCATCTTCGCGCCGCATTCCAATTACCTTCTTCCTCCGCAACCTCCATCACCTCCAAGCTCCACCAGGGGAGGAGGATATCTCGCCCCGAGTTTCGACTTCTCTACCATGCTTGCATGTCGTTCCATCCACTTACTTCGATTTTATCTTTCTCTAACCCCCTGCAGGTTGCAACCTTTATTGATCAGAGCTACCTTGCTACTCCGGTCTAGAGCTTCCTCGCCGACGATGGAGCATCATCCCGTCGATCTGACTGTCAAAATCACTTCCTCTCTCCGGCCGGATCTTCACTAGACTCCTCCGAAGCCTCTCTGATCTTCAATGCTCAAGGAGGGCCACAGTGGTGCTTTGTGGGGTTCACCAGAGTCACACCTTCTCCGTCACGCTAGAGAAGAAGATGACGGGGGTATAGGTCTCCAGATACCGTCCGATCACTTGGATCGGATGGTCCAGCTCACGCTCCAGCGTTGGCACCACACTAAGAGGCTTGGTGGACCCGTAACAACAATGAAGCAGGGGGCCATGCCACGTGGCCTCCATATTTGCAGCCAATCCGACCCTCGCCCCGAGCCGAGTCCGTGCGCGTGCCATGCGCGTGCGGGCTGGGCTATTTGCAGTTTATCCCCACAGAGATTCTATATTTGCCAACATGTTCTCCTAGACATGTGCTCCTCACATGCGCACCTGAGTAATTTGTAGAGAAGTCCCTCCGTCTTTCAAAATTTGCAGAAATGTCCCTGCGAAAGACCTAATGGCATATATTATCTTTTTATTCCTCATATGTTTGTTGCATCTATGCCCTTACACTCTAGTAATCATATCTTGAGCATACGATCTCCATTTTGGTTGATTTCAATTTCATTTTGTTGCTCATTTTATTCTCTAGCTAATGGCATCATTTATTTTATGATTTGACACATTGTAATATATGGATAATTTCTAATTCTATTGTATCACTTACTATTTTTTCTTAATGCCATTAATTCATTTTAACGCGCTATTTGTCCCAAAAATTAACCTATCTTTTATTGCTCAAGTGTCTGATTCATTTAGGGGCCATATTTTTACAAATTTTTTTCTGCTTGCATATCATTACACATTGCATCTCATTTAACTACATAAAACTAAATAAAAAATACATGCATCTCATTATGTGTCTCATTCTGTCATTCTGTTTACATCATTATATTATGCATGGCTGTATTTCAGTATGTCATCTACATTGTTGACCTAAATGAATGAATTAAATCACTCAACCTAAGGAACTAAATTGCTAACTAATTATCCTAACTAGTAGCTCAACAGGGGTTACCTGGATCAGAAGAACCTCGCCTGAGCGGAGCTCCATCGACATCTGGATCTCACCGTTCCTGCGACTTATCCTCGTCGACAAGGCTAGGAATCGCTTGTTATCGCCAAGGATTTACTCAGAGGGGTCGCTTTAGGGTTATAGTAGAAGAAGATAGATCAAAAAGTAAACATTGGTGATCGACGACTTTGGCTGGAGGTTGCGTGTAGTGGGGAAGGGGTTGGTGAATGCTAGATGGGCGTGAGAGAGGGTAGTGGTAGCTGCAGGATGGTGGCGAGCTCGAGGGAGATGGAGATATGGAGGATGAGTAGAAAAATGGAGAAGAGGGGCACTCATGACTCTGACAGGAGTCCGAGGGTCGAGCAAGGGCAGTTGACCTCTGGTCAACATTCCTTAGATTCTCATTGGTTCTTGTACGACCAAATGAGACTAAACAGAAATAAAAAACCCTGTTAATTCAATAATAAATACTAACTGATTTTATTAATTAAAATTTAAAACATAAAAAATATTTCTTATTATGAATTTATTTACCATGATTTTTATTTATTTTTACAATTTAATTAATTACATGATAATTTTTACAAGTGTATATGTTTGTATAACTGTATTTTATTTCGTATTTTTATTATGTATTTTTAATACTTATTAACATATTTAAATATTTAAATATTTATAATATAATTAGTTACATATTTACATATTTATGTATTTATATTTTATTTTTATGATTTTTTATATACATAAATAATTGTATGTTTACATTATAGGTATGTTATACCTATATATTTTAAGGTATTATTTATTTAATGTCTTTTTAATGATTTTATTTTGTATTTATATTTTAAATATATTTCATATAATATATACAATTATTTAAAAATATAAGAAGAGAAAATATAAAGAATAAATATATGAATATTATATACATATATACAGTATAATGGAACCATAGAAAGTCGGATTTTGCATCTTAAATCCAATTTTAATTAGTCCATCTTCATTAGATAGATAATTTAATTTAGAATAGAGTGGATGTACGTTTGGTTCAATTTGAGTTCATATAGAGGAGATATTGATATGTGAAATTCGGTTTGCAGCTTTTTCATCTGTGTGTTCCAATTGCATTGTGTATTATTTCTATTAGCTTTGTTTTTATAATTTTCTTTGTTCTTTCTTCACAAGTCTCATGTTGAAAGCACTATTATTCAAAAAGGATAAAATAGTGCAAAAATATGTATTTTCAGGTTAAATAATTAGGGTTTTATGCTGCGTATTTGCCCCTTATGTCCTCCTACTTTATTTCTCGTCATCTAAGTCAATATTGACTTGGTCTCGGGGTTTAGGGTCAGTCCATATCTTTGACACTTCATTTATTTTCTTTTCTTTACTTTATTCTTTTATTTTAGATAAATACGGGTAATTATGTATTAATTATAGATGAAATAAAGAATGTTAATTTTTATAAATTAATATTATTTACAGAAGTTTTGCTAAGGATTTAACTACAAAATAGAAGAATAAGGTAGATGAATGACTATTCATCGCCCCCGTATAATTATCTTGCTCGTCCCTAGCAAACACTTTTTAGTAGAATAAGTGATGCAAAAGAGAAAATAAAGAAAAGGAAAATAAAGAAAGTTAGCATGATAATGATTATTAAACTTGTCTGCACAAAATCAAAGTTTGGAGCTCAATTAAGACCATTAGATTGTTAGTTTATTTGGAACCTTTTTGGGAATAGGATCTAAAACTTAACAACTCTTAAGTTCCATAATCCTCTGTTCAGGTCGCCTCAATAACCATGTCAGAATAAGTCGCTTCATACGCAAACCCTTGTAATTGCGATTCTTACTTGTACAGTGTAAATGGATGTAGCTCTTCCCATTAAAATAACAAGGGATAATCTCCCTTAACAAGATAACCCTAATTCCACAATCTACCTACTCTTTCCTTGAGAATTGAGGTATTTCCTTCTAAGTTCAAGTACAATCAGCTCAAGAAGAGGGGGTGGAGAGAAGAATAGATTATGGCCAGTGTAGTCACGTATCCTAAGGAGCTTGACTAGTGTAGCCAAGTCTTGTGCTGCAGGCAACCTTGAGATATTTGACTTTAAAGTATAATGCCTTGATTATTTCATACATACTCCGACGGAATTTGATTTTTCATCAACTTTTCCCCGTCTATTCTTTTTTTGAATTTTTAATTTTGCATTTTTTAAATACTATATACAACATCATTTACATAAGGAATTTTCCCTCTTGAGCTAGTTGGTTATCCTTTTTTCAAGCTTTATTGCAACCCACATCGTCCTATCTTTAGACATTCATGCCACTAGTCCGGGTTGGGGTGCACTGGCCACACATGTGCTTCCTCAAGCTAAAGAATCTTGCCCTCATCACCTCCTCAAAGTTGAACTAAGTCCAGAGTGCAGTGTCCAGGTTAGGTCATTATCATCAAGAGTCGTGCGTGCGCTTCGAAATACTCTACTTAGACTGATCAAGATGACATGTGAACATAGTCTTGTGGACTCAAAGAATTAACTCTCATTTACTTGAAAAGTCTTAATTCCGATTCTTATAAGATTTCTGTGAAATTAAGTGGATTAAGGTCCAGATCAAACTCCAATATTCATATATTATCTATACTTGTTCAATCATAAAAATCATTTAGAAAACATTTTATGCAATGCAAGGAAATATTTTTGTGAAATCATTACATGATTTTGATTTTTTTATGGACTTTTCCTAGTTTTGCAAATTTTTATGGAGTTTTGAAAATATTTTTCAAATTTTTAGGATTTTTAGATTTTTAAATATTTTATGGGATTTTTGAAAGGGGTTACTAGATTAGATGTATTCACAAGTTCACATGAATTTTATACATATTTACAAAGAATTTTATACAAGTTATGAGTAGGTTTTTATACAAGCATATAAAGAATTTGATACAGATATGTACACGTTTTATATGATGAATTTTAGTAAGGATATTATCTATAGGATTTTTAAAATAATTTGAAAATATTTTCTCAAACGTTTTGAAACCCTATTTTGCAAATAATTTTACAAAGAATTTTTCAGTGGACGGGCAGATAAGATGTCCGTGGCCCTGGATCTTTTCAGTGAACAGTCCGGTCTCTTCAAGAATGTCGATAAATCAAAGGTTGTCCCCTTCGGCCTTTCTGCGGAGGTGGCTGACACTTGTGGATGGGCTTTGGGGTCTGATTGCGGCTCTCTTCCGATTGACTATCTTGGGATGCCCTTGGCGGTGGGAAAAACGAGGTTGTGGGACTGCCTCAGGGTCGTTAAGAAGGTGGAGGCGAGGTTAGCGGGGTGGAAGTCGGCCATCCTCTCAAGAGGGGGGTGACTGGTCCTCTTAAAGGCGATTCTCTCTTCCATCCCAGTTTACTTCTTATCCAATTGCCGGCTGTCGAAGGGGATCCGTAGCTGCCTTGAGAAGTTAATGCATAGATTCTTATGGGGCACGCATGGGGAGGAGTCGGGGGGATTCACCTTCTTGAGTAGGAAGAAATTACGCTTCACAAGAACACGGGGGGGGGAGGGGGGCTGGGGATCTGGAGGCTGGATCATGTGAACGACACTATGCTTCTTCAGTGAGCTTGCAGAATATGGGACCCAGGGGAGGAATTTTGTAGCAACGTTCTGTGCAAAATATACGATGTTGGCGGGGCGCCGCCGAACCCTGCTACTCAGGCAGGATCTCCCACGCCTTTCTGGAAGGGGGTGGTTGAGGTCTTCTCTAGGCATATCACTCTGTTTATTCAGATGCTTGGCAATGGCAAATCCTTCGCCTTCTGGACTGATGATTGGACCGGGGGGACATTGTGCGTGTGGTTCCCTTGCCTGTTTGCTCTAGCGGCTGATAAGAATGCTTTGGTTGCGTCTTGTTGGTTGGACGGTAATTGGTTCCCCGCCTTCTCCTCTAACTTCTCGGACCAAAGGCTCGAGGATTTTCTTTCCTTGATGGATTCTATCAAGGAGGTGGGATGTCCTACTATGGGAAGGGATCATTGGGGATGGCGTCTGGGCCCTTTCTCGGCTAGGAAGGCGTTTGGGGCGATTTGCAGGCCTCTCCCATCACGGTCGGAGGCTCTGATTCGTGATTGCAGGCCTCCCTGAGCGGATTGGCTTCTTCTTGTGGTTATGCCGTAGGCAAAGATTGATGACAAGAGACCGATGTGCTAGGCTTTTGGGCTCCGTCTCTGATAGATGCATCCTGTGCGATGCGACGATTGAGTCCCTTGAGCACCTTATCTTCAGGTGCCCTAAGGTGATTCTGGTCTGGGTGAGGTAAGGCTGGCTTGGTTGTGCACGTCTGACTTGGCTTCCTTTTGCAGCTCGATGGTGGCCAACAGGAGCAGAGCTCGACGGGAGCTCCTCAGTCCCGGGGCAATTCTGTGGGCACTGTGGCTGGGTAGGAATGCTGTCCTCTTCTCTGGGCAAAATGTTTCTACAAGGAAAATGTGGGGATACATTCAATGAGATTGGTTGATGAATGGGTTCTGTAGTTGTTTGCTTCGTTTCCTTTTTCCCTTTGTATGTTCCCGTTGTTTTATTATTTTAATAAATTTTGGGGTGAACACCAATGAGTGTTTCCCCTGTTTTTGGCTTCAAAAAAAAGAATTTTTCATAAACATTTTTACAAATAATTTTACATTATTCTGCAAACATATAAAAGACCTTATTTTTCAAATGATTTGAAAAATTTACAACTCTTTTTTCATAGGTTTTCAAAATATTTTTCAAAATATTTTAAAACCATTTTCCAACTCAATTTACAAAATACTTTCAAACCAATTTTCTGAAACAATTTTTATACATATTTACAAGGGTTCATTCTTTAGATTTGATTTATTCTAAACCCTTCCCCAATGTAATATATTAGCCATGTTATTGAAACATATGAAAGTACGAGTTATGGCTAACATATATAAATACATATACATATATATATATATGACCCTTTTATACTTAACTCGAACTATGTCATCATAGTGATCAAAGAGTAATAAAGGAAGACATAACTCAAGCTAAGTATAGAAAAACCTATACTACAACAATTGAAATAAAGAATAAGAATTCGATCTCCCCCCTATACTTAGAATCAAGTAATCCTAAATATAACAAACTGTATGCAAAGTGGGGATGATCGGTGATTCGAATTCACGGAAATCAAGGACTCGACTTGTCTTCCCCTTAGGGTAAAATATCCCGAAGGATAGAACCGATTATCATCAAGTTAGAAGATATGAAAGGGAACAAATAAGGAATAACTAGAATACATACATCCCCTCTATACTTAGGATGAGGTATATCCTAAGTATAACAACGTTAAATGTGATGAATGACACAATAGAAGAATAAAAGAATTGAAAATTGTAGAAGAAATAAAATTAATCAAAAATGTTTTTGGGTACGTTGTCTGAAATTTCTGATGCTCCTTGGAGATCTTCATTAAAAATCACATTAATTGAATCGACAACAGATAGGAATATGTCATGCTATAAATATAGCTTCAACAATTGTCTGTTGACCACTAATGGTTGTGTGTCATATGACAATTCTGATATGAAAATACTACCTATTGAGAAGAGAACAAAATGAGATGTTTATTCCATAGAGCTAGGGTCTCTTATATAGAGAGAAAACCCTAGAGAGTACAAGAGTTATGGAAATGGAAGGGTCACAGGGGTTACGGAACTGGAAGGGTCACAGAGGGTTACGGAACCCGAAGGGTCACAGGGTGTTATGGAACCCGAAGGGTTACAAATATAAATATAAATATAATAACACTAACACTCCCCCTCAAGCTGGAGCTGAGAAAGCTGCAGCTTGTAGCAAAAAGAAAGAGTATAAATCACATCTTCACACGATGCATCATAAGAACATATGTCCGCTACAGGGAGAAGACCTCGCTCGAGGATGGGTCTACGGCTTTCAGGTCACCAGAACGTGTCTCTGCCATGCCTGTAGAGTTGTTGCGATATCAGGTCACTGGAACATATCTCTGTCGTGGCTATAGATCACTGGAACATATCTCTGTTGTGCCTGGAGAAGAATCGTTGTAGAAGAAGTCCAGCGCGGAGTAGTAGTCGGGTTATAAAAGAAGAAGTATACGCCCTGACGAAGAAGTCGATGCTCGGTGAAGACAGATGATCTGAGTAGTAGTCTAGAGTGTCGCTTTTTCAGTCGTGGTAGGCAGCAAATATCCTGAAGAATCATCTCTGACTCCTCCTTTCTCTCATACTTGATAGAATAAAGATTATAGAACATCAAGTTGGGAGAAACAAAGAGTTGGGAGAAATAAGTCATGGTAAAGCAAGAGTTATTGGAGGGTGTGGGGGGTGGGGGGGTCCAGGTGGTGATGACAACGCAGGAGGCATGGCTGGAGCTGTTGGAGCCTCGGGCGGTGCTTTAGGTTCCGCTGGAGGTGGTAGCTGGTGCTGCTGGAGACTTGTACTACCTTGGCGGGACCATCGAATCCACGAGCGACACTGGAGGTCCAACCCTCTCTCCTTGTCGACAGAGAGAGGGCTGGTGGTGGCGGCGGATTTAGGGTATTAGACTTCGGTCTAGGACTGTTGCTTTGGTACCAGGTTGTGAAGAGAACGGAATGAGATGTTTATTCCATAGAGCTAGGGTCTCTTATATATAGAGAAAACCCTAGAGAGTACAAGAGTTACGGAAACCGAAGGGTCATGGGGGTTACGGAACTCAAAGGGTCACAGAGGGTTACAGAAGCCAAAGAGTCACGAGGTGTTACGGAACCTGGAGGGTTACAAATAAAATGTAAATATAATAACTCTAACAGTACCAATGTCATACACAGTTCTAACTAGGAATGACCCTGCCCATTTACTCTTAAGTTTGCTCTGAAAAATCTTCAGTTTTGCATCAAATAACCACACCTTATGTCCAGGCTCGAAAGTCTTTCTTCTGATATGCTTGTTGTGCCAACAATTGACTTTCTCATTGTACATTGGGCTATTATCGTATGCGTAATCTCGGAATTTCAAGAGTTTGTTAAGATATATATTTCGATTCTGACCACCTTGTTGTGCGTCCAAATTATAAATGTTCGCTTTCCATAAAGATTTGTGAACTAATTCAACTGGCAGATGACGTGGCTTTCCATAAACCAGATGATCGGGAGACATAATCATTGGTGACTTGTAGGCGGTCCAATAAGCCCATACAATTGAGTCAAGCAACTAAGACATGTTCTTCCTATCCTGCCTAACAATTTTTTGCAAGATTGTCTTAATATCCATATTGGATAAATTGGCCAAGTCATTCGATTGCGGGTGGTAAGGAGATGCGACATGATGATCGATGGCATACTCCTTCACAAGTTTCATGGCTTCTTTGTTTATGAAATTGCTACCCCTGTTTGAAATAAAAATCTTTGGAATCACGAACCGCGAAATAATGTTATCCTTAAGAAAGTGGCAAATAGTACGATTATCGACAGTTCAAGTAGGAATAGCTTCCACTCAGTAACTCACATAATCAACGACAAGCATGATGTATTCAAATCCTTGACTGCTAGGAAATGTGCCCATAAAGTCAATGCTCCAAGCATCAAAAATATCTGATATCTGAATAAACTTAAGGGGTATCGAAACTTTGGAACTGAGGGTTCTTCCCATTTTCTGAAAATCAATGTAGCCTTTCACAAAAGCTACGACACCCTTGAATATTGTAGGTCATCAGAGGCCACACTGTAATACTTTTGATGCCATTCAGCTTCCAGAATGTTATCCTCCAGATTCGAGCTTATGACAATACACGAGGACATTGATGTACTTTTTCTGAGGAATGCAATGTCGTCAAATGCAATCCGCACATTCCAGGAAAAGATATGGATCTTCCCACTGGTAAAAATAGATATACGACAAGAACTTGTCCTTTATTCGCGTCCAATCTTGTGGAACTTTCCTAAAGACGGGATAATTCACAATATCGACATGTCAGGTGAGAGAAGCAATACTGAGAATGGATTCATCATGGAAGGTTTCCGATATCGGCACGCTGCTTAGATGACTATTTGACAGTTTTATTCTGGAAAGATAATCTACTACCACATTTTTAATTCCTGGTTTATCTCTGATTTCGAAATCAAACACTTGGAGTAGAAAGATCCATCTGAGTAACGTGACTTGGCATCCTTATTTTGTTGTAGATACCCATATAACAAAGTGACCAGTGTAAATAATTATTTTGGATCCGAGGAGATGTTATCTGAACTTTTACATGGTTAAAACAACTACCAACAACTCTTTCTTAGTAACTATATAGTTTTTTTATGCATCATCAAGTGTTTTGCTTCTATGATGAACTGGAAATCCTTGTCATCTTTGTCCTAACACAACCCCAATGGTGAACTCAGATGCACCCATCATGATCTCGAATGGGAGAGACCAATCAGGTGACTGTAGGATCAGTGCCTGAGTGACAAGATCTTTTAGCTAAGTAACGGCTTGGAGAACCTTCTGATCAACAATGAAGTCGGTTTCCTTTCCTAGAAGCTCTGTGAGAGGTCGGGCAATCTTGATGAAGTCCTTGACAAATCTTTCATAAAAACCAAAATGCCCCAGAAATGACCTAACATTCTTCACTGAACGAAGTTGCTCGAGTTTTGCAATAACATTCATCATTGCCGGGTCGACCTCCATATCTCGTTTGGAGATAATATAGCCCAGCACAATTCCTTCAATAATCATGAATTGACTCTTTTCACATGATAAACACGATTTACTTCACAACATCTCTTAAGTAATCGGTCTAGGTGTGCAAGACAATCATCAAAAATATAATTATAGATCGAGAAATTGCCCATGAAAACCTCAAGAAAACTACCCACCATATCGGTAAAAACAACCAACATGCACTTTTGGAATGTAACAGACATGTTACAGAATCCAGTGGGCATCCGCTTGAAAGAATTGGTGCTGAACGAACAAATGAAAGTGATTTTCTCTTGATCCTCATGAGCGATTGCCACTTGGTTGTAACCGGAGTACCCATCCAAGAAGCAAAAGAACTCTTTCCCTACTAACCTTTCAAGCACTTGATCAATAAAAGACAGAAGAAAGTGATCCTTATTGGTCGTTGAATACAAGTGCATGTAATCAACACATATGAGCCATGATGTAGGTACTCAGATAGAGATCTCCTCTCCTTGATCGTTTGTGACCACCGAAATTCCTGATCTCTTCGGAAATACGTGCAATGGGATAACCCATTTCGAGTTGGAGATGGGATAAATGAAGCCAACCTCATACTATTTCGTTATCTCTTCCATGACTATGTCCCGAAGGTTAGGGTTTAACCTTCTCTGAACTTCGTGTGACAGTATACAATCATCCTCAAAGTAGATATGTGTGAATATAAGATCAGATTTATCCCTCGGAGAACAGATACATTCCAACCAAGCGCCTTGCAGTTTTTCTCTAGAATATCTAGCAAGCGAGATTCTTGATCAATGGTCAATCTTTACTGATGATGATCAGATACATATTATGCTCTCCTGCAAGGAAAGCATACTTAAGATCTGTCGGAAGCTACTTTAATTTTGACACATTTTGAGTCGGCTTCTCAGACACTTTGGAAACTGAACCGGTTAGTGTATGCCATGCTAATAATAAAGTGTTGCTTACCTATGTCACTCTTGGCTCAAACATCAATGTACCGAACATATCTGCAATGATTTCATATTGTTCGATTTGGACTGAATCTTCTTCGAATAGATCGATCAGTGAATCAGAATCAAACTTGTTGTTGGCAAAAGAGTAGAATTGAATGTGTTGTCCATATCCTCTAGTAAGAACATTTCCTATGTCAAATTATCATCCAATGAAATGCATGGTTCTCTGATCTGCTCTATAATATCATAGTCTTCTACAGTATGTTTTGGCTCTCTTTTCTTAGATGTACTTCTGCGGCTTTTGGCTCAGTAATCATATCCATTGTAACCTTGTCACTACAGGAGCAGAACTCGATCTTTTCAGATCTGTAATCAACTACCGCTTCGATTGTTCGATGGAACGACTGACCAAGAGTAATTGGTGTATGGAGTAACGATTCATGGGAATCCATGTCCAGGACAATAGAGTCCATTAGGAATTTCATGTCCTACATAGTTACGATAACGTTCTTCAATAACCCTGGGCCACATAATGAATCGATCAATAAACTAAAGGATCATACATGTGGGTTTAAGCAGACCCAAACTGAATTCATGAAGTAATGAGGAGGACATAAGGTTAATGGAGGGACTGCTATCAAGCAAAGTTCGCTCGAAAATTTGATCAAATATCTCACATCTGATTAAAGGCCCTCCCATGTCTTTCTTTTTGGCTGGGAGATCATGCATTGCACTAACGGTAGCCATGGTCAGGATGTGCTTCTTCGATCTACTACGTATGTTTTTACGAGGCTGACACTTTGATGTACATGCCTCTTCCAATCCTTTCTTAATAGAAGACATGTATTCCATGGCTTTTAATAGAAGCATTTCAAGAAAAAAATTCTGTAAGATCTCAACCATGGTAAGATCAGACAATATTGTTTTTAATTTTTTGATTTTTTTGGATTTTTTCATTGCATCTGGAAAAGGAATATTTACTGACTGAAAAGCATTGTTCTTATTTACAACTGAACCATCGTGTATAATTGGATGACTAGAATGGGTATAACCATCCAATACATAAGGAAAGCTAAAAACAAGTAACTCGGCTCCGTTGATCAGCATTGGATCGACTGTTGGTGCGGCTTTCTCCATGGCTTGCTCCATTTGACCTTGCTTTTATGTTGTTTTTGACCTTTTTGATTTTCGTCATTTTTTGGATTTTCTTTGGTGTGCTCCTTTATCACCCGACCTGGCTGTTGGATCAACTGATGCAGAAGATGATGATTCGTCAGTTGACACTTTATTATTCTCCTTGGCTATGGCACCGTTTACAAGGTCCTATGTTAGATAACATAACCGAATCATTGGTACCTAACTCACCGAGGTTGGAGGGCACATCACGAACTACCTTCACTAGTATGATCGTCTTGGTGGTAGTGAGGTCATCAAGTTTCTAGCTCATCTCTGTTAGACTCTTCATCGATTGAGCCAAACAATCAAAAGCTAGGTTGACGGGCACTGCTTTTGATGATTCAACATGCTGATCATGTTGAGATTGGTAGTGATGCGTGGAGGCTGCGACTGACTATTATGAGAATAATGCTGAATAGGCAATTGCTGCTAATAATAGTGAGGAGTGGGATTACTGGTTCAGATATTGAGCAGTCGACTTCTGCTTATGAAATTGATATTGCCGGTATGCCTGATGCTGGTAACTTTATCTCAAAGTGTTAGCTTGGAGTGGAGACTGGTGTGACTAGGGTTACTGCTGGACAAACTTCCCATAATGAGATTGGTGGTATGGCATGATGGTAGAAGACCGACCCTATTGATGTCCGCTAGGACGTGCTAGTTGCTATTCATTGCTCCATATACCGTTCACCTCTTGAATTTGGGGTGGACGAGGGAACAACGACTCGACAAAAGATTGGGGTTTTGGGTAGTACACAATCATCTGATGTTGTTGTGGTGACGGTGGTGCCTGATCAGGTGCCTGCACGTAGTACACGTGTTCACAGATGATAGTTGTTCTGGACTCTGTGATGGTGGTATTCCTTCGGCTCGACAGGAGTCGTGGCTGATGAACTCACAGATCGATAGGTACTGATCGTGCTAACCAAGAGCTCTAGATGCTTGGTGATCTAGTCTAGTTTGCCCAGGTTCTTGGTTCTCTGTTCTATTACACCTAATTTCTTGAGGTCCTGTTATCCGTTCTCAATAATGTCCACTTTGGACATGTGACTCCATATGATACTTAGGTTTGAGCTTTCATCCCTATCCTCATCATGTAATGCCACTATATTGACGGTCTTGTGGTGGATTTGGGGCTGCTTTTGATACGCATGTGATGAAGACAAAGAGGCCTCTCTTTCAATCATTTCTTCAAGTATCTACTAGACTACATGTTCATCCTTGTTAAAATGAGAGCCATCACATGCGACATCGATCAGCCTCTGGCTTTCTTGTGTCAGGCCCTCAAAGATGTGTTGGACTAGACTGGTCCTCGAGATTTCATGGTGGGGTACTTATATTATAGATCTGTGAATCTCTCCTAAGCTTCATGAATGGACTCGTGTGATCCTTCACAGAAATTTGAGATGCGGAAACGTATTTGAGTTAACTGACTCACGGGATAGAACTTGTGCAGGAACAGTGACTTGAGTTCTTCCCAGGTTATCATTATTTTTTCCAATTGATTAATCTAATATAGAGCATTGTCTTGAAGGTTAAAGTGAAAGACAATCATCTTAACTATACCTAATGAGATGTTAGGGTAGTGAGTAGTGTGCAGATGCGGTAAAACTGTTGTAGATGGATGTATGGTTCCTCATTGGTGTTCCCATGTAATGATGGGGGAAGAGATAATAGCTGCGGTTTCAGCTCGAAGTGTCTGTATATCGGTGGAATCTTGATCCACTCAGTTATCTGGTCAGCGTCATGATTGTAGGTTTCTTTTAACATAGGCTTGGGAGTCTCTCTTCTTTCCTCATCTTTCCCTCCACGGGGTCCATTTGCCTATGCTTCTTCTCCTCCTCCTCCTCCTCCTCCTCTATTCTCTCGGTCTCTTCTCAGTTCTAATAGCATATATTTGAAGGCGACCTGCGCTTCGACTTTTGCGGTCAACTGTGTTTGGATCGCCTATATGGAGGCAGGCATCTAAGCATTTACGTCATTCTTTTCAACTTGAGGTGCCTTCTCTTTGGGAGCCTTCTCTCAATCAAGCTCAGAGGAAATGGAATCTTGATCGATCTGCGGATATGCATGATGAAGGGAATCCCGATCAGTCTGGAATTATACACCAGATGTAAAGATGTGTTCGGAATTAGGGTCAATTCTGAACATTATTGGATTAGACAATGTGTATGGGGACATATCGATCTCCATCTACAAAATAGGGATGTTAGGATAAGAATGATCCTGGTTTATTTGAGATAAAGAAGATGGGGAGTCTTGAGAGTGATTCGCAAGATCCGAACCAGTCTCTCTGGAATCGTTCCAAATTATTGGAGATGTCGGGGTCATTGAATCGATGTGGTCGTATGCGGAGTCCAGACTAAGCCATTCGAGACCCGACATCTTGAGAGACAAAATGAGTAGAGATGGGGAATAATGAGCACAAAGATATACAAGAAATAAAATGAAGAGGAAATGAGAAAATGCTCAAAATGAGCAAGGTGAAAAGGAATGATACAATGAAGTATAAAGAAAAGGCGCAAGTGCATTGGACTATGATCTTTGACCTAACTAGATCCAAAACAAACAACAAAGCAATCGGGTTCACCAACTCAACTTAGGTGAAGCCGTGAAAGTTCGGCTTTTTAGCTTGTCAATTTTATTTATTGTTTTAGGCAATCTTATCAAGCTTAGTTCTTAGTGTTGTCCTTATAGGCGAGTGAATACTATTAAACAAGTGTTATGTACTTCCCACTGCCTTTGTAACAATTAGTATGCACTATTTAGAAGTCCTTGATATCGAATCTGAGCCCACTACTTAGCCAAAGAAGTAGAGAGAGGAAGCTGATGTAACGAATCAAATACTTCCCCCTTGCGGGGTACTTGAACTCAGAACGATGAGACAGGGACCCATCGTCGCAGTTCCCCTATCTTCAAGTAATTTTGATTAAGTCTGCAAGCAAACCTAGCCCTACTCACCCACTCATTGATAGAAGGGCTATTACTTTATAGACCCATGCTATAATCGAGGTAGTCACGTATTAGGATTTGGGCTCTAATCCTTAGGGATCATGCCTCACTCGGTCTGGAGTGTACCTGAATACAATGTGAGCTTTATGAATCCAACACAATGAAGTCCATTACAGATTTTAATTAGGGACGAAGTTTATTTAGCAGTCCATTTATTTTAATTTTTTGAGTTTCACTTTTTGAGTATTTTTCAATAATAATCACCAACGAATTTTCTGATTCTCAATTTATTTAAATCCAAGAAAACAAAGGGAAAGGTCGAAAAAGCTGATGCACGTGAATTGATGAATACATGCAGAGTTAGAAATGCATACCTTACTCTAACACTCTACATGTAAAGTGATCCACATATAACTGAAACTAATCCATATGTTTTGAAGCGAGAATCATCCTAAACATGAATTTGTATTAGTGGAATGCACCGATTAATTTGACTAATTCCAAATGTAGATGTATAGGAACAAATAGTCTATTTAGGGTTTGGACCTATCAATTACTGGGCTAAGCACAAATAAAAATCTTAACTCTAAGGGCTCAATCACAAAAGATGTAAAATAAAAAAAGTCAGTAAACTCAAATTGCAGAAAAAAATAAAAATAAAGAGAAAAATATGGAGAATAGAAGTGAAGAAGGCATTGAAAACACGTAAAAACCACGTGGGCTCCAATGTAAACAAACACATGGTAAAATAGGCCCGAATAGTTCAAGTACCCAGTGTGTCATGTATTATTACAATTGATAATAATATCTCTGTCACCAAAAATAAAAATAAAAACCTAGACTACACGAATGCTACATTACTCTACTTACCGTTCTGCTCGATTTGCTGCTTTCTCTTGCTGACCCGCTAAGTATAGGCCGGCCTTCGCCTCGCTTGGGTGACTCAGTCTCCTAAAAACCTACCCTCACTTCGTGGGCCCCACAATAAAGGCAAACAAAAGATGTGATTAGAACATATAATCAGTTATTGAATAAAGAGAAATAACAGGAAATGAAAATAAAGTACACGAATTTATACAAACTACATGCTGTTCCCCAACAACAAGGTCATTTGGTGGACATGAATTGACCTAGATTCCTAACAAGGGTGGAGCCCTAATTGTTGTAGCGATCAATCTCCAAGCAACCAACAATTAACCCACAATATGACCAATGAATCAAAATGCGAATGTGAGTTAAAATTTATTATAACTCTGCAATAGATGTATAGATGTAAGTACTGTAGAGGTCAAACACTGGGAGCAAACATGTGCAGGGTATAATTATGAAAATTTATTTCTAATTAATAATTGTTGGAAGAATAAGAGTGGTTTATTCAAGAGAACCCTAGGATCTCTTATATAGAGAAAACCCATGGGTAAATTACATAAGACGGAACATAGAAGAATAAAAAGTATAAACAGTACACAGACTACATAATTCTTTCGATACTCCCCCTCAAGATGGAGCATAGATTATCGATCATGCTCAGCTTGGAAGTACACTTGTGGAATGGTCCCTTGAGTAACGGTTTGGTGAAGATGTCAGCAGTCTGCTCCTCAGAACTAACATGTGAAGTAGAAATCAGTCCCTTCTGGATCATGTCTCTGGTGTAGTGACAATCTACTTCAATATTCTTGGTTCTCTCGTGAAAGGCATGATTATTGGCAATGAACAATGCGGCTTGATTATCACACTGTAGCTACATGGGTAGAGGTACATCTACATGCAAGTCTTCTAATACAACTCGAACCCACATCATTTTAGTACTTTCTTATGCCATAGCCCTATATTCAGATTTTGTACTGTATCTAGCCATAATTGTTTATTTCTTGCTTTTCAAAGAAACTAGAGAGCTACACACAAACACAGCAAAGTCTGAGGTAGACTTTCGATCCTTAGGGTATCCTGCATAGTCAGCATCCACACATGCAGAAACAGATTAATTGGTTTCCTTTTTGAACAACAATCCCGTGCCTGGAGATGATTTTAGATACCTGAGTATCATATATATTGCATCCATATGTACCTGTCTCGGTTGTTCCATGAACTGGCTTACCCGACTAATTGCAAAGGCAATATCAGGTTGGGTTATAGTTTTGTAAAGAAGCTTCACCACCATTTCTCTATACCTTCTCTTGTCAACTTCTTCTTTATCATTATCATACAATTTCATGCTAGGGTCCATAGGAGTAGTAGACAGTCTGCATGCAACCATGCTCGTCTCAATAAGCATATCTGTAATATATGTCCTCTGGGTCATTACTAGACCCTGTGCATTCCTGGAGAACTCCAACCCCAGAAAGTATCGTAATGTACCAAGGTCCTTTGTAACAAATTGACGACCCAACACTGCTTTGATCATCTCTATCCCCTGAGCAGCATCTCCTGTTACCAAAATGTCATCTACATACATCATGTCATCTACATACACCATGATGACAACTGTACCTCGAGTAGTCTTCTAGTGAACAGTGAGTGATCTGCATTGGATCTCTTGAATCCATGTTCTTCAATCAGATGTGAAAGCTTCTGAAACCATGGTGCCCTTGGGCTCTGTTTAAGGCCATATATTGCCTTATGAAGTCTGCACACCATATGATTCTCCCCCTCAGTAGTAAACCCCGGAGGCTGCTGCATGTAGACTTCCTCCTGCAGATCTCCATACAAGAATGCATTTTTAAGATCTAACTACAATAAGGGCCAATCACATACCATAGCTACAAACAGAAGAATAGGAAGAGTGGAGTGACGAGCGACTGGAGAGAAGGTATCCATATAGTCCACTCCAGAAGTCTGAGTGAAACCGCGTACCACTAGCCTTGCTTTGTACTGATCAAGGCTACCATCTGCATGATACTTGACAGTGAATACCCATTCGCTGCTAACAACAGATCCTCCTGAAGGAGCGGGAACCAAGCTCCATGTGCCCCGCGACTGTAGGGCAGCCATCTCCTCCTCCATTGCAGTCTGCTAGCAATTAGATTTCAATGCATCCTGATAGGTCTTTGGGATCTCCACTGAAGATAAAGCCACTGCAAATCTCTGAAAGTCCCTTGTGAGGCGATGAAAGGAGACCTGTGAGGCAAGAGGATACGAAGCACAACTGCGTTTCTGCTTTCTCATCGTAATAGGAACATCCAGATCATCAACCACTGAACTCATTGGAGCAGATTCGTCCTACAATGATGCACTCTGCATAGGCACGCTATTCGACCCATCATTAGTAGTAACATCTGAACATATCTAGGGCGTGTTGGATGATTGGCGTGTAGCATGAGCATGACTAGATCGACAGGTATAAAATTTTGGTAGTGGTAAGACAAGTTTTGGTGGATATGGTGGTGGTGGAGGAGCTTACGCAACGTTAGGAACCGGATTGGACAATGGAGGACTCACTGTAGGAGGAGGGGCATAGACCTCATCAGTAGATGTGTTAGAGATCAATCTGCCACCTGCAGGTGAAAAATACATAACAGACTCGAAGAAAGTGACATCAGCACTGACAAAGTATTTCCTTTTAACCGGATCATAGCAACGATATCCCTTCTGTGTCCGAGAATAGCCCACGAAGACACATTTGACATCTCTAGGTAAGAGCTTGTCAAGACCTGGGGATAGCTGATGAACAAATACAACAACTCAAAAAACACAAGGGGTGAGTGAGAATAATTCCTTATATGGAAAAACAACAGAAAGAGGAATTTTCTCACCATGAACCGCAGACGGCATACGATTTACCAAGTAGCAGGCTGTAAGAATGGCATCTCCCCAAAAAGAAATAGGAGCACAACTCTGGATAAGTAGAGTTCGAGTAATGTCAAGAAGGTGACGATGCTTTCTCTCAGCAACTCCATTCTGTTGGGAGGTGTAGGCACATGTAGTTTGGTGTATAATGCCTTTTGACAAAAAATATTGTGAGAGAGATCGAGTACAAAATTCCAACGCGTTATCAGTACGAACATATTTCACCTTGGATGAAAAGACATTGTTCACTTCATTGATAAGGTTTTTAATAACATCATCAGCTTCAGATTTATTCTTTAACAAGAAAACCCACGACAAACGAGAGACATCATCAACCACGACAAGATAAAACCTGTGCCCCTGGTGATCAGGGACACGACTGGGACCCCAAATATCAATATAGAGTAACTCAAAAGGGGAGCTATTGCTCCGACTCTAACGACTCGGGAAGCTAGCTCTATGGTGCTAACCTAACTGACAAGCTTCACATCGAAAGGACGAACTTCGAGATATCTGAGGCAAAAGGTGATGCATCTTTTGTAGAGGGAGGTGACCAAAGCGTAGATGCCATGTATAGGGAGAGACAAATCCAATAGTATGAGATGAGACTCCAACATGAGAACTCCAGTTCAGACGATAAAGACCATCCTGCTCAGAACCATAGCCAATCACCCTGCCCGTTAGAATATCCTGAAATACAAGAGAAGATGGGTCCAATATAGCGCGACAATGCAAATCTTTTGTAATCTGACTAATAAAGAGTAAGTTCATCGAAAATTTAGGGTCATGTAAGACATTCTTGAGTCGCATGGAATAGGATAACAAAATCTCCCCCTGTCCAACAATGGGGGAATGAGTCCCATTGGCAATGATCACCGACCTCCCTGGAGGAATCTCTCTTATGAGATAAGTTTGTCTCTGTCTCGACATAGATGGTGCGTGGCACCAGAATCCATGATCCAATCGGAGATGTCTGAACTAGAACATGTGGTAAAGGCACATATACTACCTGAGGTACTAGCCGTGGCAGAAGTACTGGCAGAAGCAGACACAGTTATATCCGAAGGGCCTCCAGAAGAATCTTTAGAAGCAGGAGGCATTATATCCCATAATCGAGCGACGAGTTCCTCAAACCTCTGATCCGAAGTAGAAGATGATGGAGATGCAACATGTTCTGCCACCCACGTTGATGCTGGAAAGCCATGCTTCGAATGACATGTATCCTCCGAGTGACCTGGACGGTAACAAAAACTGCAAGGTGGATGGGACCGACCACCACGGCCTTCAGTTCCAAGACCACATACACGGAATGAATAAGAGGAACCACCTCTCCCTCTGGAAGCAACCATCGCTGAGGGGGTGGTGTAATGTGCTGGATGGAACAGAGATGTGGCTAAGCCTTCGGTAGACCTCCTCCATAGGAGGAATGGTAGCATCTGCAAGTATATGTGAACTGGCCGCATCATATTCAGGATCAAGAGCCGCAAGGACTGCTACCATGGTAGCATTACGAAATGTCTTCTGCTGCTCTAGTGTGGCCGTCAGAGGGATAATGCTGTAGAGTTTCTCAAACATCCCCCTAAGGGATGTATACAAGGAATGAAGTGGTCGCCCATTCTGCTTGATGGTGAATATGTCGTGCTGCAGTAGTAGCATCTTGGTTTCATTCTAGACCTGGAAATATGTCGGCGTAAGAAAGTCCCACATCGATTTAGCGGTGGAATGATGGAGGACATCATTGGCAATCTCCATTGACAACGTGCCTGACAACCAAACCTTGGCATACGAGTCATCAGCCTCCCACGAGGCATAAATCCCTATCTTCTCTGCTGGCTCATCCACGGTAAGAATGTGCTTCTTACCATTTGACTTCATGAGACTCATGAACTGCATCGCCCAGACCTCATAGTTCGACCCATCCATCTTCATTATTGGCACGGGACCTTTGAACGCACCTGTGGAGGGCATATCAACCTTGGATTCTGACATATCTCCGCAGAAGAAGAACTAGGGTTTATAGACAGAGTGACAGGTGTCTACACAAACTGCATAGGATTCGAGTGCGCATGTAGATGTTACACACCCAAATCCATAGATATGGCAAAGGAGGCGGCTACGACGAAGCCGGCAGGGTGGGCATCGGCACCAACATGAACAAAGCTGGCAGGAGGCGGGTGCCGGGACCGGCTAGGGCAAGGCCGACGTGTACAGGCGGAGCCAGCTCGGGTGCGGGGGAGCCGGCCGCGAGGCGAGGTGCCGGCTGGAAAGCGGGGGGAGGAGAGCCAGGGCTGGAGGCGGGGGCCGGAAGGTGGGGCTGGAGGTGGGAAGCCCGAAGGGGGGGGCTGGAGGCGGGAGGGGTTCCGGCGCTGGAGGCGGTGAGCCCGAGAGGTCCGGCGACGGCGATGGGAAGAGGGGGGGAGGGGGCGGCAGGTGGGAGCCCGAGAGGGTCCGACGGCAGTAGGTGGGAAGAGAGAGGGGGTGGGGAGTGTGGCGGGTGGGATGAGAGGGAGCCTAGGGTCTAGGCTCTGATACCATGTTGGAAGAATAAGAGTTGTTGTTTATTCCAGAGAACCCTAGGGTCTCTTATATAGAGAAAACCCATGGGTAAATTACATAAGACGGAACATAGAAGAATAAAAAGTACAAACGGTACACAGACTACATAATTCTTTTGACAATAATATTATTTTTTTTAAAATTTTTCTTATTTTTATGGGGTTTTAGCTATATTTAATTTTTAGGTTTTTAATCAATATATATTTATTAAAAATTTTAACAATTAATTTTCTAGTTTTTATATTTTGTTTTTAAATTTGCAAGATTTTTATTTTCCTTTTGATTTTTAATATAAGATATATATTATCTATAATAATAAGGATATTATATGTTATATGAGTAATATATAGCATATTTACTATATATAAGTTATTATATTTTTAGATATATCAAAGTATAGTAAAAATACATGAAATAAAATGTTTTTGTGATTTTTATATTTTTTCTATTTTTGATATTTTTATGGAATTTTTACTAATATGTAATTTTTAAGTAATAAATATAGCAAAACAATGAATAAAATAATTATCAGTGATTGTCTTAGGTTTAATAAATAGGAATAAGTCCAAAATTAACCTAAAATTATTTTTAATATACAATATATATAATAAAGAAAAATCAGAAACAAAAAGATATATTTTTTGATTTTAAGATGTTTTTTTTTATTTTTATAAGGTTTTTAGAGTTTTGTGATTTTTAGTTTTATATTTTGTATTTTTATTGATTTTGGATATATGGTAGATAATATATTAATATAGCTACTGTAATTTTTTGTATTTTTTGGAGATAATTTTATAGCTTTTATTATTTTTTAATACTAAACATGGAGAAAATGCGATTTTTTGTATTTTTAATAAATAGGAAAATTAACCATATGCCAAGTAAAAATTATGCGAGCTTGGGCATTGTATTAGGCATCTATGATAATTTTCCTACAATTTTAAGAGTAACAAAATATTTATAATAAATAAAATAGAAGAAAATAAAATGTTACTGCAGGGACCTAATTGCAATATATAAAAACATTCACTTCATTTATCAAAAGGTCTCAGAACTACGTGATTACATATGTAAAATTTACAAAGCATATCATTGCACGTGAGGAGGAAGGACCTAAATGTAATTATTATAAAGCACGAGGTCCTAGTTGTAATTTTTATACAAGATATTACACTTAATAATATTTACAATATTGAAAAGAAATACAAAATAGGTGCGAGTGTTTAGTGCAATATACCCCAGGTAAGGCGTATGTGCACGTACTTGTGGAGATGGACGACTGAGCGCATGCCATGTCGATGCCACTTATGATCCGACGGCAGAGCTCATGCATCGCTTCGTTTAATTTCAAGGTCTAGATTAGATCTAAGCCATGTTCCCCATGCAACGACAAGGAAGGCACCTCCAAGAATAGGGAAGAGGCGCTTCCCTATCGAGCTTCGATCTATCCTCCTTCGGTCGTCCAACGATCTTCGGCCAAGCTGACCAGTCCCAAGGCTCCCTGGAAGCTTTACGCACTTGCAGGAGGGGTCAAAGAGCTCTAGGCCTCGTCGGAGGAGGCCTAAAGGTTTGGTTTGGTTCAGATCATCTGAGAGCCACTTCTTCGTTCAATCCAAGCTCCAGTTGAGGTTCCAGGTGGTATCATCTCCTGTACAAAAGCATTAAGGGGCTCGAGGGATTTCTCCTCGACCCAAATTAAAGTTGAACACAATAAATGGAGGTGGGCAGAGAGCTCCAAACGAATGGCGGAGGATGAAGCTTTGATTCCACGATCTGAGCGAGATTGAGTTGAGAAAGGGCGTGATCAGTGTGGAGAAATGAAGGGGTAAGAAGATGAGATGGTTTGGGGGTCAAGATACTGATCAGAGCGTACTGGAACAGTGGTCGGAGATCTAAGCACCGGCGAGTAGATCTCCGACGAACTTCGATTCAACTAAAATACATGAATTAAAAGGAAATCGACTAAACTAATCCTAGAACTATTATAAGAAACTGAATGCTAATTAATTATCCTAATTAGTAGCGCAACATGGGTTACCTTGAGCAGAACAATCTCACCTAAGCGGAGGTCCGATGACGTCTGAATTTCACCATTTCTCCACCTTATCTTCATCGATAGGGCTAAGAATTACTTACTGCCACCAAGGATTCAATCACAGAGGGTCCCTTTGGGGTTACATGGAAGATGATCGATTAATAAGCAAAAAATAAGTCGGGGGTCCTTTTTATAAACATGGGTGGCCGGCGACTTTGGCTGGAGGTTGCGTGAAGTGGGAAAGAGGTTGGTGAAGGCTAGTAGATGGGCATGTGAGGGGGTAGTGGTGGTTGCAGGATGGTGGATAGCTCGAGGGAGATGGATATACGGAGTAGAAAAATGGAGAAGATGGGCAATCATGACTTTGACAGGAGTCAGAGCGTCGGGCAAGGACAATTGACCCGAGGTCAACTTTCTTTAGATTCTCGTTGGTACATGTAGAACCAAATGAAAGAAAACAGAAATTAAAAACCTTTTTAATTCAGTAATAAATACTAAATGATTTTATTAATTAAAACTCAAAACATAAAAAATATTTCTTTTTTTTCAAGTTATTTTATCATGATTTTTATTTTTTTACAACTTAATTTATTAGGTGTTAATTTTAGAAGTTTATGTGTATGCATATTTGCCTATATTTTACAACTTTTATTTTATTTCGCATTTGTAGTACTAATTAGCAAATTTACATATTTTACATATTTATGATATAATTTGTTGGGAGAAAATTAGTGCTTGTTATTTCTGAGAACTCTAGGCTCTCTTATATAGAGGAGAGTCCTGTGAGTAAATTACATAAAGCGGATACAGAGAAAATAATATAACGAAACGAGTACATAGAGAATATGAAATATGTAAATATTTCTACACTCCCCCTTAAGCTGGAGCATAGATGTCAATCATGCTCAGCTTGGACGAACACTTCAGGAATGGTCCTCTGAGCAATGCCTTGGTAAATATATCTGCAGTTTGCTCCTGAATTGACATGTGATGTATAAATCAACCTCTTTTGAATCATATCTCTCGTGTAATGGCAATCTACCTCAATATGTTTAGTTCTCTGATGGAATGCCAGGTTGTTTGCAATAAACAACACAACTTGATTATCACATTGTAACTGCATGGGTAGAGGAACTTCTATGTGTAAATCTGTTGACACTGCTCGAACCCAAATCATTTTGGTACTTGCTTGTGCCATAGCCCTATATTCAGATTCGACACTTGATCTAGCAACAACTGTTTGTTTCTTGCTTTCCAAGAAACAAACCATGCGCATTCTTAGCGAATTCCAAACCAAGGAAATACCGTAGGGTACCCAAATCCTTAGTGACAAACTGACTGCCGAAAAAAATCTTTTGCCATCTTTATTTCTTACGCATCATCTCCTGTAACAATTATATCATCCACATAAACCATGATAACAACTATCCCTCTAGTTGTTCTCTGCACAAATAGAGAATAGTCTGCATTTGACCTCTTGAACCCCTGTCGTTCAATTGGATCCGAGAGATTCTGAAACGAAGCTCTTGGACTTTGTTTAAGGCCATATATCGCCTTATAAAGTCTACAAACCTGTTGACACTCCCCCTCAACAGCAAACTCCGGAGGCTGCTGTATGTATACCTCCTCCTGTAGATCTCCATACAAAAATGCATTTTTAGCATCTAGCTGAAATAAGGGCCAGCCACGTACCACTGCAATAGAGAGTAGAACACGTAAAGTGGAGTGACGAGCAATAAGAGAGAATGTATCCAAATAATCTACACCATAGGTTTGAGTAAACCCCCATGCCACCAATCTTGCCTTGTACTGATCAAGACTCCCATCGGCATGATATTTAACGGTAAACACCCATTTGCAACTGACAATAGAGGCACCCGAAGGAGCATTTACCAAGCTCCAAGTACCACGTGATTGCAAGGCCGCTATCTCTTCTTCCATATCTAAATGCTAGCGGCTATCTTTCAAGGCATCCTGATAAGTCCGTGAAATGGTTTCAACAGATATAGCAACTACAAAGCTGTGAAAATCCCCTGTCAGGCGATGAATGGACACATGTGAAGCAAGTGGATATTATGCACATGTACGCTTTTGCTTCTTAATGGCAGTGGGTATGTCCATGTCTTCAGGAACCTCCTCCTACAATGATCCCTGTAGAGAAATATTGCCAGTCCCATCGTTAGAAAACGTGTTATCGGGACAAACCCGGGGCATGATGGATGATTGGCCATGACCATGAGCAAGAGCGGACCGACGGGTATAGTATTTGGGTAAGGGTGGACAGTGTCCACTGGCAGCTGTGTAGAGGGGACTGATGGTGGTGGAGGTGGTGGTGGTGCTAGTGTAACAGGAGAAGACAACAGACTCGGAGGAGGTGGCATGTAGATTTCAGTATCAGACTCTGAAGAAGACAACCTGTCACCTGTAGGAGAGAAATACGTTATTGACTCAAAAAATGTGACATCAATATTTATATAGTATTTCCTTCATAATGGATTATAGCAATTATACCCCTTCTATGTCCTGGAGTACCCAACAAACACACATTTGATAGCTCTAAGGAGAGAGCTTGTCAAGACATGGACCCAATTGGTGAACAAATGCAAGAGAACCAAAGACACGAGGAGTAAGAGAAAACAATTCCTTCTCAGGGAAAGCCATAAAAACAGAATTTTCTCGTCCAAGACAGACGAAGGCATATGATTCACGAGATAACACAGCGTAAGGACAGCATCACTCCAAAACGAATGTGGTGCACGACTCTGAATGAGAAGGGTCCGAGTGACATCAAGTAATTGTTGGTGCTTTTTCTCAACAACACCATTTTGCTGAGATGTATAAGCACAAGATGTTTGATGAATTATACCACGGGAAGAAAAAAATGAAAGTGGACGAGTGCGAAATTCCAAAGCATTATCAGTCCTGACGAACGTCACAGATGTAGAGAAAACATTGTGCACTTCATTAATAAAGGTTTTGATCACATCCCTCGCTTCAGATTTATTCTTCAATAGAAACACCCACGACAAATGGGAAAAATCATCTACTGCAACAAGATAAAAACAATGTCCCTGATGATCAGGAACACGACTTGGACCCCAGATATCGACATGAAACAACCCAAACAGGGAGCTACTGCTCCGACCTTGACGACTGGGAAAAGCTGATCGATGATGCTTTCCCAACTGACACGCTTCACACTGAAATGAGAAACCAGGAGAAATCCACGACAAAACATGACACATGTTCTGGAGAGGGAGATGACCAAAGCATAGATGCCACGTATAAGGAGAGATTGATCCTGTTGATTGAAGTGATGCTTCTGCAAATGGAGTGCGAACCAACCTATAAAGTTCGCCCTGCTCACAGCCACACCCAATCACGTGACCCATAAGGATGCCATGAAAAATAAGAGACGATGGGTCAAATATAGCTCGACAATGTAAATCCTTTGTAAGCTGGATAATAGACAAGAATTTCATAGAGAAATCAAGAGCATGTAAGACATTCTTTAGACACCTCGAAGGCATCAAAAAAATCTCCCCCTGTCTTGTGATCGAGGAGTGAGTCCCATCGACTATCACTATGGTCCATCCTGGAGGAACATTTCTATGTGCTGTTAGATGCTCTCTGTCTCCACATAAATGGCGTGTCTCTCCAGAGTCTATAATCCACTCTGTAATCTCAGATCCATGACAATAGGTAAAATTAGAGGGGCTACCTGAGGTGCTTGTAGAAATGGATTTACTAGCAGAAGCAGAAGCTACCACATCTTACTGGCCTCCTGGAGATGAGGCAGGAGGCACGATATCTCTAAGTCTGGCGACGAGATTATCAAATCTTTGATCTGAAGTAGTAGGTGCAGGAGAGTCAACTTGCTCTGCTAGTCGTGTTGATGCTGGGAAACCATGCTTAGAATAGCATGTATCCTCTGAATGACCAGGATGATTACAATAAGTACAGGTCTGACGGGTCCGACTCCCTCTACCACGGGTCCACATCCACGAAAGGAAGAAAAACTGCCTCTCCCCCTAGAGTCTGCCATTGCCAAAGAGGTCTGACATGTAGTAGCAGTCGGAATAGTGATCCAGCTAAGTCTATGTTGGAGTACTTGGTTATATGCGTCATTGAGTTGTAGCAGGGTAAATGGATCCTGGAGAAGATCCATTTACCCCATCCTATGTTTAGTCCCATACCGCCTAGTGTTGGGACTTGGAGGCTCTGGAGAGGCTATATAAGGAGTCCCAGACCTCCTGTATCCATTAAGAAAAAGGAATGAAGTATCCGCCCCTTTGAGGGCTTCTCCCGTGGTTTCATCCCGCTCCTCGCAGAGTAGGGTTCCACGTAAAATCATGGTGTTCCATGTTTATCTTTCTTGTTCTTATGCTTTGTTTTATCATTCCGCTTCCACTTCCGATTTTCTAACATGGTATCAGAGCGGGTCGATTCTCGTGGATTTTATGTTGATTATTTGCTCGAGATTCGAGTTCTTTTTGATGTGTTGTTATTGAAGATCAATTTTCATGAAGATTTCTTTTTCGAATTCAAGTTCTGATTCTGATTCATCGATTGGAAGATTTGTGATCTAATTGCAAGGGTTCCCACGAACCCTAGCTGCTTCTTCAGCCTTCGACGGCATAGGAGATTCCTCTCCTCCAGGTCATGCCGTGGCAATCAAATAGATACTTGGCTGCGAACTTCTCCAGCAGCACGATCTCCCACGAGATAGGAGCTTCATCTCTCTAGCGCGCGCAGGCGCGCAAGACTTGCGCCAGGCCCTGCGATGGGGGTTCTCACTGTCTCCAGCCTCCTGACTCGCTTAGTATGTCATCCAGGGCATCGCACGATTGCGCTCCTCCTCGCGTGTTCCCAGCAAGCAACTCCTGGCAGCACCTCCTTCCATTGTGCAACCCCTCTTTGCGGCCTATTCCCTTGTGGCGACCCCGTACTAGCCAACACCCAGTCCAGCGGTGATGGCGAGACGACGATCCTCCAACCCTGGCCACGATCTCCCTCGCACGCTCTCCAGCCCCAGGATAATCGACACCGCTAGACACGAGGCCTCCGGCGCAACCATCCAGGCGTTGGCGGCGCTCTCCATCAGACTTGATCCCAGCCGCATCTCCATTCCATCATCGGCACAACCCCCATCAGGCGCTTCTTCCACGCCATCTCCTGAAGGAGGCAACACTCCAACGACAGAAGTCTTCCAGGTGCCCTTTCCTCCAGCGGCGGCGGCGCCCCCATCGTGCCGTTTTTTTCCAACATCTGGCAGCGGTGGAAGATAGTTCCCGCAAGGGGGAACCCTATAGGTAGGGCACGTTCTCTTAAAGGGGCCCTAGGGGCCCGATGGTTTAAAAAAAAATGTTGCATGTTTCGAGCCTCAAGTGGGCCTCAAGTGAGCCGTATGATTAAAAAAAAGGGGCTTACGGTAAAAAAAAGGAGGAGTTTGTTTTAAAAAAAAGAAAAGAAAAAAAAGGCGCGTACATTTGAAAAAGTCGTACGCTATTGAAAAAAAATGCGAAAGCCGAAAAAAATTGTCAATGGCTTTTTAAAAAAAATTGTTTTTAAAAAAATGTGTGACAGCCTTTAAAAATAATCATGAAAAGCCGCAAGTTTCATGTTTTATTTTCCGCATCATTATTGTCTTCTCCCAACTTGGTCGACGTCCATGTTTTCCGACAAGTATGGGAGAAAGGGGGAGTATATATGTAGAGTCACAGGTCTTGTATTCCAGATCCAGATTCAAATACCAGTCTCCAGACCAGTCAGTTGATCAGACTCTACAGTTCGGTTTCAGACTCGACGATCATTGTTTTCGAGTCTCTAGTTTCAGACACGCACGAGTGTGCGGTCATTTTCAGATGTGCATATGTTGCCATCATCAGTTCGAGGTCCCCATCATTCTTGTTGTTGTTCGGCCAGAGTTTACATGTGAGCCATAGGGACTCCAGTGCAGAGGACCATTCCCTTGAGGGCAAGGGTTTTCATGTCGTTCATAGGTACACCAGAGCAGTGCACCATTCTCTGAGCCAGATGGGAGAGACCCAGTTCTCCAAAGAGGAGACTTTTTAGACTCCATTCTCCAACGACCGTGGACTCCGAAGAGGATTGCACAACCACGACCCTTATTCAGTTCGGCCCTTTTCAGAGATGGAGCAGTTGTCCACATTACTGTGGCGGGCCAGAGTACTCCGATGTGGAGACTCATTTCCAGTTGCAGCGACTCTGAAAGGCGTAGTTCAGAGCACATGCTTTCCGAAGAGGAGATTCAGAAGACTCAAACTCCAGCATGTCTGTCCTCCTCACCTGCACGGCATGAGAAGCAACGTCCTCGACTGCAGCAATGTGCGCGTTGGGTTGATATTGTCCGTAGTGTCCTGTAGCGTTGACTTGAGTTTATTTCTATTTGTCCAAGCTGAGCATTGCATGCTCCAGCTTGAGGGGGAGTGTTGGAGTACTTGGTTATATAAGTCATTGAGTTGTAGCAGGGTAAATGGATCCTGGAAAAGATCCATTTACCCCATCCTGTGTTTAGTCCCATACCGCCTAGTGTTGGGACTTAGAGGCTCTGGAGAGGCTATATAAGGAGCCCCAGACCTCCTGTATCCATTGAGAAAAAGGAATGAAGTATCCGCCCCTTTGAGGGCTTCTCCCGTGGTTTCATCCCGCTCCTCATGGAGTAGGGTTCCACGTAAAATCATGGTGTTCCATGTTTATTTTTCTTGTTCTTATGCTATGTTTTATCATTCCGCTTCCGATTTTCTAACAGTCTACGAAAAGCTTCCTCCATTGGAGGAATAGTGGCATCTGCAAGGATCTGAGAGCGGGCAACACCATATTCAGGATCTAGTGTAGAAGGAATACGTCAACCATGGTAGCATTCTTGTAAGTCTTCTGCTGCTCAAGAGTAGCCGTCAGAGGCATGAAGTTGTGAAGCTTCTCAAACATTCTGCGCAAGGATGTGTACAATGAGTGGAGAGGTCTTCCGTTCTACTTGACAGTGAAGATATCATGCTATAATTGAAGAATCTTGGTCTCATTACGTGCCTGAGAGTAGGTTGCAGCCACAATATCCCGCATTGCCTTGGCAGTGGGCTGATGCAACACGTCATTGGCGATATCTATCGTCAATGAACCTGACAACCAAACTTAGCATATGCATCGTCTGCATCCTACGGGGCGTGAATCCCTATTTTCTCCACCGATTCATCACCGGTACGAATATGATTCTTGCCATTTGACTTCATAAGGCTCATGAACTCCATGGCCCAGAGTCATAGTTCGTCCTGTCCATCTTGACAATTGGTGTCGAATCTTTGAAGGCACCTGTGGCGGGTACATTTACTTTGTTGTCTGACATATTTCCGGATGGAGATCATATGAATTTTGTAGACCAAAGATAGATGTCTACACAAACATGTGAGGATCCGATTGCATATGTAGACTTATTCTTATGCATTCAAATCCATCAATTGAAGCAGACTTCGAGATGCGACGACGTAAGAAGAGGCTGACTACAGTGAAGCGGAAGACGGCTGGCACTGTCGACGTGCGGCTGGGTGGCGCGCACTGCTGGCGGTGCTAAGAGAAGGAGCAGGCGGTGCCGCACTTGCGGAGAGGAAGAGGTGACGGCTAGCGGCGCTCGTCCGTGCGGAGCGGAAGGTGTGGCGGCGTCGAGAGAAGGTGGCGGCGCCAGGAGGAGATGGCGGCGCCAACGCAGGGAGGAGAGGAGGGACGACTGGTAGGGTTTAGGTTTAAGGTTAGGGTATACGAGCTCCAGTCTAGGACCGCCGCTCTGATACCATGTTGGGAGAAAGTAAGAGCTTGTTATTTCTGAGAACCCTAGGCTCTCTTATATAGAGGAGAGTCCTTTGAGTAAATTACATAAAGCGGATACAGTGAAAATAAAATAAAGAAGTGAGTACATAGAGAATATGCAAATGTGTAAACTTTTCTACATAATTAAATGCATATTTATACCTTTTTATCTTATTTTTATGATTTTCTTTATATACATAAATAATTGCATGTATATACATTATAGGTCTATTATACCTATATATTTTAAGGCATTATTTATTTTAATATCTTTTAATAATTTTGTATTTATATTTTTAATATATTTCAAATAATATATATAATTATTTAAAAATATAAGAAGAGTCAAAATATAAAGATATATGAATACTATATACTGATACGCAATACAATGGAACCCTGAAAGGCTACTTTTTCATATTAATTCCATTTTATTGAAACCATCTTCATTAGATAGATAATTTAATTTTGAAGTGGAGGTGAGTTTGGTAATTTAAATTCCTGTGGAGAAGGTATTAATATGTGAAATTCGGTTGCGGTTTTTTCATTTGTATCCCAGTTGCATTGTGCATTATTTTTATTGGTTATTATTTATATAAATTTCTTTGTATTTTTATATACAAGCTTCATGTTTAAAATACCATTATTTGAGATGTGTAAAATAAAGAATAAAGTAGTGCATAAATAGGTATTTTCAGGGTAAACAATTAGGCTTTTATGTTGTGTATTTGGCCCTTATCTCCCCCTACTTTATTCCTTGTCGACCATGTCAATATTGACTTGGTGTCGGGGTTTAGGGTAATTCAGTATCTTTGATACTTCATTTATTTTGCTTTTCTCTTCTTTATTCTTTTATTTATGATTTAAAGATACACATGAATAAAGAATGTTAATTTTTATAAATTAATATTATTTACAGGTGTTTTGCTAATTAATATTATGATTTAAAGAACCCACTTAATGGTCTAGTGGTAGTACAGTGTGTCTACCACACAAAAGACCAGGGTTCAAATCTCACTCTCGCAGGGGTTGCGTTAGGTAGTCGACGGCCAGCGTAAAAAATAGTCGAATCTTTCAGCATGGATTTGAGCAAGAATCCATGTAGCCGACCATACTTATAGTGGGAGATGGCTTAGTACTTTTTTTGTTTTGCTAAGGATTTAAATATAAAATGGAAGAATAAAGATAGATAAATGGCTATTCATCACCCACCCCTCCTCCTTGCACCGCCGCATGACCTCCCTGACGCTGTAGTGCGCCACCCCAACACCCCTACAACGCCTTTGGGTGCTCCATCACAGTCGAACACTCCTCTAGCATCATTGACGGTCACCGACGCCATAGCCTAGAGGCTATTGCGATGATGCAACAGAGCCGCACGACACCTTCAAGGCTATAGCAGTACTGTTGAAGCCCCCTAGGCCCACAACTGTGCCACCATCACTACTTAGGGCCATCGAAATGATCTAGGGTGACGTGTAGGGCCCTCTGTCTTCTCTTCAACGTTGATTCAACATTCGAGGATCCTTTTCGATCTGATTTTGATCGGATAAATGTGATTTTGGACCTATAAATCACCTTTCGACCCTAGCATAAATCCAAAATTGAAGGGATTGTTGATGTATAAGTCTACATATGCAACCAACCCCTTTCTATGTTCATGTAGACACATTCAGGTCGGTCTATAGCCCTGGTTGAATTCCGATTCAACCTTTTTATTATCATGTCAATAAATAAGATTGATATTTTTTCTTCGTCCGGTACCTTCAAGGGCCCGATGATCATTGTGAAGACGGGATGGGTTCAATTACGAGTAGTAATTCATGTAGTGCAACAATAAGGAGTGTTGAGGGAAAATAATGAATTGCATTCTCATGAAACCGTAGGCGTCTCTTATATAGAAGAGAAACATGTTGGGTAAATTACCAAATGAAGAGAGAAAGAATAGAAAATACATAAAAGAGATAAAAGATAGAAAATATCTCAATACTCGCCCTCAAGCTGGAGCATAGATACCAATCATGCTCAGCTTGGAACATCTCTGGTAAGGTCCTCTGGCTAGGGCCTTGGTAAGTATATCTGTTGTCTGATCTCCTGAGCTAACATGAGTAGTGGAGATAAGGCTCTTTTGTATCATGTCTCGAGTGTAGTGACATTCTACCTCGATATGCTTGATCCTCTCGCGGAAGGCTTGGATGTTGGTGATGAAGGGAGAAGCCTGGTTGTCGCATTGGAGGTGCATGGGAAGAGACAACTCAACAGTTATGTCAGCAAGAACATTTCTGACCCATATCATTTCTATGCTAGGTTGTGCCATGGCCCTATATTCTGATTTTGCATTGAATCTGTCAACCATTGTCTGCTTCTTGCTCTTCCATGACACCAATGAACTCCCTATGAACACTACAAAGCCAGAGGTAGACTTCCTGTCTTTGGGACACACTACATAATCTGCATATGCATAAGCTGTGGCAGGGGATGCACCTCTGATGAATAGAAGAACAATGCTAGGTGAGGCCTCTGTATAGCTCAGAATTGTATGAACATCATCCATATATCCCTGTCTAGGTTGCTTCATTAACTAACTCACTTTGCTCAATGCAAAGGCTATATCTGGCCTAGTTATGGTCACATAAAGAAGCTCCCAACAAGCTCCTTGCACCTCCTATTGTCGACCTCCTTAGTGTCATCATCATAGAGCTTCATGTATGGGTCCATAGGAGTAGTGACATGCCTGCAATCTGCCAAGCATGTCTCAGACAAAAGATCAGTAATGCACTTCCTCTAGGTCATCACAAGACCTCGCTGGTTCCTGGTGGACTCCAGTCCAAGGATGTAGCGTATGCTACCAAGGTCCTTAGTCACAAAGTGTTGACCTAGAAAATCCTTAGCAGCCTGGATGCCCTGCTTGTCATCCCCTGTAACAATGATATCATCAACATACACAAGTATGACGACTATACCTCTGTGAGTTTTCTAAACAATCAGTGAGTGATCGGCAGTCGATCTTACAAACCCCTGTTGCTCTATCAAGTCCGAAAGCTTCTGGAACCATGCTCTTGGACTTTGCTTACGACCATAGATCGCATTGTGAAGCCTGCAAACCTTCTGACACTCCCCCTCAGCAGCGAACCCAGGTGGTTGCTACATGTAAACCTCCTCTTGTTGGTCACCATGGAGAAATTCATTCTTCACATCAAGCTTATAAAAGGGCCAATCATGTATCACTGCAACAGATAGAAGTATATGTAGAGTAAAATTCTTGGCCACTGTAGAGAATGTCTCATAATAGTCCAGCCCATATATCTTGATAAACCCATGTGCCACAAGTCTTGCCTTGTAGCGATCTACATTGCCATATGCTTGGTGCTTCACCATGAATACCCACTTGCACCTAATAAGGGATGCACCAATTGGAGCTGAAACAAAGCTCCAAGTGCCACAGGGCTATAGCATGACCTCCTCGTCCATGGAAAGACATCATCGACGGTCTTGAATGGACTCCTAATATAGTATCTCCATAGTTGACAATGCCAAAGTAAATATCCTGAAATCCTCTGAAAGTTTGCTTAAAGAAACTTGGGCTGCAAGAGGATATGAAGCACAAGTACGTCTCTGCTTTTGCAGAGCAATAGACACGTTGAGATCATCTGCTACAACTCTTGAATATGTAAGTTTCCATCTTGAGAGGGTACCTGCTCATCCTATAAGGAATCCTACCTTATAGAAAATTTAGTAGTGCCATCAATAGAAACAATTTGCTTATTATTACATACATGAGGTGTGCTGGATGATGGGGAAGACCTGTGAGCGTAGTGAACAAAGCGAGATCTGCAAGTAGACACACATGGCAAAAACTGAGTCAAGGTTGGTGGTGGTCTATGGGCAGCCACATGAGCATGTGTAGGTACTGGAGGTGGTGGTGAGGGAGTTGATGGAGGTGGTCGAGCAGGTGCAAGAGGTGGTAGAATTGTAGGAGATGATGCATGTAGACCTCCTTATCAGAGTCAGATGGGGCCAGTTTGTCACCTGTAGGAGAGAAATACTTAACAAACTCAAAGAATATAACATCAACATTGATAGAGTATTTCCGCCGAAGCGGATCAAAGCAACATTACCCTTTCTGGGTACGAGAGTATCCAACAAAGACACACTTGACAGCTCTGGGGGAGAGCTTGTCACGACTAGGCGCATGATTGTGAACAAAGGCCACATATCCGAACACATGGGGTGTAAGGTAGAACAGATCCTTCTTGGGAAACAAAATCGAGAAATGAACCTTTCCTCCAAAAACAGAGGATGCTATACGGTTCACTAAGTTGCAGGCAATGAGAACTGCATCACCTCAATAAGAATGAGAAGTACGACTCTTAATCAGAAGGGTTTTGGTTACATCGAGTAAATGACGATGTTTACACTCTACAATACCGTTTGTTGATATGTATATGAACACGAGGTCTGGTGTACAATGTCAAGTGACCTGATAAACTTGGATAGTTTTAAAGTGCAAAAATCTAAGGCATTGTCAGAACGTAAATGCTTGACACTAGAAAAAATATCTTTATCTCATTAATAAATGATTTAATGACAGCCCAGCCTCATACTTACTTTTTAACAAGAAAATCCAAGAAAGCCTAGAATAGTCATCAACAACAACCAGATAAAAATAGTGACTCTTGTAATCAGGGATACGACTCGGACGCCGGATATCTAAGTGAATGAGCTCAAACAGCTGAGAATTGCTCCCACTCTGACAATATGGAACCAAAGAACGGTGATGCTTCCCAAGCTAGCAAGCCTAGCACTAGAATGAAGATCATGTGGAGATTTGTGGGAGGACCAATGTTCAGGAAGGAGTTATGCGGCATTCAGTCGGAGGGGTCACTGCATAGAGAGTATGCATATGCGGGAGAGTATGCGGGGAGTATGCGGTTTGGTAATTTTATTATTAAAAATATAAATAAAAATTTAATATTATGTTAATATCCTCAGTGGGGAGAGTATGCGAGGGGTATGCAGTTTTATGCAGGATAGTATGCAGTTTTATGCGGGAGAGTATGCGTTTTTATGCGGGGAATATGCGGTTTTATGTTATTATGCGGATAATAAAAAATGTTTATTAGAAAAGAGGTCGAGTATGCGGTCGCATAGGGGGTATACTCGACCGATTATCCGAGACAACCGGCATACATGGTTGTTTCACCATACTCGGAGCGGCAAGGCTATCTGGTATGAGTACGGCTGAGTATGTGGTTTAATCGGTTGCTTTCTTGAACACTAGGGAGGATATGACACATCTTCTACAGAGGAAGGTGGCCAAAACAAAGGCACCACATGTACGGTGAGAATGTTCAAGTTGGAATAATAGAGGTACCATAACGAGGATGATGAACCAATCTTTAAAGCCCCTGCTGCTCACGGCCACATCCAATCACCCTGCCCGTATGTCCTGAAACACTAGAGAAGAGAGATAAAAAATGACACAACAATGTAGATCCTTTGTAATTTGACTAACAGAAAGCAAGTTCATCCGAAAATCAAGAGCATATAAAACATTCTGCAAATGCATGAATGACGTCAAATGCATCTCCCCCCGTCTTGTGATGGGTAAGTGAACACCATTTGCAATGATGACCCATATACTTTGGGGTATAGACCTGTAAGAACTGAACGAGGCTCAGTCTCCACCCAGATGGTGAGAAGCACCAAAGTCCATGATCTACTTTTCCATATCTGCATTGCTACAACCAGTAAAAGCATATGCGTTACCTGAGGAGCTTGAAGAGGCCCTAGCTGCAGTTATAGTATCTTTGGATCCTGTAGTGGTAGTACTGGCCACTAGAGTCATTATCTCCCGTAGACGAGACAATGTCTTCAAGGCGTGAATCTACCTGAGGAGTTGTAGTCTCTGAAGGATCAATCCGCTCTACCACTCGAGAAATGTGGGATATCCATGCTTCTGATAGCATGTGTCCTCATAATGTCCTGGACGACGACAGTAGGTGGGACCATGCTAACGTCCATCACCTCTACCATGGGGACTATGCCATCTGAATTGCGTAGAACCTCCTCTGCCGCGAGAAGCGCCCATCGATGCAGAAGGCTTTGTGGTGGCAGCAAGTGGAATAAGAAGTCTGCTGATATGACTGTAAGCCTCCTCCATGGGAGGTATGATCGCCTCAGTAAGGAGCTATGCTCGTGTTGCCTCATACTTTGGGTTAAGAACAACCAAGAAAACTCCGACCATCATGGAGTTCCTTTATGCCACCTACTGCTCTGTGGAGGTCGTAATCGACATGAAGCTGTGAAGCTTCTCGAACATGCCACAAAGCAAGGAGTAGAACATGTGCAGTGGACAACCATTCTGCTTTGTCTTGTATATGTCAAACTGAAGCTGAAGAATCTTGGCCTTGTCCTTAGCTTGGGCACTCATGCACTGGGACTGACTATCTGACTAAGATCAGGAACTCGGGGATGGAAGCAGGAATGCATACTTGGTTAACTGTGAGCACCTCTTCTTTAAGGAGACTAATGTAAGGGGATACCGAAGGCCAGGTTAGTGACTGGAGGCATAGTCAAGTTATAGCCTCACAAGGTCAGTCTTGATTCTCGTCATGTTCTTTATATGGAAATCTGAGGCCAGGAAGCTATTCCCTTGACTCATACTGATGAGAATTTTACTCCACGGGAAATTGAACAAAAAGCTACAGAATTGGCCTATTTCTTGCATGTACCAATTGAAGTATTTTGAAAATGAATGCTAGAATATCCCACATTGCCTTGTCAGTGGGCTTGTTCATAATATCATTGTCCATCTCTATGGTGGGGGTCCCAGAGAGCGAAATACACGCATACACATAAATTTTCTTCCATGAAGCATTGTCCCCAGTCTTGTCCGTCGACTCTGGCTTTGTCAGAATGTGCTCCTTGTTGTTGCACTACACAAGAGTCAAAAACTGCATATACCATAACTCATAGTTGGTTCCATCCTTCTTCATGATGGGAATCGTGCCCTTGAAGGCGTTGAACGAAGAGAAGACATCACCCTTGTTTTCTAGCATGATGAAAGAAGGCCGAAAAACAGAAATCGACTGGGGAAGTAGGACGAATCAAGTCTACATGATTATATGAAGGATTGGATGTACGTGTAGACTCAAACAACCATCCATGTTACTCTTAAGATGCGCTAGGATTGAAAAATGAGATTTATAGGTATGAAATCTCGCTTTCCGATCAAAATCAGACTGTTTTAGAGTGCAGTTTGGCGACAGAGAGGATAGAAAACCACCACAGGGTCGTTGGTTGCGTAAGTAGTCACGCAAGGAGGTGCTACAACAGGCCAGTGGTGGTACGTGCAGCTGTGGTGGTGCGCTGGGGCCCTTTGTAGTTGCACGAAGGCGCAGAGGCACAATGGGCTGCTTGCGGTGCTGTTGGGCTGCCTCCGAAGGGGAGGCGACGATGCACGGTACGAGTGCGAGGAGGTGCAGTTGCATCACGTAATGCTGATCAGGTTGCGGGTGGGGTCTAGGGCACGATGGGATATGAGAACTCTGATAGAGGACCATTGCTATGATACCATGTCGAGGGAAGATAATGAATTACATTTTTATGAGGCTCTAGGGATATCTTATATAGAGGAGAGACTCGTTCGGTAAATTATATAATGAAGATGGAAAGAATAGAAAATACATAAAAGGAATAAAAGATAGTAAACATCTCAACAAGGTGCACATTCTAATGCAACCAGATCTGATGTATAAGATTGGGGAGAATGTTTCATGGAAGCAGGATGACACGTAAGCGCGTATTAGGCTCTCCGAGACTCTCATCACGGGGATTGCTAATGATATTATGAATTAGTCCCCAACCTAGGCCATATGAGATCCTCCTCGTTAGATGTAGACATACACAGAATGAGGCTAAGATACTTCAGTTGCAGTACAACATTTTCACGAACAAATAGAATGGTCGTCCTCTACATAACTTCTATTCCTCGCTTCGTGGCATGCTTGAAAAGTTTCACAGCTTCGTGCCAATGACTACATTTACTGAACAACATATGTCGTACCGGAACACCACAATAGTTGGTGTTTTTTTGGTTGTCCTTGACCCTGAATATGAAGCAACACTCACCCAGATAGGGTGTAGATATTCCTCATGTCAGTGGAAATGTAATAGCTTGTCTTATTCTTATGGGTCTAGGGGCCCTTATATAAGACAAACCCCTAGAAACCCTAGAGAGTACAGGATGGAGAAAATACAGAAATATCCTTACAAGGGTTACAATGAGTAAAGGCTTATAGCCGCTACATATATTCATAACACTTCCCTTCAAGTTGGAGCACATTTATCAGTCACGCCCAACTTGGAAACAATCCACAACAGGCGTTTCTTGGGTAAGGCTTTTGTGAAGATATCTGCAAGCTGAAGATCAGTGCTGATATGCGGAGTAGTAATTCTTCCAGTTTTGACAGCATCTCGTACGAAGTGGCATTCTATCTATATGTGCTTGGTTCGTTCATGGAACATTGGATTCGTGACAATGTAGGTTGTAGATTTGTTGTCACAATATAGAGGAATATGAGTAGTGACATTAAAGACAAGTTCTTGAAGAAAAGCCAATAACCTTGTGATCTCACTTGTAGCTTGAGCCATTGCCCTATACTATGCCTCTGCACTGGATCTGGACACTACGGTCTGTTTCTTGCTCTTCCATGTAATAGTATTTCCTCCAACCATCATAGCATAGCCTGTAGTAGAGCGTATCTTTTGGAGAACTTGCTTAATCGGCATAAGCATATGCAATAACATCCGTGTGCCCATTTTCCCCATAAAAGAGACCACACCCTGGAGATTCCTTCAAGTATCGTAGAATTTGTAGGACATCCTGACAGTGGTTGTAACACGGCCGTTCCATGTGTTGGCTAGCTCTGCTAACTGCATAAGAGATATATGGTCTAGTGACAGTAAGGTAGAGGAGTTTACCAACAAGGCTTCTATATCAAGTGACAACGTCAAAGGTAGAATCAGACAAGGTGACGTGATTCTTGGGATCTGCAGGAATACCAGAGGGCTTGCATCCGAGCACTCCTGCTTCAGTAAGAATGTCCAGACAGTATTTCCTCTATGAGAGGTGAAGTCCTTCTGTAGTGCGAAGTACTTCTATGCCCAAGAAGTAGCGTAGATGACCAAGGTCCTTAGTAACAAATACCTTTTGAAGGAAGGCCTTGGTTTCTGATACCCCATTGTAATCATCACCTGTGTCAAACATATCTCAACATAGACGGCAAGTATAACAGTACCAGTTGCTCGTTTTCTGACAAATACTGAGTAATCAGATGTTGTTCTCTGAAATCCAAGACTGCTTATTTCTGTAGTAAGCCTATCAAACTATGCCCTTGGGCTTTGCTTGAGACCATATATTGCTTTGCGAAGTCGACATACATACTCCTCCTCAACTTCATAACTGGGAGGCTGCATCATGTATACCTCCTCATCAAGGTCGCCATAGAGAAAAGCATTTTTCACATCTAACTGAAAGATAGGCCAAGATTTATTTGCTGCTAATGAAAGAATAGTCCTGATAGACCCCATTCGTGCAACAGGTGGGAACGTCTCAAAATAGTCTACGCCATAGGTTTGTGTAAAACCTTTGGCCACAAGGCTAGCTTTTAACCTGTTAATTGAGCCGTTAGGCGATTGTTTGGTCGTAAAAACCCATTTGCATGCCACAGGTCAAGTCCCTTTCGGACATTGAACAAGATCCCATGTCCCTCTGGAGATAAGCGCATCCATTTCTTCATTCACTGCATGTCGCCAACCAGAGTCCTGTAACGCACTGTAGTGATCTCGTGGAATGGAGATAGACATGAGAGCATCTGTGTACCGTCTGTCGTAGGTAGATAAACTAGCAGTAGAGGTGTAGTGAGACATTGGATAAGAAGTATAATGGATAAGAAGTACAGTGTCTCTTACTTTCCCGTAGAGCAATGGGAAGCTCTAGAGGATCATCCGGGATATCCTTGGGGGGATACTCGGAGAGCGCATATCATCCTGTAAAAGTGAACAGGTAAAGGGACTTCTGGTGGTGTAGGTACGTTTCTTCGTTTGTAGACAATGGGTGGAGGTGGATGATCAAGAGGAATATCAGTGATAGTATGAGAAAAGAAGCTTGTTTGCTCAAAAAATGTGACATCTGCCGAGATGTAATAGCGATGACCATGAGGGTCATAGTCCGTGTAACCTTTTTGAGTGGGAGAGTACCCCGGAAAAACACATTTGATCGCACGTGATGAGAGTTTATCTGCATTTTGAAATTTATGAACAAAGGACACACAACCAAAGACCCGCAGAGGCAGAGGGAAAGGGGACTATTTGGGGTAGAGTAGAGAGAATGGAGTAGACCCATTTAGAGAAGGAGAAGGGACCCTGTTGGTAAGATGGACGGCAGTTAATATAGCATCACCCCAGTAGGTTTTGGGAACTTTCATCTGAGAGAGAAGAGACCGGGCAATGTTAAGAAGATGTCGTAATTTTCTTTCCTCTATCCCATTTTGTTGGGATGTATAGGGATAGGAGGTTTGATGTATGGTCCCTTGAGAGGCGTAAAAGGTGGCAAGGTCATTTTGGGTAAATTCCAAAGCATTATCAGAACGAAAAATTTCTACAGTAGTGGAGAAAATATTTTTGACATAATGAAAGGAATTTTTGATGATAATATTAATCTCCGAACGTTCTTTTAGTAGATAGGCCCAGGACAGCCTGCTGAAATCATCAATAAAAATAACAAAATACTAAGGGCCACTGAGTGTTCGGACCGGACAAGGTCCCCAAATATCACAATGGACTAAGGAGAAAGGGATAGAACGACGAGGCTCAGTTCGAGCAGGAAAGGATGTTCGATGATGTTTTCCCAAACTGACACGCCTCGCACTCAAAGGGTTTGAGCGATGAAAGTTCAGGAAACATCATGGAGAGAGCTTTGGCAGATGGATGACCAATACGAAGATGCCATAGCAGAGGAACAGTGGAAATGGACGCAACACCTGCAAAATCAGAATCCGTAGGGATGCCAAGATAGTATAGACCATTGTTCTCATATCCCCCACCAAAAATCTGCCTCGTCCGAATGTCCTGAAAATTGTAGCAAAATTTATCAAATATCACCTGACAGTTAAGCTCAGTGCACAGTTTATGAACAGATAATAAGCTAAGAGGAATGGTAGGAGCACAGTGCATTCCAGTGTGTCTGAGTTTGGGGGAAAACTCCATAGTGCCCACACTAGTAATAGGCGAATGAGCTCCATTGGCAACACGTACAGTTTCCACAACTGAAGACGGATGGGAAGAAGTGAGAAGACTACCTTCCCCTGTTAGTGGCGTCGAGGCTCCAGAGTCGATGATCCATGTAGGAACAGATGTAGTAGCTGTGCTGGCGACTGTACTAGAGGATGTGGCTAGACTGGCAGTTGAAGCAGAGGTAATGGCATTATTATGAGAGTTCTGTAGTAGTTGATGGAGACTAGCATATTCAGAGGCAGAAAAAGAAGGCTGACTATCACTGGCAGGTTGTTCTTGGTTAGAGACAGTGGCCTCATAATCAGTATCAGAGGGGGTCATCTCATACGCACTGTTGGCATTAGAAGGCATGCCAATTTTGGCCCAGCAACGTTCTAATGGATGATTCAAGCGACCACAATGAATACACAGAGGAAAGCGGGCAGTAGGATGATCACGCCCTTGGCCACGTGATGAGTCTCGTCCTCGTCCAAAGGCACGGCCACGTCCCCGACCAGATTCACGTCTACGTCCCCCGTAGTTGTTGGATCGTCCTCTCGTAAAATGAGCGGATATCTCAATAGATGGAGGAGGTTGAGGAGACTCAAGTTCCTGAAGTCGACCAAAGATGGTCTCAAGAGTAGGTAATGCAGCAGTGGTCAGAAACTGGTCCTTCATAGGTTTATATCGAGGGTGTAAACCTTATAAGAATCGATATAATTGCCACTTTGCTCTCTCCGCCGGTTGAAAAATAAGAAGCTCCTCAAATAGATCTGTTAGCAGCCTGTAATACTCAATAAGGATGCATCTCCTTGATTTGTAGACCAAATCTTAGTATATATGTCTGAAAGCCTGGATTTGGTAGTTTTCTGCGAATAGGTATTCTCAAGACTCTCCCATATTGCTTTGACAGTCTCCTTGTATAGGAGATTGGATGCAATAGATGGATCGACGCTGTTTGTCAACCAACTGAAGACCTGACAGTTATCAACGTACCATGTATCATAGACTTTGTCTGTCTCTGTGGGCGGAACTTTGGTAAGGACATAGGTCTTACGCTGGCCGCCAATAAACACTTTAAAGGATTAAGACCATAGAACATAGTTCTCAAATCCTTTGAGTTTTATAGTAGTGCCATGAATCAGCATAGATGTAGTTTGGTACAGGGACTTGGAGTCCACAGATATGGGAGTAGATGCCATGGCGGCCACACAGAGCAAGTAGGAAAGAATTAGATAATATTGGTAATCTCAAAGAACATGAAGACTTAGTAGAGCATCACCAGATGGAGTTGCAGTAGGTGCGCAGATGCGCGATGGGTGGCCTGGGATGATGGCGTACGGGCGCACATGGCCTGATGTGGCATCGCTGGGGTGACCAGGTGGCCTGGGGTAGCAGCAGCCTGGGGGGCGTGCGGGCAACAACCTGTGGGAGGGAGGCCATGAGATTGTCAGATGGTGTAGAGCTCCATAGGGCGACGGATGGCGGGGGCTGCGGAGGTCAAATCTGCGACCTGGGAAGAGGAGGGGTAGCCTGGGAAGAGAGGTGGCGGCCTGGGAAGAGGGGCAGTAGCCTGGGGGTGGCAGCCTGGGGGTGGGGCGGTAGCCTGGGGGCGACAGCGTGGGGTTGGGAGGCGATGAGGAGGCTGGCGTGGGAGGCGATGGGAGGAGGCAGCCGTGGGAGGCGATGGGCGTGGGAGGCGGTGGGCGTGGGAGGCGATGGGGAGGAGGCGAGCGTGGGAGGAGGCGTGGGAGTGGGCGTGGGATGCGATGGGGAGGAGGTGGTGTGGGAGGAGGTAGACGTGTGAGGACGCGGGAGGTGACCTAGTGTTAGGGCGGTTGTGGGGGCTTTGATACCATGTCAGAGGAAATGTAATAGCTTGTCTTATTTTAATGGGTCTAGGGGTCCTTATATAGGACAAACCCCTAGAAACCCTAGAGAGTACAGGATGGAGAAAATACAGAAATACCCTTACAAGGGTTACAATAAGTAATGGCTTATAGACGCTACATATATTCATAACACCTCCTATGGAGAATGCTTACAAATGTCTTAGCATGATCATGATCCCATCTACTGCCACTACACAGACCTCCTCTGCAATGGATGCGTTTCACAGAAGGGAGATATTTCTCAGTTCAGAGGGTGTAGTGCTCGCGGCAAAGGAGACATACATCAATGTGGTCCATGCATTTATTGTCACCGATCTGGTTATTCTGAGGAGACATGCTATCAGAAGCACATATATCCCACATCTGCTCATGTGGTCGAGCAAGTTGAGCCCATTGCCACTTGTGTTCCTCCTACAGATCATAGACTAGGTGGTATTGTCTCTCGTGTAAGGGAGATAATGACTCATGCTGCTGGCACGACTAGTGCACCTACATGACTGTCTGACATTGTAGCTGCTCTAGAGCCTCTTATAGCTCCTCACCTATAACCTATACTAGTTGTCACAAGGCAGATATGACATGGTGGATCATGGATTCTAGTGCATCTCATCATTTGTGTGGGAATAATGCTCAGTTTACTTTTTACAAATATGTTCCTCCGACCAGATAAGTTGTCATTACAGATGAGACTCATTCCCTTGTTGCAGGACATGGGGAGATTCCTTTGACACTATTTATGCACCTGCAGAATGTGTTGCATGGATCGGATTATTAAATGAATTTATTATATTAGTTAAATCACTAAGGACTTGCATTGGCGGGCCATTTTTAACCCCGTCTTCTCTTGTCTTTCAGGACATACTCACGAGCAGGGTGATTGGATGTGGCCATAAACAATGTGGTCTCTACATATTGGTCTGGTCTCCATTTCCTGGTGCTTCTTCCATTCCTATGTGTTGAGATATTAGTTGTCTTTATTTTTTCTCATTTTTTATTTTTCTTTTCTTCTTTCTTTAATTTGCTCAATAGGTTCCTCTCCTATATAAGATAACCCTAAAGCCTCTCATAATTCAATTGTTTCGTTTCCTTGCACATGGTATCAGAGCGACGATCCTAGACCGGAGCCCTGATATAAAAGAAACCTTAAACCCAACCAAAACCCATCGTGCGCTACCCTTGCGGCCACTGCACCCCTCCCCTTTGGCTCCCGCATTGCCACAACGACACTAGTGTCACCCCTGCTGCATCAGACAAGCCCCTCACGCTGCCCGAGCTGCCCTAGCGGCCCCAGCGACGCCACACCAACGTCCACCTGCGTTGCCCCTGGTCCTGTGTCCCGCACTAGCGGCCTCCCACACCGCCTACTAGCGTGCTAGGCTTCCTACCCGGCCCCTAGGGGTGCTGCCTACTGTCCAAGACAGTCACCTATACCGCCCAGATCACCATCAACCCTTGCGTACGCCTCCGAACACATCTGCAAATCGTTCTGCGGTCTGCTTTTAACCAGTAAATGTGAGTTCAAACCTATAATTCACGTTTTCCGGCTCTAGCAAGGAACAATGCTTGATGAGGATGGTTGTATGAGTCTACACGTACAACCAATTCTTCGTATGATCGTGTAGACTCGTTTATATCGGTCTACTCCCAAGTTGAGTTCTGTTGTTTGACTGTCTTATCATGTCCGAGAACAAGGGTGACTTTTTCTCGTCCAGAGCCTTCAAGTGCCCGGCTCCCATCGCTAAGATGGATGGGACCAACTATGAGTTGTGGTCCATGTAGTTTCTCACCCTCATGCAAAGCAACAACAAGGAGCACATCTTGATAGATCCAGAGCCAACGGATAAGATTGGGGCAAATGCTTCTTGGAATCAAGACGTCGCGTATGCTCGTGTACGGCTTTGTGGGACTCTCACTACAGAAATAGCCAATTGTATTCTGACTCAGCCCACTGCCAAGGGAATGTAGGACACTTTGGCATCCACCTATACTTAGGTGAAGAAGATCCTTCGGCTATAGCTTGATATCTACAATACCAAGCAGAATGGTCGCCCTCTGCATGTTTATTATTCTTCGCTTCATGGCATGTTTAAGAAGCTTCATAGCTAAATGCCCATTACGACATATATTGAGCAACAGAAGACGTATAGGAACTCCACGATGATTGGTGTTTTCATGGCCGGACTTGATATAGAGTATGATGTTGCACGTATTCAGCTTCTAACTGGAGCTACCATACCTCCCATAGAGGAGGCCTATAGCCATCTCAACAGGATCATCATCCCTTCGACAACCGCGTCTTTTCCCTCTTCTACGATGGCCGGCCGAGGGGAGGGGGGGGCTATCCAATTCAAAGGGCATACCCCTCGTAGCAGAGGCGATGGACGCCAGCGTGGTCGTTGCACCTACTGTTGCAAACTTGGACATGCAGAGGATACATTCTATCAGAAACATGATTATCATGTTTCTGGTCGAGTAGCAGAGCAGATTGTGTCTTCAGAGACTTTATCTCCGCATGCTGATCCTCGCCTGGATGATATTGTCTCCCGTATTCGAGAGATCATGACTCCTATTGACACCACCACTACAGATACCACAGTAGCAACAGTGAGAGCCTCTTCGAGCTCCTCAAGTATCACCTATGCTTTTACTGGTAGTATGGATACATACATGACAGAGTGGATCATGGATTCTGGTGCTTCTCACCACTTGTGTGGAGACAGAGCGCAACTGAGGTCCTACAGGACTATAGCACCTGACAGATGGGTTGTCATTGCTAATGGCGACCACTTACCCATGACATGACAAGGGGAGGTGCATTTGACACCGTCCATGCGTCTTAAGAATGTTTTATATGCTCCTTCCTTTCAAATGAATTTACTTTCTATTAGTCAGATCACTAAGGATATGCATTGTCGTGCCATCTTTGACCCTTCGCCTCTTGTGTTTCAAGACATACTAACGGGCAAGGTGATTAGGTGTGGCCATGAGCAGCGGGGACTCTACAGATTGCTCCAACCTCCTCATGCTAGTGTTTCTACTATACCTACTGGACCTGTCTCTCCATATCTGTGGCATCTTAGGTTTGGATACCTTCCTCTGCAGAAGTTATGTGATGTCCTCCCTCAGATTTCTACGAGATCCTCCTTTCAGTGTGAGGGATTCCAGCTTGGAAAGCATCATCGTTTCTCTTTCCCATCCCGTCAGAGTCAGAGCAGTTCTCAGTTATTTGAGCTCCTTCATTTAGACATTTGGGGTCCGAGTCGTGTTCCTGATCACCACGTACACCGTTTTTATCTTGTTGCCATCGATAATTTTCTAGACTTTCCCAAGTCTTTTTATTAAAGAATAAGTATGAGGTGGATCTGTTATCAAGTATTTTATTAATGAGATAAAGAATACTTTTTCTGCCAATGTCAAATATCTCTATTCTGATAATGCCTTGGAATTCTGCACCTTACAGCTTTCTGAGTTCCTTAGACCTCACGGTATTGTTCACCAAATCTCATGTGCCTACACTTCACAACAGAACGGTGTTGTCGAGTGTAAACACCACGTCTTACTTGATGTGACCAGAACCTTGTTGATTCAGAGTCATGCTCCTCATGGTTATTGGGGTGATGCTATCCTTACTGCTTGCTATTTGGTGAACTGTATGCCCTTGTCTGTGTTATGAGAGAAGATTCCTTTCTCGATTGCGTTTCCCGAGAAGGATCTTTTCTCTCTTACATCTCGTGTGTTCGGATCGGTTGCCTTCGTTAGGAGAATATTCTATGTGCTGAAGGATATTCTATGAGTACATTCTTGATAGGAGAATATTCTATGTATATTCTTGTAAACCCAACCCGTAAGGGGTATTTATGTACTTTATCCTTTGAGCTCTCTAGGGTTTTGCCCTATATAAGGACCCCTAGACCTCTTGAATAACGCAAGCTCTTTCATTATTTCATTGTTCTCAACATGGTATCAGAGCGGCGGTCCTAGACCGGTGTTCTAACCTAACCCCACCGCCAACCCCCTCCCCTTCTTCCCTCCCTCCCGCGGCACTCTCGCCTTCCCCTGCGGCTTCCTGCCGCCTCCTGCGGCCCGCCACCCCCCCTGTGGCCCTCAGTGCGGCCTCCCGCCCCTCTACGACTCTCCCTGCAGCCTCCTGTCCCTCAGTGCGGCCTCCCGACCCCCTCCCTGTGGCGACCTTCCTTGTGGGGGTCCAGCTGCTTCCTGCGGCCTGCCCCCCCCCTCCCTCTGGCCTCTCCCTGTGGCCCTGTAGCCTGTCGTTGCCCCCTGCGGTCTCTCGCTGTACATTAGCGGCCTCTCGTCCCCAACACCACTAACTACGGTCCTCCTACAGTCCCACGCACCGCACCTCTGCTCAATGTTGTGCTAGGTCTATATGATTCCTAACACTACGAGGACTATATAAGTCACTTTTTCTTGACCTTTGCGGACACCATGGCATCTGCAGAATCAAAACCCCTGTATCTGACTTCTTCTATGATGATCCAGGGCACTTCTATCATGCTTAAGGGTTCAGAGAATGATGTACTGTGGTCTCGATCTTTCAAAGTTTTTATTGGTGGTCAGCGAAAGAATTATGTTCTTACAAAATATCCGCCCAAGGATACGGAAAAGGACTACGATTCCTGGTATGTAGACAACTACCTAGTGATTACTGGGATGACCAACAATGTCGAACCAAATTTAGCCTCCAATCTTCTCTACAAGGAAACAACAAAGGCGATGTGGGAGAGTCTTGAGAACACATACTCACAGAAGACAACAAAGTCCAAACTCTCGGACATATATACACGCATCTGGACTGCAAATCATGGAGATATAACCTTGATCGAGTACTACCGACTCCTTACAAGCCTGTATGAAGAGCTTCTCTTTTTTCAACCTGCCTGTTGTGACAAACAGATAGGTAAACAGACGGAATGGCAAGTGTACAGTTTTTTATAAGGACTACATCCACGGTACAAGTCGGTCAAGGATCACTTTCTGACGGCTGCATCTCTACCCTCTCTTGAGACTATTTTCGGACGTCTACAAGAACTTGAGTCTCCTTCACCTCATCTGTCTGCTGAGACTACAACACATTTCGATAAAGGACGCCTGACCTACCAAGGGGGACGTGGACGTGATTTCGGTAATGGCAGAGGCCGTGAGTTTGGACAGGGGCGTGACTCTGGTCGTAGTCGTGGGCGTGATACTACTACTGCTCGATATCCTCCATGCACACATTGTGGACGCCTTAATCATCCGTCAGAACGCTACTGGATAATGTTTGGAATGCCCACCAATGCTAACAACGCCTACGAGTCTGTCTCCAATGATGATACCTATGATAATGTAGACACCTCTCATGGTCAGCCTTCCAGTGACAGTCAGCCTTCCTTTACTGCATCTGAGTATTTTCGCCTTCGGCAACTATTACAGAACTCAGCTACTGATACTCCTACTTCTGCTTCCACTGCTAGTTGCGCTACTACATCAGGTAATATTGCTAACTCTGCCTCTATATCTACTTTTGCATGGATCATTGACTCGGGAGCATCTACACATCTCACAGGAGAAGGTAGTCTTCTCACCTTCTCACTGCCATCTTCCATTGTGAAGACTGTTCGAGTTGGAAATGGTGCTCATTCACCTATTACAAGTGTTGGTACCATGGAGTTTTTCTCCAAACTCTGACTTTCTGGTGTTCACTGTGCTCCTGACTTCCCTCTCAGCTTATTATCTCTTCACAAGCTGTGCACTGAGCTTAACTGTCGAGTTATATTTAATGAATTCTATTGTTATTTTCTGGACATTTGGACGAGGCGGATTTTTGGTGGGGAACATGAGAAGAATGGTCTTTATTATCCTGATATCTCCTTTGATTCTAGTTTTGCTGGCGCTTTGTCAATCTCTGTTGATCCTCTTCTTTGGCATCTCTGTCTCGGCCATCTGTCTACCAAAGCTCTATCTCTGATGTTCCTTGAACTTTCTTCATTGAAGCCATTTAAATGCGAAGCATGTCAATTCGAGAAACATCATCGTGCTTCTTTTCCTGCTCGAAATGAACCTCGTCATGATGTTCCTTTCTCCCTAGTCCATTGTTATATTTGGGGACCCTATCTGTTCCGTACTCTGAGTGGATACAAGTATTTTGTTGTCTTCGTTGATGATTATAATAGGTCCTCATGGGTCTATCTTCTAAAAGAGCGTTCGAAGATTAATAAAATTGTAAAAAACTTCTTTCAGTATGTCAAGAATATATTCTCCCGGGGTATACAACACTTTCGCTCTGATAATGCACTGGAGTTTACCCAACATGACCCAACGGATTTCTTTGCCTCCCAAGGAACCATACATCAAACCTCTTGTCCATATTCATCCCAACAAAACGGGATAGCAGAAAGAAAACTCAGACATCTCCTAAATATTGCCCGTTCTCTCCTTACACAGATCAAGGTTCCCAAAACCTATTGAGGTGATGCCATACTGATTGTCATTCATCTTATCAATAGAATTCCATCTTCAAACATCAATGGCTGAACCCCCATCTCTCTACTTTACCCAAATGAGTCTCCCTTCCCTCTTCCCCTACGGATCTTTGGATGTGCGTCTTTTGTTCATAACTTTCACACTACAGACAAACTTTCTCCTCGTGCAATCAAGTGTGTCTTCCTCGATTATTCTCGTACTAAAAAAGGTTACAGATGTTATGATTCTAATGGACATCGCTATTATATCTCTGCAGATGTAACCTTTTTTGAACAGACCCGTTTCTTCACTCAACATGTTATAGATATCCCTCTGGATCTCCCATCTCCAACAATTGTTTACAAACGTAGATCTTCACCACCAGATGTCTCTTTACCTGTTTCTTTATTGCAGGACGATATGCCTTCTACAAGTGTCCCCTCCAATATAGTCCTGGATGCTCCCCAAGATCTACCAATTGCTCTTCGCATAACTAAGAGGCAATGTACTTCTCATCCAATGACTCATTTCACTTCTACTGCTGGTTTATCTTGCGCTGACAGAAGATATACAGATACTCTCATGTCTATCTCTATTCTGAGAGACCACCACAATGCTTTGCAGGATTCAGGATGGCGATAGGCCATGGACGAAGAGATGGATGCTCTTCTTTCCAGGGGTACATGGGATCTAGTGCAATGTCCTAAAGGGGCCAGACCGGTGGCCTGCAAATGGGTCTTCACGACTAAACAGTCACCTGATGGGTCGATTTACAGATTGAAAGCTCGTCTTGTAGCAAAGGGCTTCACACAGACATATGGAGTGGATTATTTTGAGACATTCTCACCGGTTGCATGCATGGGGTCATTAAGGACTATACTTGTTGTGGCACTTATAAGGCATGGCCGATGAATCTGCGATTCATCATCTTTATTCATTTATTTTAGCTTAAAATCCCTTATAAAACACGTGTATAAAACACTAACTCCATATTCTTACTAACTTGCATCTATGTGTAAATATTGTACACTTCTTACTAATTTTAACCAAAAATAAATAAATAAAGAAAGAAAGGAAAAATAAAGAAAAGAAAATAAAAAAATGAAAGACTGTATATATGTAATAAATACAGGCTGACCCGAACCCCGAGAGAAGGTCAAACTTGACCTGATCGATCAAGAATAAAGTAGGGGGAGATAGGGTCCTTGACCAGAAAATCCAAAAAAAATTGTGTGCGTATTGTTGTAAATACGTCTCACTTATTTTGTATATATCTGTATAAAACTAACAATAATTTATTTGGGCCTTAATTGACCTCAAATCAAATAACGTTCAAAATCAAAGTTGGAAATAAAAATGTGTTCTAATTAATAAAAATAATTGCACAATTAAATTATTTACAGAATAAAAGTAGCCACACTTGGAAAAAGCCACTAAGCACTAATTGAAAGACCAATTCCGGCTCCATATGAGTCAAATTGAATTAATCTCACTTCCATTGGACTCAAAATTTAATTATCTTTAAAATGGTTGTATTTTCATAATTATTGGAGTTACGGTTGAAAAGTCGATTTTCTGGGGTGGTTTGTGCAATTTTCCCTTGTATTTTGTAAATATTATTTGTATATATTTGTAAATTATTCTTACTAATTATTTAAAATTAAAAATAAAAATAAAAAAAATTATTTAAAACAAAAAAATGCTAATTTCCTCATTTACCCTTGTATATAATGTCATATATGTATATAGTGTATGTATATAGTTGTTATTTTTAATTAACCACCTTAAAAAAATAAATAACATTTTTTAATTCAAATAATTAAAGTGACGAAAATAAAAAAGATAGATAATTGTGTAAATACTTTTATCTCTTTTTATCTTTACCTCTTTTTAAATTTCATCTCTCTTATCTCTTTCAACAAGAAAATTCAAAAATTCATTTCAATTTTCATTTCTCTTTCGCTAAAAAAATTCAAAAATTCATTTCAATTTTCATCTCTCTTTACCCAAAAAAATTTCAAAAATTCAAATATCATTTTTTTTCTTTCTTTTCTATTTATATGGCTCCTTCTCACTCATTTCAACTTGATTATTAGAGAGAGGAGTCCGATCTCTGAGAGAAATTTTCGTCGAGAATTGTGCCTAGCCTCCGAGCCGTCCGGTGACAGCGAGTCGGCCTTATCGAGGCGATCACGGTCCATTTCTGCTCCTAGGGTGAGATCCACATTTTTCTTTTAATTTTTTCTTAGTTTAATTGTAGTTTATTTTGTCGCAATTTTTTAATTCCATGGTCATTTTATTTCTTTAGATAAAAAAAATTTTCATCACGATTTTTTATCCATTTCGACTCGATTTTTTTCATCTCACGTTCTTAATCTCCCCTCGTTCTATTCTATCGTCCATGATCTCTCAAATCCGACCGCGTACAATAGCGAGAGATCTGATTCGATTCTTACATTTTTTGTCGGATTCCCGTTAATTTTTCGATTTGTATATAAATAAAAAATTTAACAAAGTTTTTGCTTCTTTTTCTCTAACATTTGTTTTGCGCGATCATTAAAAAACAACAAAAACATAAAAAAATTAAAAAATTAAAAAATTCTATATCCTATTTTTTCCCTCTTAATTTCTATTTTTTCAAATTTACAAAAAAGTATAAAAATTTTATTTATATTCTATTTACATCACAAATAAAAAATTTATTACAAAAAAATTAAAAAAAAACAAAAAAAATCGCATAGGCTGCGGGGACATCACTCCCCGCTGCCCTCTGTCCTCCATTGCGCAGCAACACCGCCCCCCTGCGCACCTCCTCCTTTCACGGTGGTCGCCAGACCGCGTGTGGCCCCTCCTCCGCCAAGGGCGGCAGTCCTCCGCAGCCGTGCAACGCCGCGCGTCCCAGTCGCGCATTCCAGGCCGCCCGCGACTCTTCGCCAGACTGCGCGTGGCGCTCCTCCACCAAGGGTGGCAGCCCTCTGCAGCCGCGCGACGCCGCGCATCCCAATCGCGCATTCCAGGCCACCCGCCTCGACGCCGATCGCCTAGCTCCGCCGCCCATGACTCTTCGCCAGACCGCGCGCGGGGCTCCTCCTTGCCCCAGGCCGACCTCCAACAGCTTCCTTATAGCCCCGCTCGCAGCATCCATAGCTGCGAACCACCGCCGTTGGTCCTCCGCCCGCGCCTCCATCCTTGGGCAGCGGCGGTCCTGCCCACTACTCCCCTTGGCTTTTCAAGAAACAAACGAAGCAGGAAGCACTAGGGGCTTTGAAGTTAAAAAGGGGGGGCAAATTGCATTAAAGCCCTCAAAGGTTTCAGAAATTACAAAGAACTCCCCGCCTACAAGCAAGTCACGTGGCCAGCACATGCATACTGGGTAAATTACATTTTGTGTCCTTTGTTTGATTTCTGTTTTTATTTTCAGTGCAAAACTTTTCGAAATTACATTTTAGTCTCTGAACTACAGAACAAAACTTGCATGCTCTATTTGAATGAAATAAATGTTATTTGTGATCTAAAAATATTGCAAAAATTATGCTATGCTCCTGATGTGATTATCTTATTAGCATAAACTTTTCATTGCATTTTGATTTCATTTGGTATTTAAAAAAAAATCAAAAACAGTGTCATTTTGTCTTCCTGAAATTCAAAAATTTGTAAAAATTCAAATATTATTCCAAAAATTCAAAAAAAAACTTAGGGTAGTTGTATTTCATTGTCTTTTAATTTCTTACCAATTTTCACGTATTATTTCTTTATTAAACTCAAAAAATTGAAAAACATAAAAAATCTTCTAAAAATCATAGAAAATTATACAAAAATCCAAAAATAGTGATTTAAGTTCCTGTTTGTAGATAATTGCTTCTACTTTGTCTTAAAAATAATTATCAGGAGTTTTGGGTATTACAATATTTTTAAGTTGCCAATTACTCCAGGCTATGCACATTTTCGCATTTCTCACTTTTTTATTTTTAGAAAAATACAAAAATATCTGAAAATTCCACAAAAATTCTCAAAAAAAATATTTCAAGACTTTTGAAACCAAAAAATATTTTCTTTGGATTTTTCGGAGTATTTTTTATTAATTGAAAAATTACAAAAAAGAGTTGGCGTGCGTATTTTTGATCTTGTGAATATTACTTCATGTTATTTTTGAAAATAAAAAATTGCAAAATCAAAATCACTAAAAAATATAAATAAAAAATTAAAAGATTCTTGTTTTTTAAGATAAAAAATCACAAAAATCAAGGATAGTTGTCTTTTAAGATTCTTATTTTCTCTTAATTAATTCTTGATTAATTGAATAACTCTCATGATTTGTAGCCTCCCTGAGTTTGACCATGTCCGCTATACAGGTTAATAAGTAGCAAAATAAAAAAAATAATTTTTGTTTGTCATGAGATTTTCGTGAGCAACAAAATGATTTCCTTTTCACCGACAATTTCTATTTACTAATTTATTCATTAATCTCCGTCCTCAAATTTACCGTAACAACAAAATTACACTGTTATCGGGGAGGCACGACGAAGGTGGTTAGGGTTCTCTTTTGACCTGCTATTCTTTGTTGTAAATCTTTGTTTACATTATTTGCAATTCACTTCATTGTTTATATCCACTGCATTCATTTCATTTTTTTTCTTTCTTCTTTCTCATATTTGATAATTGCATTTCTTACATATTCTCTTTTCTTTTTCTTGCGAGGGCTCGCGGAGCGAAGGAGGCGATCCTAGGAGAGTCGAAGCACTCAAGCGACGTGGAGGCGACTTGATTCTTCACCAAGCCATAGGATAGCGTGAGAAGAGGAGAAGAAGAATTGAAGGAGACGAGAAAAAAGATTTAAAAAGAGAAAGAGAGTTTTCCTTTTCCATTTGAACTCTGTAAAAGGGCATTCATTTGTTGTGGGGTCTGTTTCGTCAAGTACCGGTGCACTTGGGGGACCTCACCGATTTTGTTTTCATCGCCTTTCTTTTTCTTTATTTCCCACGGATTTTGTGAGCTATCTCTTGATTTCTTTAATTTATTTGCTTGAGTCATGTAATTAATTAGGTCCAAACACCATAAACAAGAAATTTCTGTGCCTATAGTGTAGAACGTAATTTGAACTTAGTTTAATTAACTTGTTCTTGTCCGTTAATAGAAGTTATCATGTAGGACGGTTCACTTGCATTTGCATATAGGATAGTTTATTTCAATTATGCGTGCATCACTTGCATGTCGAGTGCTGGCGACTAGGTACGCATCTCTAACCCCTGCATGCATTATTGTTTTTAATCGCGCATTGGCATTTGCGATCTCCTTCCTTGTTTTCACTCAGATAAGATAAAAAGAAAATTGGATACTCAGTAGGCGATTCTTTGATAACATTTTTAACCAAGTGATAACTGCTAAAATCAGGACTGCTAAAGAAAACTCGACCCTAAAAAAATAAAAGGAAAAATCATTGTTTTGGGGAGAGTAACCCCCTCATTGTTTGGTTTGCTTGAGCAAGAGAGCGACCCGCACACTAGAATAGAGCCACGCCCGAAATATTTTCAGACTACTATCTTGGGTTAGTCGTTCTCCAGTGAGGATCTCTCCGGTAACTGGTAAAGCGGCCCGCGATGTCCTTAACAGATTGGATTGATCGGGTAGCCGGTAAACGACCCGCAATTAATACTTGCTGGGAAAGATCTAACTTTGGGATTAGGCCAGTCTCCTAAGAGCATTGGATTCCTAATAGCTCGCATTTAACCGCTCTGATATATTGTATTCTCACCAAACTATAAAATTGACAAGATAATTGACCGAACCTTCACGGTCTTCACTTTGAGTTGAGTTGGTTAACAAGGGGTTTGTATTGTGTTTGATTGCTAGTGTGCATACTCGATCCTTCTGTGCATTTGCGCCTTTTTCTCCATATCTTTTGACTTGACCACTCGTGCTCTCCCGATCCCGTCTTTTGTTTTGGAGATGGCCGACTGGAGTTATTTTAATGTGATCTTCGCAGATACCTCGTACTCTCCAGACGATCCACCTTCCTCTTTCCAGGAGAACTTTCCTCCTGATTTTTGTGCATATCCGCGTAACCCATTATTTCAGGAATCAGAGGACTTTAATTTTCACCCACCCTCATTCAACCCACCCGATCTTAGGGTTTTGGAGTCACCTTTCAGGATTTCCACACTTAAGACATTAAACCAGATGATGAAGCATATGAACTCAAGGATTAGCAATCTAATTAACATAAATATGAGCCAGAACGTTGCTCCACTATTTGAGGATATGGATTCACTTGAGGATAAACATGAGAGATTGCAATCGCCCAAAATACAAAAAAATGAGAAAATTTTAAAAATCCAAAAAGATTCTGGGAGACATTATTAATTAGTTTTGTAAGGAGAGGACCCAAATGCCTGATCATCTACCCACATATATATTCACATCATGTCCCAACCTTGACCCTGAGGATGCCACTATACAGACTGCTCTCGGCAATCCTCGTGTATACGCTGATTCCAATCTCCCCCCTTGTATGGAGAAGGTCCGAAAATAAAAAAAATGTTTACTAAACCCGAAGTGTTGGCCACTATTCATGAGATCATCAAAGACCCACTTCAACAGGCCATGATAGATTTATCTACTCCTCAACACAAGAAGAGAAAGCGAAGGAGAAGAATCTAGCGTCACATCTTGACCATGGCCACTGCCTACGCCATCTCTCACCGTCCGTATTTTAAGAAAGGGAACTGTTGTACATGCGAGCCCACGGCAAGCCAATATGCAATAAATGTTGTTGCAAATATCATTCCCTAATCTGAAATGAAGAATACATAATTTGCATAATAGGTCCCTTAGTACAATTAGGGTTATATACCATGGCCATCTTAATGATCATACAGCTGTTGATTTAATTATTGAATCATAGAGGCTGGTGCTTAGATGAATATCTAATGAGTTAGGTTGAGGACTCATCAAGCACCATCAAATGATTATTAAGAGATGATCTCCAGCCTGAGTAGGAGATGGCAATCCTTTCTCAGTTAGGCTGATATCTGACTGACCTCTTGATGCAGATCCTTTGCATAGGAATAGAGATTCGAAGGTGTCAGATCAGTTAGGTCAAAGAGTTGACTTAACGAGATCTAGATAACCAAAGTCTTATATTTTATGCTATCATGATATAGGCACGCATCCTTTGACCGGAGACAAATGTGCTACTATATGTCTTACTATGTACATTTGGCAAACCAATAGGTTTATGACCTAATTAAGGTCTATACACCGGCGCGCTGGTGTGCATATAAGGGCATATGAGTAATGCGATCTCTCAAAGGGATCATACAGGTTCATTACTGAACCGGAAGACATGAGCTCACTCATGAGATATTGGTAAGATCAAATTCCATGCACGGTTGTCTTGCTTTGGAAGCTTGACTGAATTTGTAGGTTTGATATATACTTTTGGAAAGTATATTATCAAGACCTAGGTATGATATATGCTTTTGGAAAGTATATGATCTATACCGACTCCCAATGATCGAATGAGAAACTTAATGATAAAACTTTGAAGTAGACAGTGTAAAATTGATCTTGTACTTCAGGTATATTCTGAGTCTTCCAGTATGCAGGATGTACAGGTATTGGGAATACCTGAGGGTGATGTGATCATAAACGATTGTATAACCATGACGCTTCCATTCCGAGAGAGTGATGTAACGGGTCTGGATTTTAGTGACTCCTCTCAGTAGAGAAGTAATCTGATCTTGATCCAAATGTTGGACATTGATCTGAATGTGATTCAGATGCAATGAGAAGATTAGATTTGCGGTCTTGATTTAATCAAGCATCTATGGGAGGCCCGAGATCTGGATTTGAGATGTAATCTCAATATCCAAGTCACTATACGTGGAACAATACAATTGCCCTGTCCTTGTCTCCAAGTATTCGCGGAGAAAGAGCATTATCCTTGAAAGAGTTCATGGATAATTCTATTGTTGATATATGTATCTGAGCATTGAGAATATGGATAATTAAATGTGATTTAATTATCATGAATAGCGTGAATTTGATTCATATTATAAAGAGAGTTATTTTAGATAATTTAATATGATTTGATTATGATAGATGTAAATAATGTGATTGTGATTCACATTATTTGGGCACACGAGAATAGAGATCCAAGATGATTATATGTGATTTAATTATCATCGATATGAATAATGTGGATAGCACTATACACATTAATCATATATATTATAAATGTGATTTATAATATATACGAGAGAGCTATTTGTAATTCATTAATTAAATGTTGATGTGTATTGGATTCACATTGGACATTAAATTGAAAATGGAATTCACATTTTATTTTGGGTTGTGAATATAATTCACAAATATTTCAATGGCAAGATTGCAATGTCTACAAAATATTTATGAATTATTTTTGTAGAATAATTTACAACAATTGTTGATGTAAATATTGGATATATATGCAATCTTGGAGATTGCATTGGAGTCTCCCTTTCCTAATAGGAGAGGGGGGACGACCACCAATCCCCAAAGGAAAGGGTGGTCGTCCACTCTTCCTATATGGAAGGGAGGAGCCTCCTTTCCATTATCTCCAATGTTATTTGATTTAATTTGGTGATTGAATTATATTGATTTATCAATATATATTTAATCTAAATTAAATTAATTGTTGTTGGTTTTTACCAACACAAATCTTGACCATTGAAAGAAACACAATCAATGAGAGCCATTGGATTTGTGTTGTCCATGGAATGAGATCCATGTATGCCAAAATATTATAAAAGGAGAGGCATCCCTTTGCTCTTCTTTACACCAAGAGAACATAAGTCTCTCTCTCTCTCTTTCTCTCTACACGCCTACTTTCTCCCTCTCATGGCCGTCCACCATGGATGCCCTAGAGAGGTTCTCCATCGCCGCAGCGTCGTCATTATGCTGCCCGATCATCTGCTCGTGGATCTCCGTCTCCTTCGGTGTGCCTCGCTCGTGAAGAAGACGTTGGATCTCGTGTGTCGAGATCAGGAGATCCACTGCTTGGATCATCAACATGGATTGCAAGAAGCACCCGATTCATCCCCGCGCTCGCAAGCGTCTCCTCTGTCGGATCGGACTTGAGACAGGAGGTCTCTTCGTTTAGAGACTCGATCGCAACCACGCTTCAAGAGGTAATCCTATTACTTGTTTGTGGTTTAGATGAAACAATCCGAGAAGTGTTCTTGGATCATATGGTTTCGTCGCAAGAAAATTTTTTAAATTACGCTGCATCGAGCAACTAGTGCGACTAGTCACTCCTCGTCGTATTCGATACGACGCTCACGCTTCCGTGATGCGCTTGAGGATCAAACCATATCCTTCAGGAACACTGCCACACCTCTTGTGAGTTGCTCCATATTTGACTATTCTTATGATAACACTCTCCTTGACGGCGGTTCATCAATCAATATAATATCCTTCTCTATGGTACAATCTCTTCATCTTGGGCCTCTCAAGAAAAGCAGGATGATAGCTCAAGTTGCTGATGGATCTATTAAGAGGCTGAAGGGTATTCTAGAAAACGCTGTCATTCTTATTTAGGGCATGAATTTCACTTCGGATTTTGTTGTTATGCCCATGGAGACCTCCACCCCTGTGGAACACCCTCCAATCATCCTGGGACAGCCTTTCCTCGCCTCTGCGGGAGCTGTTATTGATTATGATTCAAGAGAAATTCGCTTCCGTTCTTATGCAGGGAGCGATGTGTTGATCACTACACCCACTATTGACCAGAGACCTACATCTCATGAGCCCATGTTAGCCAACACCAAGGAATTTGACCTCGAGGATAATATCAGAGATTCTTGTTATATGTTGGATGATAAGGAAACCCAGGAATTCCTCTTCAACGAGGAAGACTCGGAAAGCATAGACCGTGGAGTTCCCCCTTCTGGTATGTGGAGATGCATTGATGACATCCGCGGAATTTGCATGATAGATACCTTAGAGCGGAAGGCAGAATCTGAGACTAGACAGGATGAACATGATTCGACTACTTCCGCTAATGAGTTTGTTCCTATTCACCCAAATTTAGATGAGACCGATCGGGCCAAATTTGATTTGATTGCTTTTATAAAGGAATTTGGGCCTTTTGATAAGGATGATGATCCGATAGAGGCTCGTCTGGCTGAAATTGATCCTACTTTTTCTGATAATGATTTCGAGCCATTTTGCTTTGATGTTTGCGAAGCTTACTAGGCTGGACATGACTATACTACTTCCAATAACCGATTTAGGCCTGCACAATTTGAAACCGCTGAGGATACATTCTTGGTCGATCCTACTCAGTTTATGTCTAATGATGATCCCAATATCGACCTACACCTTGTCAAATCCATACCTCAGCGGTCCCGCAAGAAGGTTCGCTTTCGACCTTCTTGACCTTTGTACATCTACTCCTCTTGTATATCCTTTCATTTTACTCTTTCTTCTCCCATTTTATCTTTCACCCCTTCTCCGTGTGTGTATATATGCTATACTTAGGATGTGCCTTATCCTAAGTATAGGGGGGTGAATGATTTGTGTTGTTCATATTCGTCCTTCTTGTTGTTGCCTATACTTAGGGATACTCTACCCTAAGTATAGGAGGGGTGATGTTGTTCATATCGAGTTTTTTTTATTATTTTTGAGTTTGTACATTCTCTTCATCGGTTTTTCCCTATTGTACACTCCACTATACTTAGGATTACTTCATCCTAAGTATAGGGGGGATCACCAACTTCTATTCTTTTTATCTTTTTTTTGAGTCATTGTAGCATAGGAGTTCTTTTCAGTTTTCTATACTTAGCACGAGTTATGCCTTCATTTTTCACTCTCTGATCACTATGAGGACATAGTTCGAGCTAAGTATAGGGGGGTGTCGTATATATTATATATATACTTTAGACATAACTTGTAATTTTAAATACGTTTATTTGGGGGGTTATGTGTATAATTTTGTAAAATCGACGTGTGTTAAAAAACCAAACAAGCAAATAAAGCAAAAAAAAACAAAAAAAAACAAAAAAGAAAAAAAAAGAAAAAACAAAAAAATAACAAAAAAATAAATAAACAAAAAAACATGTATATATTTTATTAACCCTTTTCTTTTTTATTATAAAAAAACTACAAAACCAAAAATCTATAAAAACTTGCATAATTAAAAAAACCCTTTCTTTTGCATCTGCATTTTCCTCGAAAAATTCATAAAAGTTCAAAATAAGAAAATTGCTTTAAAAAATGTTCTTTTCACATGTGCATCATTTCTTTTCAAAAAAAACCTTGCATTGTTCATGTTTTGCATTTGCATGCATTTTTTCAGGAGAGTATTGACATTTAAAGTATGTCTGGAATAAAATTGAAGAATGGAGCTTAGTTGAACCTTAATCCACCTAATTTTCAGAGGAACTTCACAGAGAAATCGGATTTGAGAAGCTTCAGGTCTTTGACTTAATTCTTCGAGTTCCACATGATAATGTGCAGCGTTTGACTCTTAGTGTCTAACATGGTCTCTTCATTCTGGGTACAACTCTGGAATAGGGAATTAATTGTATTCTCGCACTATGCACATAGCTCAACTCAGATGGGATGTTGGAAGACGGTGTGAGTTTCTTTTCTGGTAGCGTGGAAATTTAAAGACCAGAGTACGGGTTGAAATAAAGCTTCGGAAAAGGGATGGACGATTGGGCACAATTTTTTCTAAGACCCCAATAAATCTACGAAAACAAAAAGATTCTATATCCGTAGGGGCACAAAAAGATCCAAGTAGAACCACCAAAAATGCAAATACAAAGAAGCCACTACCAAGTAAATATCTGACCAAAAAGGTACAAGCCTCAAGAAACCTGCAGTTCTTGGTGGAGACTCGGCTACACTTGTCAGCTCCACAAAGAGAGGTGACTACACTGGCCACCCTCCAGTTCTTTTCTCCTTGTAACTTCTTCCCCAATTCGATTGTGAACAGAGCGCGACATACCTTAGAAGTAAATACCTGACTCCCCGAGGACGAGTTACTGGAGAGGAGATTTGCTTGGTAGTCCGGAATTTTGATGGGAAGAGCTAAACCTTTCACACACAATGAGACGATTGTTTAATGTTCATAGGGTATACTTTGGGAAGGGGATTGATCTAAGATGACTTCTGAGCCAAAATTTTTTTTTAAAACCCCAAAAAATATACGGAAACAAAAAGATACTATATCTGTAGGGGCACAACAAGATCCAAGCAAAATAACTAAAAATCCAAATACAAAGAAGCCACTACCGAATAAATATCTGACTAAAAAGGTCCAAGCTTCAAGAAACCAGTAGATCTTGGTGGAGACTCGGCTACACTGGCCAGCTCTACAAAGAGAGGTGACAACACTCGCCACCCTCCAGTTCTTTTCTCCTTCTTCTAACTTCTCCCCCAATTCGATTGTGAACAGAGCGCGACAGACCTTAGAAGGAAATACCTGACTCCCCGAGGACGAGTTACTAGAGAGGAGATTTGCATGGTAGTCCGGCATTTTTGATGGGAAGAGCTAAAGCCTCTCACACACAATGAGTCGATTGTTCAATGTTCATAGGGTATACTTTGGGAAGGGGACTGATCTAAGATGACTTCTGAGCCAAAACTGTGACAATGATTTGTAGAACTTGAAGGCTGTCGATTTTAAAATTCTTAGTCTAACAGAAGTTTCGACACACTAATAATTCAAAGGTCCGACAGAGCTCCAAACTACGATTTTATGAATATAAGTGTAATACTCAATATTGTCCAACTTTCTTTATTTTCCCTTTCTTTTTCTTTTTCTTTTTCTTCACTTATTCTTTCAAATAAGTGTTTGCTAAGGAACTAGCAAAGGTAAAGCGTAGGGGGTGATGAATATGCGATTCGTTATCTTTATTCATTTATTTTAGCTTAAAATCCCTTATAAAACACATGCATATCACGCTAACTCTATATTCTTATTAACTTGCATCTGTGTAAATATTGTACATTTCTGACTATTTTTAACCTAAAATAAATAAATAAAGAAGGAAAGGAAAAATAAAGAAAAGAAAATAAAAAAAAGGAAGACTGTATACAGGCTGACCCGAACACCGAGAGAAGGTCAAGACTTAACCTGATTGACCAGGAATAAAGTAGGGGGAGATAGGGTCCTTAACCAGAAAATCCAAAAAAGTGTGTTCTCATTTATTTTGTATATATCTGTATAAAAATTACACTAATTTATTGTACCTTAATTGACCTCAAATCAAATAACATTCAAAACCAAATTTGTAAATAAAAATGTGTTATAATTACTAAAAATTGATTGCACAATTAAAACATGTACAGAATAAAAGTAGCCACACTTGAAAAAAAACACTAAGCACTAATTGAAAGATCAATTCCGGCTCCATATGAGCTCAAATTGAATCAATCTCACTTCCATTGAACTCGAAATTAAATAATCTTAAAAATGATTGTATTTTCATAATTTTTGGAGTTATAGTCGAAAAGTCGGTTTTTCTGGGGTGGTTTGTGCAATTTTCCCATGTATTTTTTGCATATTGTATTTATATATATATATTGTAAATTAATCCCACTGATTTTTTTAAAATAAAAAAAATAAAAAAATAATAAATTCCTAAAACACAAAAAAGGCTAATTTCGTCATTTATCCTGGTATATAGTGTCACATATGTATATAGTATATGTATATAGTTGCTATGTTTAATTAACCTTCATAAAAAAATAAAAAAATAACATTTTTTAATTCAAATTAAATAAGTGACGAAAATTCCAAAAAAATAGATAATTTTGTAATTAGTTTTAACTCTCTTTTATTTTCATTTCAAATTTCATCTCCATTCCACCAAAAAATTCAAAAATTCATTTTAATTTTCATCTCCCTTATCTCTTTATTTAAAAATTCAAAAACTGAAATTTCATCTCTCTTCTATTTATATGGCTCCTTCTCCCTCATTCCAACTTGATCAATCATTAGAGACAGGAGCCCGATCTCCGAGAGAAATTTCGTCGAGGAAGTTGTCTAGCCTCCGAGCCGTCCGGTGACTACGAGTCAGCCTTGTCGAGGCGATCATGATCTATTTTCTGCTCCTAAGGTGAGTTCCAAATTTTTCTTCATATTTTATCTTAGTAGAATCACATTTTATTTTGTCGCATTTTTTCCATCGTATTTTTTTTCTAGATCTTAAAAAGCCATCTCGATTTGATCTGCCACCGATTCGATTTTTCATCTCATCTTCTCGATCTCTCCGCCTTCGATTTCTATCTCCCCGATCTATCAACTCCGACCACGCACGGTGGTTGGAGAATCGGATTCAATCTTCCATTTTCATCGAATCCTCGTTCATATTCCTAAGTGTAAATAAATAAAAAAATTGTTTTTTTGTTGCTCTCTAACGTTTGTTTTGCAAGATAAATAAAAAATTAAAAAAATTCATATTTTTAACGTTTGTTTTGCAGGGAAACATTATAAAAATAAAAAATTCTTTATTCTTTCTTTTCTTCTTTTCAGATTTACAAAAAGAAAATAAAAAAAAAAGTTTTTTCCTTTTTTTCATTCACTATTTGCATCTCAAAACCAAAAAAAATAAAAAATAAAAATAAATAAAAAGAAGAGGACGGCCTCCAGGCGCCGCCGCCCCCTCCATCGCTCTCTGCCGCCCCTCCAGCTGCGGTACGGCTCACCGCAGCCACCTACGGCTAGGCTCACCGCAGCCGCACCTCCAGCTCCAGACCCGCACCCTTCTCCCGCATCAGGCGGCAGCTCCACCGCGTCGCCAACGCCCCCGGTCGCCCCTCCATCGCGGGCGGTAAACCCCGACAACGCTACCCGCACCTTCCGCGCGCGGAGCAGCGTGCTCCAGCCGGGCACCCTCCTTCGCCAGAATCGCCCTCAGCCCAGCCGCCATTGAAGACTCCGCTGCTCCGACCTCTGCCAACTCCCCCCGATTTCCAGTGCACCGCGGCTACCTACAGCTTCCCTCCAGCCGCCTGTAGCCGCACAACATTTGAACCTCCACTGCGTGCACGCCCGCGCGCGTGACCCACCATTACCGGTCTCCTCCACCTTCATCACCGCCGCCCTTGGGTAGAGAAGAAGCAAGGGGCGGCGGCCCCCCTCTTGCCCCTTGAAGCTACGAAGACAATAAACCTAGGGTTTCCTTTGGCTTTTGATAAAAAAGGGGAAATTGCATAGTCAGCCTTGGTACTTATTGAAATTACAATTACGCCCCTGCCAGAGCCTGAAGCATATGTCTTGTACACGATACGAAGGAAAATTGCATCTTCAGCCTTTGAAAGTTTCAGATATTACAAAGACACCCCCGCCTTCAAATCAGATCACATGGGTATGGGTAATTTGTGAGATTCACTCTGAAATTTATTTTCATTATATTTCAGTCCTAAACTTTTGCATACATATATTTTAGTCCCTAAACTGCAGAATATTTAATTTGCATGATCTTTTATTGAAATAAATGTTACTCTGGCACTATCAACCGTGCAGATACAACGAACATATAAGGAGGCTCTAAGGATAGTCAGTGGAGGTTAGCTATGGAAGAGGAGATGGCTGCTCTATATTCATGTGGTACATGGAGTCTTGTTACTGCTCCTGTTGATGCATCTGTTGTGGGATGTAAATATGTGTTTGCTTGTGAAACACCGTGAGGATGGCAACGTGGATCGCTATAAGGTGAGACTTGTGGCACGAGGGTTCACTCAGACATATGGGATGGACTATCAGGATACTTTCTCTCCAGTTGCTAGACATTCTACTCTATGTATTGTACTTTCGATTGCTGTGATACGGGATTAGCCCCTTTATCAACTTGATGTGATGAATGCCTTCCTCTATGGGGATCTACAATAGGAGGTCTACATGCAGCAACCTCCTGGATTTGCTGTTGAGGGGGAGTGTCAGAAGGTTTGCAGGCTATCTATGGCCTTAAGCAGAGTCCAAGAGCATGGTTCTAGTCGGACTTGATAGAGCAGCAGGGGTTTGTGAGATCAATTGTCGATCACTCCTTATTTGTATATAGGACCCAGAGAGGTACTACAGTTATTCTTGTTTATGTTGATGACATTGTTGTTACAAGGGGATGACGAGCATGGCATTCAGGGTGCCAAGGACTTCCTAGGTCAGCAGTTTATGACCAAGGACCTTGGACACTTACGTTACTTCCTTGGACTAGAGTTTGCCAGGAACCAGCGAGGTCTTGTGATGACCAAGAGGAAGTACGTTATTGATCTTCTTTCAGAGTCAGGCATGGAAGATTGCAGACCTACCACTACTCCTCTTGACCCGAGCATGAAGCTCTATGATGGTGATACTGAGGAGGTTGACAAGAGGAGGTACAAAGAGCTGGTTGGCAAGCTACTATATGTGACGATGCCCATGCCCAACATATCATTTGTCTTGAGCAAAGTGAGTCAGTTCATGGAGCAGCCCAGACGAGTTAATATGGATGCAATCCATATGATTTTGAGATAACTGAAGACTTTATCGGGTACTGGACTTCTTTTCAGCAGAGGCACATCTCTCAGTTATAGCATGTGCAGATGCATATTATGTTGGGTGTCCAAAGGATAGATAGTCTATATCAGGCTTTGCTGTGTTCGTAGGGAATTCTCTTATTTCATGGAAGAGTAAGAAGCAGACTGTGGTTGCCATATCAAGTGCTGAGTCAGAATACAGGGCCATGGCACATGCTAGTACATAGATAATGTGGGCCAGATCTGTTCTTACTGACCTGACCATATAGGTGCCTCTTCCTATGAACCTCCAATGTGATAATCAAGCTACTCTTTTCATTGTCAACAACCCAGCCTTTCTTGAGAGGGCAAATCACATAGAGGTGGATTGTCACTACACTCGTGACATGAGACAAAAGGGTATTATCGCCACTACTCATGTCAGCTCTGGAGACCAGACAACAGATGTGCTTACAAATGCCCTAGCACGGGGACCTTATCAAAGATGTTGTTCCAACTTAGTCTGATTGATATCTGCGCTCCAGCTTGAGGGTGGTGTTGAGATATTAGGTATCTTTATTATTTTTTTCTCATTTTTTATTTCTCTTTTCTTCTTTCTGTAATTTGCCCAATAGGTTCCTCTCCTATATAAGAAAACCCTAGGGCCTCTCATAATTCAATTGATTCATTTCCTTCCACACTATTGGATCCATCTCTTTGTACATATGGTATCTGCTTGTTGGTCAGCTACAACACAAGCTTTGTCATGTTCTCCCATAGATATTCTCTCGGTCCCCTTTGTATTGTGAGACTTGCTAGCTTGGGAAGTATCACCGATCTTCTTTCTTGGGTCGTCAGACTCGTAGAAGCAGTTGTTTATTTGAGTTAGTTCATTTTGACATCTGTGGTCTTAGTCGTGTTCCTGATCATAAGAGATGTGTGTTTTATCTTATAGCTATGGATGATTTTTATGAACAGTCATGGGTTTTTCTTTTGAAAAATAAGTCTGAAGCTGGACATGTCATTTAATCATTCATTATTAAAATAAAGAATATTTTCGTGCTACTGTTAAGTATGTTGGATTTAACAATGCCTTTGAGTTTTGCACTTTATAGCTTTCTGAGTTCTTCATGTTTCTTGACATAATACATCGGATCTCATGTGCATACAATTCCTAGCAGAATGATGTTGTTGAACCTGAACACCATCATTTACTTGATGCGACTAGGATCCTGATTCAGATTTGTGCTGCCCATTCTTTCTGAGGTGACACGGTTTTAACTGCCTTGTTACTTGGTGAATCGTATGATGTCCTTAGTTTTATGAGAGAAGGTTTCTTTCTCGATTGCATTTCTTGAGGATTTGTTCTCCCTTACACCCTGTGTCTTTGGTTCTATAGCACTCGTGCACCACCCGACTCTTAGTTGTGATAAGCTCTCCCCTAGAGCTGTCAAGTGTATCTTTGTAGGTTACTCTCGGACCCAGAAGGGGTGTCATTATTTTGATTTGATTAGATATAAGTACTATGGCAGTGTTGTATGCCACCTTATTTGAGTCTGTCATGTATTTTTATCCTACAGGTGATAGCTGGACTCCATCTGACTATAAAGAGGATGTATACATGCCTACTCCAACTCCTCCAGATTCTCCTCCACTACCACCACCTTAACAACTTCTACCGGCTCCACCACGTCTACCACCTACAACTATGGCTCCTCCACCCCCACCACCCTATATGTTGGCTCAGTTTCTCCGCATTTTTACATTCACATGCCTACATGATGAGTAGGTGCATTCACAGGAGGCTAGTTTACATGTTGAGGATGCATATGACCTTGATGTGCCCATTTCTAAGCGAAAGTGGAGGCGTGCACGTGCTATTTATCCTCTCGCTACTCATGTCTCTTTAGGGCATCTTCCAAAAGATTTCAAGATGTTTGTCATGGGTCTGTTGAATATAGAGATTCCATGAACGTATCAGAAGGCTATGCCAGACTGTCAATGACGTTTTGCCATGGAGGAAGAGATGGTTGTGTTAGGGTATGTTATAGTCTCGTGGCATGCAGAGCCTTGTTATTGCCCCTACAGGGGCATCTGTTGTTGGATGCAAGTGGGTGTTCACAGTGAATCATTGTTCAGATGGCAGTGTTGATCGCAACAAGGAGAGGCTTGTGGCTTTACCCAAACATTTGGCTTGGGCCATCACGATACATTCTCTCGTGGCTCGTCATTCCAGACTGCGGATCCTTCTCTCAGTTGCAGTGATACATAAGTGGTCATTACCTCAGCTTGATGCATGGAAGGCCATATCGGTATCAGTATCGACATTGATACCATGTCGATACGATATATCAACGATATATCGACGCCATATCGCCGATATCGAACCGAGAATAAGATAGCCTTGGAAAGCCAAATATCGGTCATATCGGTGCATATCGGTCACTGACGATATCGGTATATCGTCGATATATCGCAACATGGCCTTCCATGGCTTGATGTGAATAATGCATTTCTTTTTGGTGGCTTAGAGGAGGAAGTCTACATGTAACAACCACCTAAGTTCACTGCTAAGGGGGGTGTCAGAAGGTCTACAGACTTCATAAGGCTATCTATGGCCTTAAACGAAGTCTAAGAGCATTGGTCCAGAAGCTCTCAGACTTGATAGAGCAGTAAATGTTGGGAAAAATGAGAAACTTGTTTTATTCCTTGAGCCCTAGGCTCTCTTATATAGGGAGATACCTATGGACAAATTACATAAAGTAGACAGAGGGAAAAGAAAATAGATAAAAAGATACATAAATATGAAATATTTCTACACTCCCCCTCAAGATGGAGCATATATATATATATATACACATATCATGCTCAGCTTGGATGAACACTTCTAGAAGGATCCTCTAAGGCTTTGGTGAAAATGTTTGTCGTTTGGTCCCTTGAGCTGACATGGGATATAGAAATCAAACTTCTGGATCATGTCACGTATATAGTGGCAATCGACCTCAATGTGCTTTGTCCTCTCGTGGAATGCGAGATTATTTGCAATGAATAAGGCAGCCTGATTGTCGTATTCCAACGATACGGGGAGAGGAACATCTATGAGTAGATATATTAGGACTGCTCGATCCCACATCAGTTCTGTACATGCTTGTGTCATAGCTCTATACTCAGATTGAACACTAGATCTAGCAACAACAGTTTGCTTCTTACTTTTCCACGAGACAAGTGAATCTCCAACAAATTTAGCAAATCCTGATGTGGACTTCCTGTCCTTGGGGCACCCTGCATAGTCTGCGTCTGTGCATGATGAGATAGTAATAGTGTCACCCTTTATAAAAAGCAGCCTTGCACCTGGAGATGATTGAAGATACCTTAGTATCATCTGTATAGCATCCATATGTACCTTACGAGGTTGTTCAATGAATTGGCTCGCCTGATTGACTGCAAATGAAATATCAGGTCTGGTAATGGTAACATAAAGAAGCTTTCCCACCAGTTTCCGGTATATCAGGTCTTTCGCCCTCTTTATTCCATGCATATCATCTCATGTAATAAGTATATCATCAACATACACCATAATAGCAGTCATACCTCAGGAGGTTCTCTGTACAAAAAGAGAGTGATCGGCATTCGACCGTTTGAACCCCTACTTCTCAAACAAATCTGAGAACTTCTAGAACCAAGCTCTCGGGCTCTGCTTAAGGCCATAGATTGCCTTATGAAGTCTACACACCTGTGAACACTCCCCTGAGCAGCAAACCCCGACGGCTGTTGCATGTAGCCTTCTTCCTGAAGATCACCATACAAAAAGGCATTTTTGACATCCAACTAAAACAAGGGCCAATCTCGAATCACAACAACATATAAAAGAATTCATAAGGTAGAATGACTAGGAACTAGAGAGAATGTGTCAAGATAATCCACCTCATATGTATGAGTAAAACCACATGCAACCAGTCGAGCCTTGTACCTATCAATGCTCCTGTCGGTATTTTTCTTTACTATAAATACCCATTTGCAACTTACTATAGATGTCCTAGTGGGGGTTGGGACAAGGCTTCAAGTCCCTCTCGACTGAAGGGCAGCCATCTCTTCTTCCATAGCTAATCACCACCAATTGTCCTTCAAGGCCTCCTGATAATTCCGTGGAATGTCCACAACAGACAATGCAACTGTAATTTTCCTAAAATCCCCAATCAAGCGATCAAAGGAGAACATAGATGCGATAGGATATGATGCACATCTACACTTATAGGTAAGTCCAAATCAACAATCTCCACATTTATCTCCTGTGAAGAACCCTGCTCTAGTAGACCATCAGACCCATCGTTAGAAACTATTTATTTAGAGCATATCTCATGCGTGCTAGATGATGATCGATGACCATGAGCAGAAGCTTGCCGACTGGTATAGTGATGCGGCAATGGTGGTATTGGGACCATAGGAGGGGGTGGAGGTGGCGGCGGTGGTGGTGATTGTGGTGAAGGAGGTGATGATGGTGGAGGTGAAGGAGGTGATGATGGCGGTGTTGGCATGTATATTTCATCATTAGAGTCTGAGGAAGTCAACTGATCACTTGTAGGAGAAAAGTACATCACGGACTCGAAAAAGGTGACATTGACACTAACATAATACTTCTTGTGCATTGGATCATAACATCTATACCATTTTTGTGTCCTGGAGTACCCGACAAATACACACTTGACTGCTCTAGGAGAAAGCTTGTCAATAGCTGGAGACAACTGGTGGATAAATACACACTTGACTGCTCTAGGCGAGAGCTTGTCAATATCTGGAGACAACTGGTGGATAAAGGCGACCGATCCAAACACATAAGGAGTAAGTGAGAACAATTCCTTTTGAGGAAAAGCAAGAGAGAAGGGAATTTTCTCACCCAAGACCGACGAGGGCATGCGATTAATAAGATAGCATGCCGTAAGAACAACATCACCCCAAAAAGAATGCAGAGCATGACTCTGAATGAGAAGAGTTCTTGTAACATCAAACAAATGACGATGCTTCCTCCCTACTACACCATTTTGCTGAGAAGTATAGGCACGTGATGTTTGATGAATAATATCTCGAGTTGAAAAATAATTGGAGTGCATAATTCTAAGGCATTATCAGTTCTCACAAATTTCACAGAAGAAAACACAATTTTCACTTCAGTTAGAATAGTTTTTATAATATCTCCATCTTCAGATTTATTCTTTTATAAAAATACCCAGGACAAACGAGAGAAATCATCAACTGCAATAAGATAAAACCTATGTCCTTGATGATCAAGAACACGAATGAACCCCGAATATCAATATGAAATAACTCAAAAATAGAGCTACTGCTCCGACTCTAACGACTAAGGAAGGTTGACCGATGATTCTTTCCCAATTAACTTGCCTCACATTGAAAGGACGAGTGAGGAGAGATTTGAGGAAGAACACGACACATTTTCTAGAGCGGGAGATGACCAAAGCGCATGTGCCACATAAAGGGTGAGACGGGTCCAGCAGAAAGAGAGGAAATGCTGGCATAAGGAGTTCGAACTAAGCGATAGAGACCGCCTTGCTCATCGCCACACCCAATCACTTTGCCCGTAAGGATGTCCTGAAATACAAGAGAATATGGGTCAAAAATAGCTCGACGATGTAAATCCTTCGTAATCTGAGTAATAGATAACAAATTCATAAAGAAGTCAGGTGCATGCAATACATACTGTAGATGCATAGAGGGCGTCAAGCTATTCTCCCCATGTCTAGTGAGGGGGGAATGTCCCATCTTCTATAACCACAATTCGTCCTGGAGGAACCTGTCTGTATGCTGTAAGTTGACCTCTGTCTCCACACAACTGATGTGTGGCACCGGAGTCCATAATCCATTCTACAACAGCAGATCCACTACTGCTAGTAAGTGCATAAGTACTACCTGAGGTACTGAAAGAGGATGAAGAACTACCAAAGATCGATGAAGACGTAATGGGACTGACAGGAGGTATAATGCCCCTCAAACGTGCTACAAGGTCATCAAATCGTTTATATAAAGAAGTGGCAGCCGGAGGCTCAATTTGCTCAGCCACTCGAGTAGAAGCAGGAAATTCATGCTTGGAGTAGCATGTATCCTCTATATGTCTAGGACGATAGCAGTACGTACAGGTCTGACGAATACGACCTCCTCTACCACATGGTCCATGCCCACAAAATTGAGAAGAGCCTCCTCGACCTCAGGAGGCAGCAATCGCTAAAGAAGTCTGACTGGCAGTAGCGGATGGGACAGTGATCTGACTGAGCCTGCAAAAAGCTTCCTCCATGGGAGGAATAGTGGTGTCTGCCAAAAATTGGGAACGAGCAGCCTCGTACCTAGGATCAAGAGCTGCCATGAATATACCAACAATGTTGACATTCCTATACGTCTTCTGATGCTCAGGAGTAGGTGTGAAAGGCATGAAGCTATGGAGCATCTTGAACATCCCACGTAAGGATTTATATATAACGAATGAAGGGGCCATCCATTCTGTTTGATAGTAAAGATATCATGCTGGAGTTGCAGAATCTTTGTCTAATTCTTTGCTTGTGATTAAGTAGCAGCATCCCACATCGCCTTGGTTGTGGGCTGATGTAGCACGTCATTGGCGATCTCTATTACCAATGTACATGAAAGCCAAACCTTGGCATATGCATCATCTGCCTCCCATGAGGCGTTAACCCAGTCTTCTCAGCCGGCTCTTCCTCATTAAGAATGTGTTTCTTACTTGTAGACTTCATCATGCTCATGAACTGCATGGCCCACAATTCGTACTCAACCCATCCATATTTACTATAGGCACATGACCTCTGAATGCGCCTGTAGTGGGGATATCTACCTTGCTTTCTGACATGACAACTAGAGAAGGATAGGGTTGAAGACCCAACACTTCCCTCTTCAGTTGGACGGATACTGCCCCTCACTCTGTGGAAGACGAAACTATGTACTAGACAAGCGTTTTTCTACACTGACAAAGAGATATTTGGTTGCATATGTAGACTTAAGCAACCAATCTCATCAAGAGAGCGGAGTCGACGGCGACGCCCCTATAGAGAGAGAGGTCGACAACAACACTCTTGGGGAGAGGAGTCGATGACATCACCTCTTGGATAGAATAGGTTGCAGCACCTCTAGGAAGAGGAAGAGGTTGGCAGTGACACCACTAGGAAAGAGGAGGTGTGACTACACCTCTTGTAGAGAGGAGGTACAACGACACTCCCTAGAGAGAGAAGTGCAGCAGCACTCCCAGCGGCGGCGAGATCCGAGTAGGGGAGGCGGCGGCAGCAGAATTCGATTAGGAGAGGCGGCGGTAATGGGGCTATTTGTGGGGGTATGAGAGCTCCGGTCTAGGACCGTCGCCTTGATGCCATGTTGTAAAATATGAGAAACTTGTTTTATTCCTTTAGCCCCAGGCTCTCTTATATAGGGAGAGACCTACGGGAAAATTACATAAAGTAGACAAAGGGAAAAGAAAATAGATAAAAAGATGCATAAATATGAAATATTTCTACAGTAATGTCTCACAAGATCTATTGCAGATCATTCACGGTATGTTAATAGGAATCATAGAGTTATAGTTGATGATATCATTGTTACAGGAGATGATATGCATGGCATTAGTGCAGTTACAAAGTTTCTTGGACGCCAGTTTGTCGCGAAGGACCTCGACGATTTACGATAATTCCTCAGGCTTGAGTTTGCTAGGAACCACCATGGTTTTCTGATGATCATATATGCATATATGGATGTTGTTCACATTATTCTGAGATATCTGAAGACATCTCCAGGTGCAGGATTGCTCTTTAGCAGAGGATCATCCCTCGCCATTACAACAGTGTGTAGATGCTGATTATGCATGATGTCCCAAGTATATGAAATTCACCATAGGTTTTGCAATGTTCATAGGGAGTTCTGTGGTGTCATGGAAGAGCAAAAAGCATATTATGGATACCTGATTCAGTGTAAAGTTAGAGTAGCACAGAGATGATGTGGGTCAGATCCGTTCTGACTGACCTTGTTATTGATGCACCACTACCCAAGCATTTAGTGCGACAACCAGGCTGCCCTCTTGATTGCCAACAATCTTGTTGCCTTCCATGAGATGACCAAGTATATTGAGGTAGATTGTCACTATACACGGGACATGATTTAGAAGGGTTTTATTTCTACTTCCCATGTCAACATAGGGGAACTGACAACATATGTTTTCACGAAGGCTATAGCCAGAGGGTCACTCAGAGGTGTTGTTCTAAGCAGAGCATGATTGTTATCTATGTTGCATCTTGAGGGGGAGTATTGAGAGCTTTATTATATTTTCTTATTTTTATGTATTCACTTTTCTTTCCATCGCTAGTATGTAATTTTCCCAACATTTTTTTCCTCTTATATAAGAGAACCCTAGGACCTCATTATCAATCAATTCATTATTTTATTTTGACAACTTCTGCTATTCACACTTCTTTCTAAGGGGAGCACAACCACTTATAAAATACACCTTTTCTTGGACAACTCCCAATAAAGATTTCTTCCCCTCAAGGGAAATGAATCCATAACCTGAGCACCTGTGTTCTAAATTTAAAATCCTAAGCCTCTCTAGTATTAAATTAAAGGATATATCTTACAGAGTTTAGTGAGTGATTGAACAAGGCTAGATATTGGTCAACATTGAGATGCACGCTTGAAGAGCTTAAGCTTCTATAGACACTAATAATTGGAAAAATAGAGCTTTTAAACACTAGTAATTGGAAGCTCAACATTGAGATGCACGCTTGAAGGCTAGATAATGAACTATTTATAAAGCCTAAACAAGGCTTACGAGTCGTTAGAAGTAAGTGGGATAAGGTAGGAATTCCTAGCTGATATAAATAAAATATTAAGAGTATGGAAAAATAGTCAGCTCAACATAAATATAGTTTACTGAAATATTAAGGTAGTCAACTCAAAATATCTTCCAAAGCATTCAACCTTTACCGGCTCCTGAATTTGTTGACTGGGGATTTAGTCAATTGAGTAATGAACTACTAGTTTGATTGGTTGATGGTCAACGTTCTAATATTTGGTTTGTTAAAAAAATTGGAGCTAACTAATAATTAATGTTAATTTACTTAAATTGGCGAATTAAAATGTCTTACTATTTCAAGAATGGTCTAATATTTGAACACATTACTCTAACTCAAGATGAACCCCCCCACCCTCCACCTTGTCTGCAAATAGTGTTAGTCAACTAATTGATTATAGGTGAGTTCTTTGGTGCTTTATAGATGACTGACTTTGAGGCTCCACCTATGCATTACATCTAAGTAAATAAAATATAAAACTGGAGATATACTCTCTCTTTGAGCTTTGAAGTACTATGGATTGGTCAAATTGCATTTATGCCCTAGCTTTAGTGAAGAGCTACATACCTTGCACTTCTCCCCGTGTCTATGTGCATTTGAGACTATATAGATCTCGATCTTCGTTAGTCTTCTTTAGGGGTTATTCAAGCCCTAAAGAAGCTAAGAACCTATGTTATCAACATGTGGACACACATAATGGAGTGATAGATTAGATCGACAATAGAAGATCTCTTGCATTAGAGGTCTTGCACTTCCAAAGGTACAATTCAATCTCTTGTGATGCATCGAATGGCAGAGAATCATTTTATGCCATGTTGTTTCGAATGCATTAGGTTGAGATGCTTTTCGAAAATAGATCTACGATGTTTTCCAACATTTTCTGTGATGTATGGGATTCGATCCCTTTACTCAATAGTTCGTAAACCAATCTTGCAGTTGAGAATTTGGCTCTTGGCATCATCAAACTTGGGACTATGGCCATCGAAGAAGATAAAAGACCTATTTTTCCATTTTGTATCCTAGAATAGCTTCTGATTATCACTACACTTTCAAGAATCCTTCGAGTGGTCATCCAAAAATTCTCAATTAGACATGAGGGCACCTTAGAAGGCTACAATAGAAGTTTCCCATATGACGAAGAATGTAGATTTCTCGAGTCAAATAATAACTTGACATATCTTTCTTTCCCTGACCATACATGTTTGCAATGATCAATAATGTCTATGATGATCTCTGCGTGGATTAAAGGTTTTATATCACTTCAGAGAAGATTGAAAACTCAAGTCTTAACTTGATTGTCCTCAAGAAACCAATTTTCTCAAGAAGCGTCTTCATCGTCATGCTTAAATTTATTTCCCCCAATGTACTCGATTCTTCATTAGCTAATAATGGCAATTTTAATAGCAATAAACTAAACGAGACAATTTACGCCAATCAACTTTAAGATTTTTTTGAAATGAATAAGCGGAAGAAAATTTGATAATCAAGAACAAGAGCATAAAGAAATAAAGAAATATAAAAGTGGATGCTCGTACTTTACACATGGAACCCTACTCCGTGAGGAGCGGGATGAAGCCATTGGAGAAGGCCTCAAAAGGCTAGATCTTCTATTGAATCTCTTAATGGGAATAAGGGGTGTGAGGATCCTTATATAACCCCATAAATAAATCAGAGTCTCACTGATAGATGATGTCCGACTAAACATGAGATGGGCTAATTGCATTTTGGAGAGATCCAATTACACATCTATTACATCTTTTGACACTCCCTCTCAAGCTGGAGCTGAGAAAGTTGTAGATTGCAATAAAAGAAAATATACAACACATCTTCACTCGATACATCTGAGAGAGATTAGAAGAGATTCGCTCAAAGTAGTCGCTGCTGGTAGAAGACCTCGCATGAGGATGGGTGTTGCGAATGATCAGGTCGTGCCTGTAGTAGAGTTTCAGCGAAAACCAGGTCATGCCTAGAGTGGATCGTTAGAAGAACTCCAACACGAAGAGAAGTGACACAATAGAACATAGTCGATGCTCGGTGAAGACGGCTAATAGCCATAGTAGTCTGGAGTGTCGGTCTGTCGTTAAGATATGGATGGGAAATAGATGTCTGATACAATCCCAGATTAAGAAGTCCATGTTGATGTCGGCGATAGACACCCGACTATTGAGGGTAAGCAAACGATGCAGTGATCATCCTTCTGATACCTCTGATATGCACACTATACAGAGTGATTGGGGATAGGCACCCGATCATTATGTCGAGGAGCCACAAGGAGATGATTATGGACTTGATAAAAATCCTACATATACATTTCAATAGAAAAGTATGCTCTGGTCATACTCCCACGTTCTCTCATACTTGATAGAATATAGAATATGGATGATGAAGTTGGGAGAAGCAGTGAATAACATTCCATTATTTGTGCTCCTTTTCTGAAAAAAACATTAATTTTATTCGGATTCCCTTTTCTCCGTACGACCTTTTTTATACGATATCCTTTTTTCAAAACAAAATCCTATTTTTTTCCAACCAATATGGGCCAAATTCAGTTCAAAGACTCGTCTCCCTTTTGTAAAGAACATGGCCCGTTAGGACCTTTGCAATATTTCAAGCCTTTGCAATAATTTCATGGAGAAGGTTTTAGAAGAATTATCTTGGGATTGTAATGGAAGTGCAAATGAGATGTGGGAGGTGGTAGCATCTCGTATCTGAAGGGTAGACAAAAGAGATGCTAGGCAAGTTTAAGGGAGGACTTCCATGCCAAAAGGAGGCTTGGTGGTGGAGTGAAGGGGTGCAAGAGAAGCTTAAAATTAAAAGGGCTTGCTTTAAAGCTATATATAAGGATAGAATAGAGGAAACTGTCACCAACTACAAAAAAGCGAAGAAGGAAGCAAAGAAAGTTGTACGTGAAGTCAAGTCGAAATCTTATGAAGTTATATACAAAAAGCTTGACTTAAAGGAGCCAGAAGGTTATATTTATATTGACCAAAGCAAGCGAAAGAAAGACCAAAGATCTTTCTCAAGTGAAATGCATCAAGGATGAGGAAGGACGCGCGTTTGTTACTCAAAAGGATATAGAGACTAGATGGAAGTAGTATTTCTAAGCTTTACATTGGGTAAGGGAATAAAAAGATTACTTAGGGAGATCTTGTTGGTAGTGAATGCTACCTGAATCGTTCAAGTCATTGATAGATACAAAGGAATGAAGCAGATGGGGCTTTAAAGGTTATGAAACTTGGGAAAGGGGTAGGACCTGATGACATTCCCATAGAAGTTTGGAGAGTTCTAGGTGAACGAGGTTTGACTTGGCTCACAAATTTATTAAATGTTATTTAGCAAAACAAGAAAATACCTGGAGAGTGGTGGAGAAGCATTGTGATGTCTCTTTATAAGAATAAAGGAGACATTCAAAATTTTTCGAATTATAGAGGTCTCAAACTGATTAGTCATGCTATGAAAATTTGGGAACTTGTAATCGAAATAATGTTGATGCACATTCCCAAATGTAACTGAAAACCGCTTCATATTCATGCTAGATCGCTCAAGTATTGAAGCTATCCACTTGTTGAGGAGAACAATGAAGATTTATAAAGGTAAAAATAACTATCATATGATTTTTATCGATTTAGAGAGGCTTATAATTCCTTTCCAAGGGAGATTTTGTGAAGAGTTTTGGAGAAGAGACAAGTAACTCTCCTATACATTAAACTTATAAAATATATGTATGATGGGGCTTCATCTTGTGTAAGGATCCGGTCTGGGAAGATTGACTATTTTAACATCAGCACCGATCTGCAACAAGGCTCAGCTTGGAGTCCATTCCTTTTTACTTTGATTATTGATGAGTTGACTAGTCACATTCAGGATGAGATACATTGGTGTATGTTGTTCTCCAGTGATATTGTGTTGATTGATGACATAAGAGATGGAGTAAATTAAACGTTGGAGGTTTGGAGACATGCCTGTGAGACTAAAGGATTTCTTATAAGTAGGGATAAGTCTAAATATATCGAGTGCACATTTGATGGAAACAACGGTGAATGACTCGAGGTGAAGATTGGAGATGATAACATTCAAAAAAAAGATTCTTTTAGATACTTGGGATCTATTTTGCTATAGGATGGGAAAATTGAAGGAGATGTTCTTTTAGATACTCATACTTGGGATCTATTGTTCTTTGTGCCAAGAAAATCCCTTTGAAAGTCAAAGAAAAGTATTACAAAGCAGTCGTGAAACTGGATGTATTCTATGGATCAAAATGTTGGCATATGAACCATAGACATGTACAAAGAATGTCAGTAGCCGAAATGAAAATGCTAAGGTGGATGTGTTGTCATACACGAAAAGATCGGTTTCAGAATGATGTGATTATAAGGAAAGTTGGTGTAGCTTCGATAGAAGATAAGATGAGAGAAAAATGCTTAACATGATTTGTCCATTTGCAAAGGTGGTTGGTCGATGCACCAGTTAGAAGATGTGAGATTTAGGATGTTGAGCCAGTTAAGAGAGGGCGCAGAAGGTCCAAGAAGTATTGGAATGAGACTAGCCGAATGGATCTTAGTTATTTGGATTTCAACCATAGAATGACCCAAAATAGATTCGAATGGAGGCAAAAAATCCATGTAGCTGACCCTACTTAATTATGGGGAAATGATTTGTTGTTGTTGTTGTTATCTCTTTTTGGAGAAACCCATTATTAGCTTTAAATGTCGACGTCGATTAGGACTGGGAGAACCCATCCGTGCTTTGCTATCGAGCAATACCCTGAGTAGGGCTAGCGATGCCACCTTGCTGCCACCACCATAGGGAAAAAGGGGGGATGATCATTTCCTGGAGAGATAGCTTGCTGGAGGGGAAGTTGTGGTGATGTCATCGTCTTAGAGAGCGATCCATGGAGAAGGGCAGCGTAACTTGGAAGCTTGATTGGATAATACGAGGAGGTAGAGCGCTAGAGATGTGTTGTACCGCCAACATGACCAAGTAGGGTTCCATCGGCTGTTGGATCTAGGTAGAAGAATTCACCTTGCGTATGAAAGCCCCATTGTTGGGGCCTCGCCGTGGTCATTATGATGCATCCCACATGATGGGAGCCCTCCTCTTTAGGGTTCGGAGAACCCATAAGTGGGGAGGTTGTAGGTGGTTGAGATGACGGTGTTGCGATGGTTATCCGGGGCTCGTGTATAACCTTGTACGCTGCAAAACATTATTGCTTGGAGTATTCATGAACCCTAGTTTCATGGGTGATGTAGCGGTGGCTGCCACGCATGAGGGTTGTCGCACAGTGAGAGGAGAGACCCTGCCTGGAGAAGTATGTGCCTTCGAGTGTTCTACCTCTTCGATGGGTGTTGCTTGAAGGTGCAACTTGGATATGTGACATGCAGTTATTGTTGAGATTACTGCACATCTTTGGTGTTATTCCATATTTTATTTTCTGTATGTACCTCTCTTGCTATTTACCTAGGGATTTTCTCCTTTATAAGAGATCCCTGGGGTCTCATCAATAATTAAGCTATTCATTTTTCCAAACATGGTATCGGAGCAACAGTCCTAGACCAGGGTTCTTGTATCCACACTAACCCTAACCCTACACGCCCCCACGCTGCCAGCTCCTCCTTCTCAGCATCACCAATCGCCACCACGTGAATCCCTACGTGCATCGCGCCCCACCCGCATCGCCATTGTGCCCTACGCGCATCACACTCGTGCCCCTCATGCATCGCGTATTTGTGTACCTTGCGCTCACGTACCTGCGAACCTTCCGCCACTACGCACGAGTCCGCGCGCACCCGTGATCTGCGCACTGTGCCCTCGTGCACCTGCACACTGTGCCCCCGTGCACCCGTGATCTGCATGCCCCAGTGCATCTGCGCCTGTGAGCGCATGTACATCTGCGCTAGCATGTAACTGCATACACGTGCACCGCTGCCTTGTGCACGTGCATTCTTAAGTCAGTTCTTGAGCGGTCTTTCATGATTTTCAACATATAAATCATGACTTTTGTCTCTACGCTACAACAACAAGAGATGAGGATGGTTTTATGAGTTTACAGATATAACCAATCCTCTATATGTGATTGTGTGGACACATTCAAAACAGTTTACTTCTCAGTTTTGTTCCAGCTATCGGTGTTTTTGCTACCATGTTAGAACACATGGGTGATGTTTTTTCGTCTGGTGTCTTCAAGGGCCCAACTCCTATCTTAAAGATGGATGGGACCAACTACGAGTTATGGTCCATGTAGTTTCGCACTCTGATGCAATGGCATAAGATGGAGCACATTCTGTCGGATCCAGAGTCGGAGGACAAGACTTGGGCTCATGCTTCTTGGCAAGATGATGCCTATGCTCGTATCTGGCTCTCCGAGACGCTCACCACAGAGATTGCCAATGATATTGTCAATCAACCCACAACAAAGTCTATGTGGGACATCTTAGCAGACACGTATGGGCAGGTAAAGAATGAGAGCGAAATTCTACGGTTGCAGATTAATATTTTTTTGACCAAACAGAACGGTCGACCTCTTCATGCACATTTATCGCATCTTAGAGGCATGATTAAGTGTTTGCATAGATTCATGCCTATTACCACTAGCACTGAGCAGCAACATGCATATCAGAATGCTACTATAACATGAGTATTTCTGTCATATCTTGACTCTGAGTATGATGCAACACATACTCAATTACTTATTGGAGAGATCATACCTCCAATGGAGGAGGCGTACAAGTGGTCGAGCAGAATTACTACTTCATCTACAACAATGGTCCAGATTCCCTCTTCTATGGCAGCCTCTTGTGGCAGAGGATGTACTTCACAGTTTCGTGGCTGAGGGCCACGTGGTCGAGGAGGAGGACGTAAGTGAGATCCATGTTTACATTGCCACCATCCTGGTCATTCTGAGGAGACATGCTATCAGAAGCATGGGTATCCTACGTCTGCCGAGTTGTTGAGCGGACCGAGCTTACTTCTACTCCTTCCCTGGCTCATGATGCATGTTTTGATGATATTGTTTCTAGATTGCGAGAGATGATGACTACTCCTACTACTTCGACTACAGGGTCTTCAGACGTCGCACACATTGCTAGAGACTCTTCGATCTCGTTAGGTATTTCTTATGCCCTTACTAGTAGTAGCAGTTCAGATTTGTCTGATTGGATCATGGACTCTGGAGCATCTCATCATATGTGTGGCGATTGAGCACAGTTTACTTCTTACAAGTCCGTCCTTCCTGTTTGATTAGGGGTGATTGCCAATGGGGTTCATCTACCCATTGTTGAGTGTGTGGAGATTGTTTTAGCTCTCTTGACGCGTCTGCAGAATGTCTTACATGCTCCAGCATTTCAGATGAATCTTTTGTCTATAAGCCATATTACAAAAGAATTGCATTGTCATGCCATATTTGATCCCGCTTCTCTTGTGTTTCAAGACATACTCACGGGCAGGGTGATTGGATGTGGCCGTGAGTAGAGAGGACTTTACATACTTGTCCAACCTCCATGTGTTGGTGATGCTATTATCCCTTCTGGATCTGGTTTTCCTTTCATTTGGCATCTTCAGTTTGGACACCTTCCTCTGCAGAAGTTGTGTCATTTCCTCCTACATATCTTTACTCATACTACCTTAGAGTGTGAGGTGTGTCATCTTGGGAAGTACCATCATTCCTCTCTTTCGAGTCGTCACAATGGTCAGTTATTTGAGTTGGTTCACTTTGATATATGGGGTACTAGTCGTGTTCTTGATCATCAGGGACATCGATTTTATATGGTTGATGTGGATGATTTCTCTAGATTATCTTGGATATTCCTAATAAAGAATAAGTCTAAAACTAGTCTTGTTATCAAATCTTTTCTTAATTAGATTGAGAACATTTTTTATGCTAATGTGAAATTTATTCGCACTGACAATGCCTTGGAGTTTTCTACTTTACATTTGTATGATTTTCTTAGATCTGTTGGTGTTGTTCATCAGACTTTGTGTGCTTACACTTCGCAACAAAATGGTGTTGCTGAACGCAAATACCATCATCTTCTGGATGTCACGAGGACTCTTTTGATTCAAAGTCGGGCTCCTCATTCTTTCTGGGGTAATGCGGTTCTTATTGCTTGTTACTTGGTGAACCACATGCTGTCTACTATGCTTGGAGAAAAAGTTCCTTTCTTGATTGCGTTTCCCGAGGACTTATTCTCACTTACCCCATAATCTTTGGATTTATGGCTTCTCCACAATTTTACTCCTGGTCGTGACAAGCTCTCTCCTAGAGCTGTCAAGTGTGTGTTCGTTGGCTATTCTCGTACCCAAAAAGTGTATAGATGTTTCGATCATGTTGGGAGAAAATATTATGAGTGTTGATGTCACATTTTTTGAGTCATGTATTTTTCTCCTACAGGTGACATGTTGTCTAATGCTGACTCTGGTGAAGACATATTTGTTCCACCACATTGGTAATCTCCACCAAGAACTCCTCATGTTGAGTCTCAGTCACTTCTACCTCCACCACCTCCACCTCCATCTACCCTGCCTCATTTCCTACCTGAATTTTACATTCATAGGTCCCCTACTCGCCCCTCTGCTCCTACGCCTTCCCCGCCATCCAGCACGCCCACGGTATGTAGTGAACACATTGTTTCTACTGATGGCACTGGTGCTATGCTTGATCCACATGATACTACACATGAGGAGTTGATACTAGAGAATAGAGACGCTGATGACCTCGATGTACCTATTGCCTTGAGGAAGCCCCGTCGCAACTGTCTGTGTATCCTCTAGCTACGCATGTTTCCTTGGACCATATTTAATAGGAGTACAAGAGGTTTGTTATGGGCCTCTCAACTATTACTATACCACGAACATATCAGGAGACCATACAGGATAGCAGTTGGTGACTTGCCATGGAAGAGGAGATGGTCTCTTTGTAGTCTCGTGGTACCTGGAGTGTTGTTTCTGCCCCTCCAGGTGCATCTGTTGTGGGGTGCAAATGGATATTTACGGTGAAGCATCGAGTAGATGGCAGTGTGGATCGCTACAAGGCAAGGCTTGAAGCACGTGGATTCACCCAGACTTATGGGGTCGATTATCAGGATACCTTCTCTCCAGTGGCCAGACACTCGACATTACGCAGTCTCCTATCAGTTGATGTTTCACGAGACTGGCCTCTTTACCAACTTGATGTGAAGAATGCATTTCTTTATGGAGATCTACATGAGAAGGTTTATATGCAGCAGCCACCTTTTTTTACTGCTGAGAGGGAGTCTCAGAATGTATGTAGGCTCCACAAGGCGATCTATGACCTAAAGTAGAGTCCCAGAGCTTGGTACCAGAAGCTTTCATAATTGATAGAGCATCAGGTGTTTGCCCGGTCCACTGCGGATCACTCACTTTTTGTTCAGAGGACACAAAGCGGTATTGTTGCTATTCCCGTCTATGCTGATGATATTATTGTCACAGGTGATGATGAGCAGGACATTCAGGTGGCCAAGGAGTTCCTAGGTCATCAGTTTGTGACCAAGGACCTTGGCAATCTTCGATACTTCCTTGGATTAGAATTCGCTAGGAACCAGTGTGGTCTTATGATGATCCAAAGGTAGTTTGTTATCGATCTTCTTCTAGAGACAAGCATGACAGGGTGCACTGTTACTACTCCTATGGATCAAGTATGAAAATATATGATGATGATACCGAGGAGGTAGATCAGAGAAGATACAGAGAACTGGTTGGGAAGCTTCTATATGCTACCATCACCAGGCCAGATTTATCCTTTGCCATGAGCAAAGTGAGCTAGTTCATGGAGTAGCCTAGGAAGGTTCATATGGATGCTTTTTGTATGATTTTGATATATTTGAAGTCTTCACCAGAAAGTGATCTTATATTCAGCAGAAGCACTTCTATTTATGTAATAATGTGTGCAGACTCAGATTATGCAGGATGCCTTAGGGACAAGAAGTCTTCTTCTGGCTATGCTATATTTGTTGGCAGCTCATTCATGTCATGGAAAAGTAAGAAACTGATAATAGTTGCTAGATCTAGAGCAGAGTCCGAATATAGGGCTATGACTCAGGGAAGCACATAGATGATGTGGGTGAGGTCGGTTTTGACAGATTTTGTCGTTGATGTACCTCTTCATATGCAGCTTCTACGTGACAATTAGGCAACACTTTTAATTGCAAATAATTCTGCATTCCATGAATGCACAAAGCATATAGAAGTGGATTGCCACTATACCAGAGACATGATCCATAAGGGTCTCATATCCACCTCTCATGTATCTACTAGAGATCAGAGTGCTGATATATTCACCAAAGTTCTTACTAGAGGCCCTTTCCAAAGATGTTGTTCCATGCTGAGCATGATAGACATATATGCCCCAACTTGAGGGGGAGTGTTGAGATTATTGTACATCTTTGGTGTTATTTCTTATTTTATTTTCTTTATGTACCTCTCTTGCTATTTACCCAGGGATTTTCTCCTATATAAGAGAGCATTGGGATTTCATGAATAATCAAGCTATTCATTTTTCCCAACAGTTATGCCATAGGAACTTTCCAGACTACAATCACAAAGTTGATTCAAGATAACGACTGCAGCTGGTAGAGGAGGGTCTCCTAGAGTACTTGGAGATGGAGCCTCACGAGTAGAATCAAGCCATGGAGTAGGGTTCTAGGAACCCTAACCACCATATTCGCACAATCAAGCCACCTTGCAGGATTAGGGTTCAATCGGGAACCCTACCTTTCCTCGAATGCGATGAGAAACATATCTCTAGAATTTAAACAATCACAAATGATAATTAAATTGAAAATATAATCAAATCGTAGAATCGAATCGCTTTGATACCATGTTAAAATAAATAAGCGGAAGGAAAATCTATAATCAAGAACATGAATATAAAGAAGTATAAAAGTGGACGCTCATATTTTACGTGGAGCCCGATGGGATGAAAACATGGGGTAAGGCCTCAAAGGGTCGGAAATACTGATTGATATGGAGAAGATGACCGACCATATGAGGAGAAATATTTATAATTAAGAGATCGATCATATGGTGATCGATTCCTCTTAAAATAGTAGCATGAGGTAGATGATCAGATTTGTGAAGCTAATTGATCATATTTTTAATGTGATTGATCATGTCTAGCAGACTAATCGATTCCATATGTTCTTTGCGATGTTAAAAACCCTTATTAATTGGTTCCGAGAGATGAGTGATTCACATCGTCCTAACACTAATTAATCAAGTTATGTAGATCGATGGATCTAGTACCAATGGTCGCAATATAGAGCACCTTGGTGTACACCAACTCCTTTGCATACCCCAAAAAAACGTATGACCTCGACACAAGGGTGCAAGTTTTGAACAACATGAAACCAAATGCACATATACCTTCAAAATGTATCAAGTACACAAAGAATCTCAATATGATGTTTGGTCCTCAACTGTAGAGATATTTCTATATTCTATGTACTTTTTTCTGTTATCTTTATTTCCTTGTTCCATCTATGTAGTTTACCCATAGGCCTTCTCTAAATAAGAGATCCTATGGTTCTTTGGAATAATAACGAATCCTTTTCTCCCAACATGGTATCAGAGCCAAAACCCTAGCCCCCCTTCCCCCCTCTCCCCCCACCTACCGCCGTTACCCTCTCTCCTCTCTCGCCGACCCTCCTCCCGCTGCCGACACTCGCCCACCGCCAGCTCCTCCCCACCGCCAGCCTCTCCCCGTTGCCATCCCTTCCACGCTGCGGCCCCTCCCCACCGCCGGCCCTCTTCTGTCTATGGGTTTGAGTGCATAGGTCTACATATGCACTCAAATCCTCTGATGTATATGTAGACATTTCTTCTTTGGTCTACAAACCCTAGTTCCGTATCTCCAGCAAAATGTTAGAAAACAAGGTCGATATGCCCTCCATAGGCGCTTTCAAAGATCCAGCGCCCATTGTCAAGATGGATGGGATGAATTATGAGTTCTGGGCAATGCAGTTCATGAGTCTCATGAAGTCGAATGGTAAGAAGCACATTCTTACTGAAGATGAGCGGGTAGAGAAGACTGGGGTTTATGCCTCCTAGGAGGTTGATGATTCATCCGCCAAAGTCTGGCTTTCAGGTACACTGTTGATGGATATTGCCAATGATGTTCTCCATAAGCCCACTGCTAAGGCGATGTGGGACATACTTGCAGCAACATACTCGTAGTGCAAAATGAGATCAAGATCCTTCAACTCCAGCATGACATATTTACAGTCAAGCAAAACCGATGGCCTCTTCACTCCTTATATACATCCTTGCGAGGGATGTTTGAGAAGCTCTACAACATCATTCGTCTTACAGTGACTCCCGAGCAGCAGAAGACCTTTCAGAATGCTACCTTGGTGGGGATCTTACTTGCGGTACTTGACCTTGAATATGGGGTTGCTCGCTCGCAGATTCTTGCAGATGCTACTATTCCTCCAATGGAGGAAGTTTACTGCAGACTTAGTCGCGTTAAAGTCTCGTCCAATGTTCCTACTCAGCCTCCTTCAGCGATGGCAGCTTCCAGAGGATGAGGAGCCTCTTCATCATTCTGTGGTCGTCGACCTCGTGGTAGAGGCAGTCGTTTTGGTTAGCCTTGCACCTTTTGTCATCGCCTAGGTCACGCGGAGGATACATGCTATTCTAAACATGGTTTTCTGACCTCGGCACGTTTAGCCGAGCATGTTGCATCTCCATCAACATCTTCTTTAGACCAGAGGTTCGAGGAGCTCATTGCTAGATTGTGTGACATTATGCCCCCTGCATCTACAAAATCACCAGGAGGCACCTCGGATACTACTGCTTCAGCCTCTTCTAGTACCTCTGCCACTGTCAGTACCTCAGGTAGTGCTTATGCCTTTACCTCCTGTCATGGATCTAATGTTGCAGATTGGATTATGGACTCCGGGGCAACACATCATCTTTGCCGAGACAGAGATAAACTTACATCCTATAGGGAAATTCCACCGGGGCGATCTGTCGTGATAGCCGATGGGACTTGTTCCCCCATTGTTGGACAGGGAGAGATTACTTTATCGCCTTCCATGCGTCTACATAATGTGTTACATGCTCCTGATTTTCGATGAATTTACTTTCTATCAGTTAGATTACGAAGGATTTGCACTGTCGTGCTATATTTGACCCATCATCTCTTATTTTTCAGGACATTCTTATGGGCAGGGTGATTAGTTGTGGCTCTGACCAGGATGGTCTTTATCGTCTGGTCCGAACCTCCTATGCTGGCGTCTCTGTTGGTGGAAATGAGCAATCTGATTATTCCATGGAACCCTAGGCTCTCTTATATAGAGAGCACTCATGGCTAAATTACATAAGAGACTATAGTGAAAATAACAATAAAGAAAAGGTACACCGACTACAAATATTCTCTACACTCCCCCTCAAGATGGAGCATAGATATCAATCATGCTCAATTTGGAAGAACATCTCTGAAAAGGTCCTCTGAGCAATGGCATGGTAAAAATGTCGGCAGTATGCTCCTTTAAACTAACATGTGAAGTAGAAATCAAGCCCTTCTGGATCATCTCTCTAGTGTAGTGACAATCTACTTCGATATGTTTTGTTCTTTCGTGAAATGCTGGACTGTTGGCAATAAACAAAGCTGCTTGATTGTCACACTATAGATGTATGGGTAGAGGTACATCTATATACAAGTCTTCTAGTACGACTCGAACCCACATAATCTTCGTGCTCGCTTGCGCCATGGCCCTTTGTTTAGATTCAACACTGGATCTCGCCACAACAGTTTGTTTCTTGCTTTTCCGAGAAACTAGAGAGCTCCCCATAAAAACTACAAAGCCTGAAGTAGACTTATGATACTTAGGACACTCAGCATAGTCTGCGTCAGCACAAGCTGAAATAGATAAATCTGTGTTCATTCTAAACAACAACACTGAGCCTGGAGAAGACTTTAGATACCTCAGTATCATGTATATAGCATCCATATGTACCAGTCTTGGATGCTCCATAAATTGACTCACTCGACTTACTACAAAAGCAATATCGGGTCGAGTTATGGTGATGTAAAGAAGCTTACCCACCATCTCTCTATATATTATCATGTCCACCTCTTCAGTATCATTGTCATGCATGTTATTACTTGGATCCATAGGAGTGCTCGATGGTCTACATCCAACCATGCCAGTTTCAACCAGCAAATCTGTAATATATTTCCTTTGGGTCATCATCAGACCCTGTGCATTCTTGGAAAATTCCAACCCCAGAAAATATCTTAGGGTACTGTAAAGATATATTTTAGTTTATGATATTCTCGTATGTTCATTTCTCATATTTACTTTTTCATGTTGGACTCTTTATGTATTTTACCCATAGGCTACTGCCCTATATAAGAGAGCCTACGGTGTATGGAATAAATATGTTTTCTCATTTTCTCAACATGGTATCAAAGAGACGGTGCTAGACTGGAGTTCTCGAACCAAACCCTAACCCTTCTTAAGCCCTCCGCACGTGTCGCGTGCCGCTTCGCACCGCCTCTCTCTGCCCTGACATCGGCGCTCCTGTACGCCGCCTCCTGCTCGATCACGCATGCGTCAGTGCATGCGCCTGTGCGCGCCTGCTCGATCACGCACGCGCCTGTGCGTAGGAGCACACTTCTGTAAGTGTGAAGACGTGTGCATGTGCGCTGGTGCACGTGAAGCCTGTGTGCCTGTGCACATGAACCTGTGCATTTGCGCACCTGTGCACGTGAAGTTGTACGCCTGTGCACGTGAAACTCTGTGCGTGAAGCTGTGCCGTGCACGCCTCGGTGCGTGCCCTTATTCGTGATCGTGCACGCGCATCTGCGCGCACATCTGCACATGTGATTTCCTTACGCGTGCAGCCCTAGGCCAGCGCGCGTGCAGCTCCAGCCTTGTTCCGCACGCATGTTTCTAGATTAATGGGTTTGGTTGCTTGCGTCTACATATGCAACTAAACCCGTTAATGTCCATGTAGACAATCATATCTTCAGTCTACTCCCCTAGTCTTCCAATATCATAATGTCAGAAAGCAAGGCAGATATTTCATCTACATGCACCTTCAGAGGTCCAACGCCTATTGTGAAGAGGGATGGTTCAAATTATGAACTGTGGGCCATGCAGTTCATGAGTATGATGAAGTCAACCGGTAAAAAGCACATTCTTACTGAGGAAGAGCCTACTGAGAAGACAGGGGTTAATGCCTCTTGAGGGCAGATGACGCATATGCCAAAGTCTGGCTTTCCAGAACATTAGCAATTGATATTGCTAACGATATTCTCCATCAGCCCACTGCCAAAGCAATGTGGGACATTCTGGCTGCCACCTATTCACAGGCAAAGAATGAGACGAAGATTCTGCAACTTCAGCATGACATCTTTACAATCAAGCAGAATGGACGGCCTCCACACTCATTGTACACGTATTTACGTGGAATGTTTGAGAAGCTTTATAGCATCATGCCTCTCACAACCACTCCAGAGCAACAGAAGACCTATCGGAATGCAACTATGGTGGGTGTTTTTCTGACTGCCCTTGATCCAGAGTACGAGGCAACACATTCCCATATCATGGTGGATTCCACTATTCCTCCTATGGAGGAAGCTTTTCCTAGGCTGACTCGTATCATTGTTCCTTCGTCTACTGCAAATCAGACCGCCTCAGCCATGGCCGCTAATCGAGGTCGTGGGGGTCATCATCAGTTCCGTGGCCGTGGACCTCGGGGCAGAGGAGGTCGTGTTCGGCCATCATGTACTTTTTACCATCGTTATGGACATACCGAAGACACATGTTATTCTAAACATGGGTTTCCTTCTTCTGCACAAGTAGCTGAACAGATTGAGCCTCCATCTGCTTCATCTATAGATCAGTGCTTTGATGACCTTGTAGCCCGTCTGAGGGGCATTATTCCTCAATCTGGTCCCGCTGCATCAGCGCCTACTTCTGAGAGTCACTCTGATGTTATTGCTTCTGCATCCACCAGTACATCAGGTAGCACTTATGCATTCAATAGCAGTAGTGGATCAGATACTTTAGAGTGGATTTTGGACTCTGGTGCCACGCATCTTCTGTGGTGATCAAGGTCTACATACAGGATACTGATAGGTTTCTCCAGGTCGCACTGTGATTATTGCTAATGGGACACATTCCCCGATTACTGGTCAGGGGGAGATTAGACTGACACCATCCATGCATCTCAAGAACTATTACATGCGCCTGATTTTTCGATGAATTTGTTGTCCATTAGCCAACTTACGAAGGATTTACATTGTCGAGTAATTTTTCATCCATCTTCTCTCATTTTTCAGGACATCCTTACGGGCAACGTGATTGGGTGTGGCTATGAGCAAGGCAGCCTCTATCGCCTTAGTCGGACCCCTTATGCTTGAGCCTCATCTCTACATGTTGGATCCATCTCCCCATTACTGTGGCACTTGCACTTTGGACATCTTCCACTTCAGAAACTGCATCATGTGTTACCCCATGTTTCACCTCACACATCCATCCAATGTGAGGCTTTTCAGTTGGGAAAGCATCATCGGTCTACCTTTCCCAGTCGTCAATGTAGGAGTAGTACCTCCAAGTTTGAGTTGGTTCATGTCGATATCTAGGGTCCTAGTCATGTTCCTGATCATCAGGGACACATGTTTTATATAGTTATTGTGGATGGTTTTTCTCATGTGTCGTGGGTCTTTCTGTTAAAGAATAAATCTGAAGCGGGGAATATTATCATCAATTTCATTAATGAAGTTCATACTATTTTTTCTGCATCTGTTAAGTGATAATGCACTGGAATTATGTACTCATACCCTCTCCAATTATTTTTCATCTAAAGTATTATCTACCAAACATCCTGCGCCTATACTTCCCGACTGAATGGGGTTACTGAAAGGAAACATCGTCATTTACTTGATGTCACCAGGTCGCTTCTTATACAGAGTCATGCCCCTCATTCTTTCTGGGGCGATGCTGTTCTTACGGCATGTTATCTCATTAATCGTATGTCGTCATCTGTCTTAGGTGAGAAGATTCCTTTCTCTCTTGTTTTTCCAAACAAAGAATTATTCTCCCTCACTCTTCGTGTGTTTGGCTCGGTTGCCTTTGTCCACCAGTTGTCTCTAGGGATTGACAAGCTCTCTCCTATGGTTGTCAAGTGTGTCTTCATCGGGTACTCAAGAACACAAAAGGGGTACAAGTGTTATGATCTATTGCGCAGGAGGTATCTTGTTAGTGCTGATGTTACCTTTTTCGAATCTGTTTTGTACTTCTCATCTATAGGTGATCAGTTGGTATCCTCTGACACTACTCATGCTATATACATGCCACCACACTGTCACCTCTACCACCTTCACCGCTACCATCTCCTGCACCTCCTGTCATTGTGCCTGTTTCACCATTTCCATTCCACTGTACCCATCGGCCTGCTTCTGCTCATGGTCATCGCTCATCATCTAGCTCGCCTGAGGTATGTTATGAGAATATTAATATTGATGGATCTGATGATTTCCCTGAGCAGGATATGTTATAGAGGCCAGATGAGGAGGCCGGTGATTTAGATCAACCTATTGCTCTTCGAAAGCAGAAGCGCAGCTGCGCGTCATATCCTATAGCACCTTTTGTGTCTTTTGATCACCTAACTAGAGAATTCAGGAACTTTTTCATTGCACTATCGGCGGTGGATATTCCACGGAATTACCAAGATGCGTTGAATGATAGTCGATGGTATTTAGCCATGGAGGAAGAAATGGTTGCTCTTCAGTCTAGAGGCACCTGGAGCCTTGTTACTGCACCTACTGATGTGTCTACAGTTAGTTGCAAGTGGGTCTTTACAGTTAAGCAGAATGCAGATGGCAACATTGACAGATACAAGACACGCCTAGTTTCTCGTGGCTTTACAAGGACATATGGAGTGGATTATCTTGATACATTCTCGTCGGTTGCTCGCCATTCCACCCTACGGATCCTCCTCTCTGTTGCGGTTACTCGTGATTGGCCACTATACCAATTAGATGTGAAGAATGCATTCTTATACAGTGACTTACAGGAGGAAGCCTACATGCAACAACTACCTGGTTTTGCTGTTGAGGTGGAGTATCCTAAGGTGTGCAGACTTCATGTAACATCCGAATCGGCACAAAACCAAACTCGACCCGATTTAGGTCCGATTAACCCAATAAAGTTGTTGGTCAATACCAAAAAACCTAAAACGATCAACTGATCGTGAATCAAAAGTCATTTGGGCGAAATCGACCAAAAATTGGTTGCATCGTAATGCGTGTCCGAAAAAGCCGGATGGAAATTCAGAAACCGTGAAATGAACAGAGATCGCCATGAGATCCGATTCGACAAAAGAAGACCAACGGAATTGACCGTTTGTCAATCGGAGGTCATTTGTTATTTTAAATCACTAAATTTAAATCCAAACCGAAATCGTATCTCGAAAATACTCGGGGATCCAAACCCGATCGGAAGTATATCAATATTATACTCATATTGATCGTCATTCAGAGACGATCAAAATCCGAGGCTTGAGGCGCATATGCCGTCAACTTTGTCAAGAATAGAGAGTTTTAATATATATATATATATTTAATAAATTAATTTCTCTGTTGTTGTATCACAGCCGGCTCAGTTGGAAAAAAATAATTTTTTTCTACTTTAAACACAGTCACAGCTGTCTGCTTCCAGATCGTCCACTTGGCTCTTTCCTCTTACACTTGTCACCCATTTGATGTCCGCTTTTCCTTATAAATATCAACCAAAATCCCTCAATTTCTTCTCTACTTTCAACCGACAGATCCCTCACTTCTTGTCAGAAATCTCTCTCTCGATAGTACCTCCAAAATCTCAAACATAGGAACTTGTGATTCCAATCTTCTGGAGTCATTCAGAACTGCTGGATTCTTCCCATTGCATGTAGGAATCCTCTATATTCTATTGCTGCCAGGCTTGTTTTACATTTTAATTACCTAATTTCTGTTGGTATTGAGTTCTATTTGGGTTCCTTACAAATGATCTTTAACCAACTTCGGATTTAATTTCTGCAGTATGATAAATCTACAAATTTTCCATATTTGATGATAGAATTATAGGTAAAATTTCCGGTTGCTATTCATGAAAGGGGAGGTAACAGATGTACTCTGATATTTTTTATCCGTACTCTAAAAGCATATAAATAGAGAAATCTATCTCAAATATTAGTCTCCAGTCTTCTACTTTTAATATTTGACATCCATTGATCCCATGCAAATGCTTATTCTTGGGCAATGTGATGTGCGTACTGGAAATTGAGGTGATTAGATGTCGATCTAGGGAGTTGGGTTTCTGTAGTTGAGAATTATGAAGGATAGATAATTTAGAAACCAGTTATTTAGAATTATGTACTAGAACTTCAACTAAATTGTTTATCAATCAGTTGAAATATGATATCTTGATTTGGGTAGCTTGAATAAATGTTGAAATTTGGATTAGTTGATTGTTTAATGCATGAGGAATTTGTTTATGAAACTGTGATACTTGTTGGCTTTTTGGATGGCTGGGAATAAACGTTCAAACTACTAAATTGTCGTTGTATTACAGCAATAATATGGAACTGGCAGTTGCAATTATAAATATTAAACGATAAAAACAATAGATTTCATAGATTAATTTCGTTTTCAAATACCGAAATTACTTATCTCTTATTACTAAAATACTATGACTCTTGTACAAAAGCCTCAATTACTGAAACATTTATAATTACACACTCTTGATTTGTTGTAAGATATGCGCTGATTCATGTTTTTATTTCCATAATTATCTCTTTGAAATAACATGATAATGAAATTGAAACTAACGAATAGTAAGGATATGGATTTTGGTTCTTCATTTCCACCTTATATTAATGACTTAATGCTCCAATTACATATTCGTCAGGAGTAGTGTATGTTTCGGATGGCTATGAAGGGAAGGATGAAATATATATGTATATCTACATATATATGTATGAGAATGGAACTACATGACCAGACGAAGAGAGATATTTTGTTCTTCATATCCGATGACATCTTCAATCCTTAGGAACTCATCAAAGAGATTCAAACACAGGGATTTTAAATATTAATACCATGAAGGAGTTAATAAATAAATTCCCATATCTTTATAAATGTAAATTATTTAATGAGAATCAAGACACCTAGCTCTGAAGATCAACCATAGTAGAGGTTAAGAAAAGATGAGAGATGAAGTCAGTGAATATTTTGGAGAATCAGTGATGATAAATAATTTTAGCTAGTCGTGGCGATCCTTAAACATGATTGTGCAAGTGTGCAGTGACCCTCAACTGGGCGGAGGAAAGGAAGTCCAGTTCGGGCAGCGGCTGCCAAGTGCGCGGGTCTAGGATCCTAGTCCCTTTCACGATTTTTATGTGAGCTCGCAGTGTTTTTACGCCTCGTTGGGATCCCGACTTTAGACCATTCTGATGACCCTTTTTGTTTTAGGATACCCAGGTGGGGGATCCTCAGCTTTTCAGTTTTACGTACGAGCTCGGTTGCCCGTACTAGTTGGGTCGTTTTCTAAAGTGACTTTTCCGGAGAATCTCTCTCACCCATCTCAGTGGCGTAGTTTTGGAGTAGAACTATCCTTCCATTGGACCGCACTTCCAATTCGAGGGCGAGACGGAAGAGCCATTTGTAGGCTACCTCACCGCTTGAGTTTTACGTCACCAACAAACTTGGTGATTCTACATTCAGATCTTCCATATCTATATCTACATCATCTAGAGTTACATATGAGACAATGGAAGTAAGATTTGGAGAAGTTAAAATGAAAAGTTATATTGATAGGAAATGACTACACATTGGACTTGAGAATCAAGTAAAGCCATAAACAATTCCAATTCCATCTGTCACATCGACAAATCCACATATCTCATATCTGGTCAATATGATAATATATATACATGTACATATACTCCTACAATTATGAATATTTGGTTACAAAATATATAAAATTATATATGAAAATTGCTGGAATAATGGGTGTTTATGGGAAATGCTTACAAGTCCGAAAACCTTCTTACTAACGTAAGTAGATGTAAACTTTACCTGTTCCACCTTTCTACTTGTTTACTTTTGAACATATTAAATGCCTATTTTTTTATAAGTTTTTAGGAGGTACCAGCAAGCGCTGACGCTTCTTCTTTCCTAACATGTTTTGGCAGGCAAAAAGCATGCTGCTCAGTATCTATTGATGGCATTTGGTGACCGTGTATATACTAGATGGTATGTTGATCTTTATCTCGGTTTTTGGTTCATTTAATGATGTAAATGCTTCCCTTTCTATCTATACAAGATTTTGGGATTTCTGTATTGTCGACTCTTATGTACAATTGTATAAATTATGAAAAATGAATGGAATAAAATTTTGGTGTCAATTGTCTTGTTGAATCTGATGAATGTGGTTGGAATGTCATGTCTAATTATTGCAACGCGAAAAAATTCCTCGTAAATTCATACTTTTAATGTGATGCCAATGAATGCAATAGTGCGAAATGTGTGTAAACGGGTATCTGGATCTCGGGGGTTCACAATTTGATATCAGAGTTGTAGTACCCCAATACGTATATTCGCAGTATTACAATTGCAATCGCATTAAGATCTCGGATAATGACAATCTTCCGACTTGTCGTGAGTCTGATAAGGGAAATATGACATTCATATTCAACCAACACATATGTCACTAATTTCATTAATTTTCATATTATATCCCAAGAAGAGAAAAAGCATATATGATTGGTATCTACGAATGATATTTTCATGATTAAATATGGTTCTCATGCAGAGCCATGTCATCCCGACCAGGACAGGAGACTGCTGACCAATTGACACGCATGTTGTCTGCTCTCACCGACCTTCAGCAGTAGCAGGCTACTATGAGAGGCCAGCATGACCAGATTCTGGATCAGCAGACAGAGATTGCTGACAAACAGATGGACATAGAGATGAGATTCGAGGAGCTGTCAGATTCCATCTACCGTCCATCTCACAACGGCACACACCAGGACCATCGGCAGTCGGTAGAAGTACAACAACCTCATTTAGATGATCCACTTGAGGACATACCAGAGCATGGAGCTGAGGAGGATGGAGATTTTGACAGGGAGCAAGACCCTGTTGATTTTATAGATGAGGATGCACACGAGTACTCTGCTATCCACGTGCATCAGTCCATTTTCACATCCTACCAGCGGGCCAACATACCCTTGTTCGAGGGCATTGGTACACCAGATGTTGCTGAGCAGTGGCTCAAGAGGGTGATGAAAGTGCTCAAGATGATTCACGCGCCACGAGACACGTGGCTATCTTTCATAGAGTATTCATTGACAGACTTTGCTGAGAGATGGTGGGATGCTATAGTATCTGAGTTAGGCTGAGAGCCTACATGGGACGATTTCGAGATGATGTTCAGAGCCCACTTATTTTCTGCGAAGTGGAAGGAGTCCCAGCGCCGACTTTTCGCAGAGCTTCGTCAGGGACATATGACACCCAGAGATCACTTTATCCGATACACAGAGCTGTCACGACATACACGAGCAACTGACGCATTTCCAGAAGACAATCTGGAAAAGTTCATTGGCGGCATGCGAGAGGGGGTATAGGAGATGTTGGCTGGACTACACATCACATCCAACTCTGAGGCTACCGATGCTGCGGAGAAGTTCGAGGACATCATACGGAGGCGTTTCGGGAGCTCGTCTGGAGCAGCGCTGAGACCGCGGCGATCTTTTGGACTGATACGTCGATCGTTTCAGCCGCACAGGTCAGTTAGACGGTTTTGACCTACAGGTTCGTCATTTTCAGGTAGTGCCCGCTCTTGTCCATCGACTACATTAGGCGGAGCATTTGCCGGGCGTAGCACAGATTCCGCTTGACCATCTGGGTCGTAGCGAGCAGACACGACTACTCCACCTACCAGACCAGTTTGATGTTACCAATTTCACGAGTGGGGACAATATTGATCACAATGCCCACAGACTTTTGGTTAGCCTCAGCCACACCCTTCACAGTCGCAGCCTCAGGCACAACGTTCAGGGAGTTTTTGTGGTAGGAACTCCAACTTCAGGCGACCGCTGCAAAGACAGACGTAGAGTGTGGCAGGATCCAGTACTGCACCAGCCATTGAGGGTCAGTTAAATGCAGTTACTGAGGAGCAAACATGTTCAGCAGCTACTGTGGTGAAAGGTATGGTCTCGGTCTTGGGCCGACCTTTCCATGTTCTATTTGATTCCGGTGCAACGCATTCTTTTCTTGCTTCGAGGCTACTTGCTTCTTTAGGTAGAGTCGCAGAGACTCTCTTCCCCATATCACATCCGAGGGCCAGGTGGCGAATTGTTCATTATTTCACTGATAGTCAGTCACTTGCCCGTACTGATTGGCGGTCACGAGATGATCGCAGATTGTCTACTCTTACAGCTTGATGAGTTTGACTTGATTTTGGGCATGGATTGGTTATCTACTCATCACGCACTTGTTGATTGTTTTAGGAAGACAGTTGTCTTTAGGGTTCCAAATTTACCTGAGTTCAACTTTGATGGTACTATACATGACTCCATCATGGAGTACATTTCAGTATTGCGAGCTCAGCGACTTGTTGATCAGGGTTGTGATTCCTATCTAGCATTTGTCTGAGAGGTATCTGATCATGAGCCGATGGCACATGACATCCGAGTAGTATCAGACTACCCAAACGTGTTTCTATATGAGCTACCAGGATTTCCTCCTGAGAGAGAGATCAAGTTCAAGATTACATTGCTTCTAGATATACAGCCGATCTCTTCGGCACCATATCACATGGCACCAGCTGAGTTGAGGGAGATGAAGGTGCAGCTGCAGGAGTAACTTGACTTGGGATTCGTGAGGCCGAGCACTTCACCTTGGGGTGCTCCGGTTCTATTTGTCAAGAAAAAGGATAGATCCATGAGGTTATGCTTCGATTACCAGCAACTGGACAAAAGAACGGTGAAGAACTGTTATCCATTACCGCGCATCGATGATTTGCTTGACCAGCTCACGGGATCTTCGGTATTCTCGAAGATCGATCTTCGCTCAGGCTATCATCAGCTGAGGATTCGAGAGTCTGATATTCCAAAGACCGCTTTCAGGATGCGCTATGGACACTACGTGTTTGTGGTGATGTCGTTTGGGCTCACCAATGGACCTGCTGCTTTCATGGATATGATAACCCGATTTTCCATCCATATTTGGACAAATTTGTAGTGGTGTTCATCGATGATGTGCTCATATACTCACGGAATGAATGAGATCATGAGAACGATCTACGGATTGTCTTGGATACATTGCAGGAGGACAAGCTATATGTCAAGCTAAGCAAGTGTGAGTTCTAGTTATCCTAAGTTTCTTTTCTGGGGCATGTTATTTCTGGAGCAGGAAACGCAGTTGATCCTGCGATGATAGATGCAGTTATGTCTTGGGAGCATCCCAAGATAGTTACACATATTCGGAGCTTCCTTGGGCTAGTAGGTTATAATATACACTTCGTCAGTGGATTTTCACGCATCGTTCGTACTTTGACATGATAAACGCAGAAGGGGGTCCCATTTAATTGGGACGATTCATGTGAACAGGCCTTCCAGACACTGAAGGAGAGATTGACTACAACGCCTATTCTTGCTCTTCCTGCAGACACTCATGACTATGCAGTCTACACAGTTGCATCTCTAGGAGCAGTGTTGATGTAGAGAGGACAGGTGATTGCTTACGCATCACGACAGTTGAGACCGCATGAGCGGAACTACCCTACGCATGACTTGGAGTTGGCGGCAGTTGTCTTCGCCTTGAAGAACTGGCGCCACTATTTATATGGGGTGAACTTCGAGATTTTTCACGGATCACAAGAGCCTGAAGTATATTTTTGATCAAAAGGAGTTGAACATGAGGTAGTGTAGATGGCTCGAGCTACTGAAGGATTATGATTGCACGATCTCTTACCATCCCGGTAAGGGAAACGTGGTGGCTAATGCACTTAGCAGGAGAGCTCATGCAGATGGTACAACAAACTGGCTATACACGTGGGATATGCTTGCATGTTTGATCGATTGGCATCCTCAAGAGAGTGCATCCATTTGTACCACCGTGCCTCCACGATAGAGTAGTCTTTGGGATCGTATCATCGAAGGCCAGAAGACAGATCCTTGGATTCAAAATAGATACATGTGCGGTGTCAAGGATGAGGTTGATGACTTTGTTCTGATGGAGTGTATTTTATGGAAGGCAGGACGGGTTGTTGTGCCCAATGATGAGCAGTTGCATAGATATATTCTTGATGAAGCACACAGTTCACAATTACTTATTCATCCAGGTAGTACTAAGATGTATCGTGATCTGCATCGACATTTCTGGTGGGTTGGAATGAAACGCGATGTGGCGCTACATGTTAGCAGATGCATGACCTATTAGATAGTCAAGGCCGAACACTGGAGGCCACCAAGATTACTGCAGTCTCTCCCCATTCCCGAGTGGAAATGGAAGAGCATTTCTGTGGATTTTGTCACAGGCTTGCCGAAGACACCGGGTGGCCATGATTCCATTTGGGTCGTTGTTGATAGGTTGACCAAGTCAGCCCATTTCATACCTGTCAACACGACTTACACTCCATCCATATTGGCCAAGCTATATGTACAGAACATTATCAGGCTGCATGGTATACCACAAGAGGTGGTGTATGACAGGGATTCGAGATTTACATCGCACTATTGGCATCAGTTCATGTCAGCACTACAGACAGAGCTGAAGATGAGTTCTGCATATCATCTGCAGACAGATGGGCAGAGTGAGCGCACCATTCAGACACTAGAGGAATTGCTTTGTGCTTGCACTTTGGAGTGGAAAGGGTCCTGGAAGGACCATCTGCCATTGGTGGAATTCACGTACAACAACAACTATCATTCCAGTATCGGCATGGCATCATTCGAAGCCCTATACGGGCGGATATGCCTCACACCTCTTAGTTGGCATGAGGTAGGTGATCTTGCTCTCTATTCCATAGATCTATTGGAGGAGACCGCGAGAGCTGTTGATCTTGTGAGACAAAGGCTTCTGACGGCACAGTGCCGCCAGAAGAGCTATGCAGACCGTCGGAGAAGAGATTTGGAATTTCAGGTAATCCAATTCTTTCCCCTTCATCCATTCAATTATGACATATATTTGTTCAACTTAATCTCATACTAACGACATTCCTATAAATTATAGGTTGGAGATTGGGTATTTCTCCGTGTATCTTCCATGAAGGGAGTGTACAGATTCGATGTTCGTGGCAAGTTGGCACCGCGATATGTTGGACCTTTTGAGATTCTGGCTTGAGTGGGAAAGGTTGCCTACTGAGTAGCCCTTCCTCCACATCTTTCTGCTATTCATGACGTCTTCCATATATCCAACTTGAGGAAGTATGTACATGACCCTCGACATGTCATCAGCTATGAGAATCTAGATGTGGATCCAGACTTGACTTACGAGGAGAGGCACGATACCCGCAACTTTTCTGAGTTAATAAGCAAAACAAGCTTTTGTAATTAGATATATGATAAATTATATGACTTATTTTCTCTTTGAGGTTTTTATGGGTTCAAAATCCTTTGAGGTTTTTATGGCTATATGAAATTCAAACAAGACACCTAATGACCTTAACTCGAGTCTCGAGGACGAGACTCCCTTTGAGGTTTTAATAATTGTAACATCTTAATCCGCACAAACCCAAACTCGGTCCGATTTGGGTCCGATTAACCCAATAAAGTTGTTAGTCAATCCCAAACATCCTAAACGATCAGCTGATCGTGAGTCGAAAGTCGTTTGGGCGAAATCGACCAAAAATTGGTCACATCGTAATGTGTGTCCGAAAAAGCTGCGACGGAAATTCGGAAATCATGAAATGAATCGAGACTGCCATGAGGTCCGATTCGACAAAAGAAGACCAACGGAATCAACTGTTCGTCAATCGGAGGTCGTTTGGTATTTTAAATCACTAAATTTAAATCCAAACCGAAACCGTATCTCGAAAATGTTCGGGGATCAAAACCGGATCAGAAGTATATCAATATTATACACATATTGATCGTCATTCAGAGACGATCAAAATGAGTTTTTTTACGTCAAAATCCGAGGCTTGAGGCGCATATGCGGTCAACTTTGTGATGAAAAGAAAGTTTTAAAATATTTATTTATTTATTTATTTAATGTTGTATCACAGCCGGCTCAGTTGAAAAAAAATAATTGTTTTTCTGCTTTAAACACAGTCACAGATGTCTGCTTCCAGACTGTCCACTTGGCTCTGTTCTCTTACACTTGTCACCTATTTGAAGTCCACTTTCCCTTATAAATATCAACCAAAAGCCCTCAATTTCTTTTGTACTTTCAGCCGACAGATCCCTCTCTTCTTTTCAGAAACCTCTCTCTCGGTAGTAGCTCCAAAATCTCAAACATAGGAACATGTGATTCTAATCTTCTGGAATCATTCAGAATTGCTGCATTCTTCCCATTGCATCTTGGAATCCTCTATAATCTTGGGTAATAGGTACATTCATATTCCATTCTATTGCTGTCGGGCATGTTTTACATTTTAATTCCCCGATTTCTGCTAGTATTCAGTTCTATTTGGGTTCCTTACAAATGATCTTTAACCAATTTCGGATTTAATTTCTGTAGTACGATAAATCTGCAAATTTTCCTTATTTGATGTTAGAATTATAGGTAAAATTTTCAGTTGCCATGCATGAAAGAGGAGGTAACAGATGTAATCTGATTTTTTTATTCGTACTCTAAAAGCATATATATAGAGATATCTATCTCAAATGTTAGTCTCCAGTCTTCTGCTTTTAATATTTGACATCCATTTATCCCATGCAAATGCTTATTCTTAGGCAATGTGATGTGTGTACTGGAAATTGAGGTGATTAGATGTCCATCTAGGGAGTTGGGTTTCTGTAGTTGAGAATTAAGAAGGATAGATAATTTAAGAAACCAGTTATTTAGAATTATGTACTGGAACTTCAAGTAAATTGTTTATCAATAAGTTGAAATCTGATATCTTGATTTGGGTAGCTTGAATAAATATTGAAATTTGATTAGTTGATTATTTAATGCATGAGGAATTTGTTTATGAAACTGTGATACTTGTTGGCTTTCTAGATGGCTAGGAATAAACGTTCAAACTACTAAATTGCAGTTGCTTTACATCAATAATATAAAATTGGCAGTTGCAATTATAAATGTTAAATGAAAAAAACAATAGATTTCATAGATTAATTTCGTTTTCAAATACTGAAATTACTTATCTCCTATTACTAAAATACTATGACTCTTGTACAAAAGCCTCAATTACTGAAACAATTATAATTACACACTCTTGATTCATTGCATGATATGCGTTGATTCATGTTTTTATTTCCGTAATTATCTCTTTGAAATAACATGATAATAAAATTGAAACTACGAATAGTAAGGATATCATAGACATACTGGATTTTGCTCCTTCATTTCCACCTTATATTAATGACTTAATGCTCCAATTACATATTGGTCAGGAGTAGTGTTTGTTTCGGATGGCTTGGAAGGGAAGGATGAAATATATATGTATATCTACATGTATATGTATGAGAATGGAACTACATGACCAGACGGGGAGAGAGATTTTTTTTCTTCATATCCGATGACATCTTCAATCCTTAAGAACTCCTCAAAGAGATTCAAACACGGGGATTTAAAATATTAATACCATGAAGGAGTTAATAAATAAATTCCCCGGATATTTATAAATGTAAATTATTTAATCCTTAAATATAATCTACAATACCACAAATGAGAAATTGAGTTAAGACACCTAGCTCTTAAGGTCAACCATAATAGAGGTTAAGAAAAGATGAGAGATTAAGTCAGTGAATATTTTGAGAATCATTGACGATAAATAATTTCGATCAGTCATGGTGATCCTTAAACATGATTGTGCGAGGGCGCCGTGACCCTCAACTGGGCGGAGGAAAGGAAGTCCAGTTCGGGCAACGACCGCTAAGTGCACGTGTCTAAGATCTCAGTCCCTTTTACGGTTTTTACGCGAGCTCACAGTGTTTTTACGCCTCATTGGGATCCCGACTTTAGACCATTCCATTGACCCTTTTGTTTTAGGATACCCAGGCGGGGGATCCTCGGTTTTTCAGTTTTACGTACGAGCTCGGTTGCCCGTACTAGTCGGGTCATTTTCTAGAGCGACTTTTCCGAAGTGTCTCTCTCACCCATCTTAGTGGAGTAATTTTGGAGTAGATCTATCCCTCTATTGGACCGCACTTCCAATTAAAGGGCGAGACGGAAGAGCCATTTGTAGACTACCTTACTGCTTGAGTTTTACTTCGCCAACATACTTGGTGATTCTACATCCAGATCATCCATATCTATATCTACATCATCTAGAGTTACATCTAAGACAATTGAAGTAAGATTTGGAGAAGTTAAAATCAAAAGTTGTATTGATAAGAAATGACTACCCATTGGACTTGAGAATCAATTCCAATTCCATTTGTCACAACGACAAATCCACAGATCTTTAACCAATTTCAAATTTAATTTCTGCAGTACGATAAATCTGCAAATTTTCCTTATTTGATGATAGAATTATAGGTAAAATTTCCAGTTGCTATGCATGAAGAGGAGGTAACATATGTAATCTGATTTTTTTATCCGTACTCTAAAAGCATATATATAGAGAAATCTATCTCAAATGTTAGTCTCCAGTCTTCTGCTTTTAATATTTGACATCCATTAATCCCATGCAAATGCTTATTCTTGGGCAATGTGATGTGTGTACTGGAAATTGAGGTGATTAGATGCAGATCTAGGGAGTTGGGTTTATGTAGTTGAGAATTACGAAGGATAGATAATTTAAGAAACCAGTTATTTAGAACTAAGTACTGGAACTTCAACTAAATTGTTTATCAATCAGTTGAAATTTGATATTTTGATTTGGGTAGCTTGAATAAATGTTGAAATTTGGATTAGTTGATTGTTTAGTGCATGAGGAATTTGTTTATGAAACTGTGATACTTGTTGGCTTTTTGAATGACTGGGAATAAACGTTCAAACTACTAAATTGCAGTTGCTTTACAGCAATAACATAGAACCGGCAGTTGCAATTATAAATATTAAATGATAAAAACAATCGATTTCATTGATTAATTTCGTTTTCAAATACTGAAATTATTTATCTCCTATTACTAAAATACTATGACTTTTGTACAAAAGCCTCAATTACTGAAACAATTATAATTACATACTCTTGATTCGTTGAAGTATATGCGTTGATTCATGTTTTTATTTCCAAAATTATCTCTTTGAAACAACATGATAATGAAATTGAAACTAACGAATAGTAAGGATATCAGATACATACGTGATTTTGCTCCTTCATTTCCACCTTATATTAATGACTTAATGCTCCAATTACATATTGGTCAGGAGTAGTGTATGTTTCGGATGGCTTGGAAGGGAAGGATGAAATATATATGTATATCTACATATATATATGAGAATGGAACTACATGACCAGACGAAGAGAGATTTTTTTCTTCATATCCGATGACATCTTCAATCCTTAAGAACTCATCAAAGAGATTCAAACACGGGGATTTAAAATATTAATACCATGAAGGAGTTAATAAATAAATTCCCCAGATATTTATAAATGTAAATCATTTAATCCTTAAATACAATCTACATTACCACAAATGAGAAATTGAGTCAAGACTCCTAGCTCTAAAGATCAATCATAGTAGAGGTTAAGAAAAGATGAGAGATGAAGTCAGTGAATATTTTGGAGAATCATTGATGATAAATAATTTCGGCCAGTCATGGTGATCCTTAAACATGATTGTGCGAGGACGCGGTGACCCTCAACTGGGCGGAGGAAAGGAAGTCCAGTTCGGGCAGCATCCGCCAAGTGCGCAGGTCTAGGATCCCAGTCCCTTTTTCGGTTTTTACGTGAGCTCTCAGTGTTTTTACGCCTCGTTGGGATCCCGACTTTAGACCATTCCATTGACCCTTTTGTTTTAGGATATCCAGGCGGGGGATCCTTGGTTTTTCGGTTTTACGTATGCGCTTGATTGCCCGTACTAGTCGAGCTGTTTTCTACAGCGACTTTTCTGGAGAGTCACTCTCACCCGTCTCAGTGGAGTAATTTTGGATTAGATTTATCCCTCTATTGGACCGCACATCCAGTTAAAGGGTAAGACGGAAGAGCCATTTGTAGGCTACCTTACCGCTTGAGTTTTACTTCGCCAACAGACTTAGTGATTCTACATCCAGATCATCCATGTCTATATTTACATCATCTAGAGTTACATATGAGACAATGGAAGTAAGATTTGGAGAAGTTAAAATCAAAAGTTGTATTTATAAGAAATGACTACCCATTGAACTTGAGAAACAATTCCAATTCCATTCGTCACATCGACAAATCACAACATCTGTATCTGGTCAATATGAAAATATATATATGCATGTACATATACTCCTACAATTATGAACATTTGGTTACAAAATAAATAAATTATATATGAAAAATGTTTGAATAATGGGTATTTTTGGGAAATGCTTACAAGTCCGAAAACCTTTTTACTTACGCAAGTAGATGTAAACATTACATGTTCCACCTTTCTACTTGTTTACTTTTGAATACGTTAAATTCCTATCTATTTTTATAAGTTTTTGGGAGGTACCAGCAACTGCTAACGCTTCTTCTTTCCTAACTTGTTTTGGCAGGTAAAAAGCCAACTGCTTAGTAGCTATTGATGACATCAGGTGACCGTATATATACTAGATGGTATGTTGCTTTTTGTCTCAGTTTTTGGTTCATTTTATGATGTAAATGCTTCCCTTTCTCTTCTATACAATATTTTGGAATTTCTGTACTCTGGACTCTATGTACCATTGTATATATTATGAAAATGAATGGAATAAAATTTTGGTGGCAATTGTCTTGTTGAATCTGATGAATGTGGTTGGAATGTCATGTGTAATTATTGCAGCGCGAAAAAAATCCCCGTAAATTCATAATTTTAGTGCGATGACAATGAATGCAATAGTGCGAAATGTGTGTAAATGGGTATCCGAATCCTCGGGGGTTCACACTTCATAAGGATATCTATGGATTTAAGCAGAGCCCCAGAGCTTGGTTCCAGAAGCTCTCAGACCTGTTTGAGAAACAAGGGTACATACGTTCTAATGCAGATCATTCTTTGTTCTTATAGAAGACACCCAGAGGTATTATTACAATTATGGTGTAAGTAGACGATATCTTGATTACAAGTGATGATGAACAGGGAATTCAGGGGGCAAAAGAAATGGTGGGTCGTGAATTCATCACCAAGGACCTTGGAGTTCTTAGATATTTTCTGGGACTAGAATTCACCAGAAATCCTCATGGGTTGGTAATGACCCAGAGGAAATATGTCACTGACCTGTTAAGTGAAACAGGAATGCTTGGTTGCCAACCTGCCCCTACACCTATGGATCCCAGTATGAAATTATATAATGACGACACTGATGAGGTGGATAGGAGAAGATACAGAGAACTGGTGGGCAAGCTTCTCTATGTTACTACTACCAGACCCGATATCTCCTTTGTTGTGAGTCGAGTAAGCCAGTTCATGGAGCAACCATGCCAAGTACACATGGATGCTATACATATGATACTCAGGTACCTTAAGTCATCTCCAGGTGCAGGACTGTTGTTTAAGAAAGGCAAGGAGGTTACTATCTCAGCATGTGCAGATGCAGATTGCGTAGGATGTCCTAAGGATAGGAAGTCCACCACTGGGTTTGCTGTGTATGTTGGAGATTCTCTAGTATCATAGAGAAGCAAGAAGCAAACGGTTGTATCAAGGTCTAGTGCTGAGTCTGAATATAGGGCTATGGCCCAGGTCAGTACATAAATGATATGGGTAAAGGTTGTGCTTACAGATCTATATATAGAAGTCCTGCTTCCTATGGCTCTGGAATGTAACAATCTGGCAGTTCTATTCATTGCAAATAATCCAGCATTTCATGAACGAACCAAGCACATTGAGGTTGATTGTCACTTCATATGTGATATGATTCAGAAGGGGTTTATTGTTACATCCCATGTTAGCTTAGAGGATCAAACTGCAGACATCTTTACCAAGGCATTACTTCGAGGGCCGTTCTAGAAGTGTTCATCCAAGCTGAGCATGATTGATATCTATGCTCCACCTTGAGGGGGAGTGTAGAGATATATTTTAGTCTATGATATTCTCGTCTGTACCTTTCTCATATTTACTTTTTCCTATTAGACTCTTTATGTATTTTACCTATAGGCTACTCCCCTATATAAGAGAGCCTAGGACATATGGAATAAATATATTTTCTAATTTTCCCAACAGGTACCATCGTCCTTCGTGACAAACTGACGGCCCAAGAATGCTTTTGCCATATCTACTCCCTGAACATCATCTCCTGTAACCAGAATATCATCAACATATACCATGATGACAACCGTGCCTCTAGAAGTCTTTTGAATGAACAACGAGTGATCCGCATTTGATCTTTTGAATCCTTGTCATTCAATTAGGTGGGAAAGCTTCTGGAACCATGTCCTTGTGGACCAGTCACGTACCACAACAACAGATAGAAGAATGCGAAGAGTAGAGTGCCGAGCCAATGGAGAGATTGTAACCAAATAGTCCACACCATAGGTTTGAGTAAAATCTCTCGCAACAAGTCGTGCTTTGTACTTGTCAAGTCTGCCATCTGCATGGTACTTTACTATGAACACCCATTTCCAGCTAACAATAGATGCGCCAGATGGAGCGGTAACCAAGCTCCATGTACCGCGGGACTGTAAAGCATGCATTTCTTCTACAGCCAATCTCCCGCAGTCAATTTTCATAGCCTCTTAATAAGTCTGTGGTATCTCCATGGAAGGCAAAGCCGTAATAAATCTCTGGAAGTCATCTGTGAGACAGTAAAAGGAAACCTGGGAAGCAAAGGGATAAGATGCGCAGGTCCGTTTCTGCTTCCGAATAGCAATAAAGACATCAAGATCATCATCCACTGTACTCGATGGTGCATCCTCCTCCCGCAAAGAAGAATCCTGCACATGCACATTATCTGGCCCATCATTAGTAATAGCATCTGAACATACCTGAGGTGTGATGGATGCTTGACATGCCGCTTGAGCCGCACCTGACCGACGCATATAGAATTTAGGTAATGGTGGGATAGATGGTTGTGGTGGCGGTGGTAATGGTGATGTAGATGACGTCAGCGTGGCAACCGGGACAGGAATAGATACAGTGGACTCAGACTAGGAGGAGGAGGAACATAGACGTCATAATTAGATGTGGAAGAAGCCAACCTATCACCGGCAGGGGAAAACTACATAACAAACTAAAAAAATGTAACATCAGCACTGATAAAATATTTCATAGTTGTAGGGTCATAACAACGATTACCCTTCTAAGTCCGAGAGTAACACACAAAGACACACTTGACGGCTCTAGGAGAGAGTTTGTCAAGTCCAGGAGACAAGTGATGAACAAAAGCAATAGCACCTAAGACACGAGGGGTAAGTGAAAACAATTCCTTATCTGGAAAAATAACAAAAAGAGGAATTTTCTCACCAATAATAGAGGACGGCATCCGATTGACAAGGTAGCAAGCCATAAGAACAACAACCCCTCAAAAAGTGATAGGCGCACAACTCTGGATAAGCAGGGTTCGAGTGATATCAAGAAGATGACGATGTTTTCTCTCTACCACTCCACTCTGTTTAGATGTGTAAGCACATGTGGTTTGATGAATAATTCCTTTGGATGAAAAGAAATGGGAGAGAGAGCGAGTGCAGAATTCCAATGCATTATCCGTACGAACATATTTGACAGAAGAAGAAAAAATATTCTGCACTTCAATGATAAGATTTTTAATAACATCTCCTACTTCAGATTTATTCTTTAAAAGAAATACCTACGATACACAAGAAAAGTCATCAACTATAACCAGATAGAACTTGTGTCCCTGATGATCAGGAACACGACTCGGACCCCAAATATCAATATGAAACAATTCAAATGGGGAGCTACTGCTCCGACACTGACGACTAGGGAAGCTAAAACGTTGATGCTTTCCTATGATGCTTTCCTAACTGTTAGGCTTCACAACGAAACGACGAACTCGAAGATATCTGAGGCAAGAGATGACATATCTTTTGAAGCGAGAGATGACCAAAGCGTAGATGTCAGGTGTACAAAGATACTGATCCGGCTGAGTGGGAAGAGACACCAACATATGAATTCCGGACCAGACGATAGAGACCATTCTGCTCAAAGACACAACCAATCACCCTGCCCATTAGTATGTCCTGAAAAATGAGAGACTATGGGTCACATATAGTGCAACAGTGCAAATCCTTCGTAATCTGACTAATGGATAATAGATTCATGGAAAACTCAGGAGCATGTAGAAGATTCTGTAAATGCATAAACGGTGACAAGGTGATCTCTTCCTGTCCAACGACGGGGGAATGAGTCCCATTGGCTATGAGCATTGAGCGTCCAGGTGAAATGTCTCTGTATGACTCAAGTCTATCTCTGTCACGGCAGAGGTGATGGGTGGCTTCGGAATCCATAATCCAATCTGAAAGATCATGACAGGATGTAAAAGCAATATCACTACCTGAGGTACTGGTAGCAGCAGAAGTACTGCCAGATGCTGAAGCGGTAATGTCTGAAGATCCACCTGGAAAATCAGTAGATGATTGAGGCATAATAACACACAGGCATGCCACAAGCTCTTCGAACCGGTGATCTGAAGTGGATGCCGGCGGAGATGTAACATGCTCGGCTACACGCGTCGATGCTGGAAACCCATGATTAGAATAACATGTATCCTCGGAGTGACCTGTGCGATGACAGAAAGTGTACGGTTGGCAAAAACGACCTCCTCAGCCACGAGGTCCACGTCCACGAAAGGAAGACTGACCACCTCTCCCTCGCGATACAGCCATCACTGAAGGGGGTGGAGTAGATGTGCTGCAAGAAACAGACATGTGGCTGAGCCTTTGGTAAACTTCCTCCATATGAGGAATAGTAGCATCGGCAAGTATCTGAGAGCAGGTTGTCTCATACTCAGGATCAAGTGCTGCCAGTAGTACTCCCACCATGGTAGCAATTCGGAAGGTCTTCTGCTGCTCAAGAGTAACTGTGAGGGGTATAGTGCAATATAGTTTCTCAAACATCCCCCGCAGGGACGTATACAAAGAGTGAAGTGGCTGCCCATTCTGCTTCATCGTGAAAATGTCATGCTGGAGCTGTAACATCTTGGTCTCGTTCCGCACCTGTGAATATGTGGTGGCCAGTATATCCCACATCGCCTTGGCGGTGGGCTGATGGAGGACATCATTGACAATCTCCATCGATATTGTTCATGATAGCCACACCTTGGCATAAGAATCATCGGCCTCCTAGGAGGCATAGATCCCAGTATTCTCTGTCGGCTCTTCCTCGGTAAGTATATGCTTCTTACCGTTCGACTTCATGAGACTCATGAAATGCATCGCCCAGAGCTCATAGTTTGTCCCATCCGTCTTGACTATTGGTGCTGGACCTTTGAATGTGCCTATGGAGGGCATATCGACTTTGTTTTCTGACATGTTGCCGGAGACGAGGAACTAGGGATTGTAGACGAGAAATCAGTGTCTACATAAACATGATAGGATTTGAGTGCATATGTAGACTTTATGCACTCAAATCCATGGAGAGATAGTGGCTGATGGAAGGAGGGTCGACTCTGAAGATAAGGGAACCCGACGATGGAGGTTCCCTACGTTGGAAGCCGGCGGCGTTGAAGGTCGCGGCAAGGAGAGTGCCGGCGGGAAGGAGGTGTTGTCGGCGGGGGGGAGCCACCAACGTTGAGGCAGGAAGGAGAGGTCGTCGGTGACGAGGAGTGGGTGCCGGCGATGAGGCGGGGGGTCGGCAGCGTTGAAGAGACTCAGCGGCGGCGCTGGAAGGTCTCGGCGGCGGTGAATGAGGAGTCGGCGAGCCGTCGAGGGTTGGAGAGAGAGAGAGAGAGGGGCGGCGGTGGGATGGGGCTTTTAGGGTTAGGGTTTCGGCTCTGATACCATGTTGGTGGAAATGAGAAATCTGTTGATTCCATGGAACCCTAGGCTCTCTTATATAGAGAGGACCCATGGGTAAATTACATAAGAGACTATAGAGAAAATAACAATAAAGAAAAAGGTACACCGACTACAAATATTCTCTATAGTCTCCTCTCACTCAAGTGGACCAGTCTCTCTTTTTACATGGCATCTACACTTTGGCCACCTCCCTCTTCAGAAGATGCCTTATATCTTGCCTCAGATTTCATCAAGTTTTTCCTTTCAGTGTGAAGCATGTTAATTGGGAAAGCACCATAGATCTAGCTTTCCTAGTCATCGGTCTCGGAGCAGTAGCTCCCCTTTTGAGTTATTTCATGTTGACATTTGGGATCTGAGTCGTGTTCCTGATCACCAGGGGAACAGGTTTTATCTTGTTGTTATTGATGATTTTTCTCGATTGTCGTGGGTGTTTTTGTTGAAGAATAAATCTGAAGAAGGGGGCGTGATCAAAAATCTTATAAATGAAGTGCAGAATGTGTTTTCCTCTACTGTGAAATATGTGCGTACGGATAATGCTTTGGAATTTTGCACTCGTTCTCTTTCATATTTCTTCTCATCTCAGGCATTATCCATCAAACCACCTGTGCTTACACGTCTCAACAGAATGGCATTGCTGAGAGAAAGCATTTTCCTCTTCTTGATATCACTCGGATTCTACTTATCTAGAGTTGTGCCCCCATTTCATTTTGGGGTGATGCAATCCTTATGGCATGTTATCTTGTGAATCGTATGCCATACTCAGTATTAGGTGAGAAAATTCCTCTCTCTGTTGTCTTTCATGATAAGGAATTATTCGCACTTACTCGTCGTGTCTTTGGTATTTTTGCCTTCGTTCACCAGTTGTCTCCAGGACTTGACAAGCTCTTACCTAGGGCTATCAAGTGTGTTTTTTGTTGGCTATTCTCGGACTCAGAAGGGTTACCGATGCTATGACCCTATAAACATGAAATATTTTGTCAGTGCTAATGTCGCATTCTTTGAGTCCGTAATGTATTTCTCCCCTGCAAGTGACAGGTTGGCCTCATCCATATCTGATGATGAGATCTATGTACCTCCTCCTCCTCCTCCGTGTCCACCCTATCCCATTCCAATTCTCGTTATCCGACCACCACCACCACCTCAATAACCACCTGTTTCACCTATTCCTGAGATTCTATACCCGTCGGTCTGTTCCTGCTCATGGTGCTCGTCAATCATCCAACACGCCTCAGGTTTGTCCAAATATTATCACTAACGATGGGTCTGATAATGTGCAAGTACAGGGATCATCTTTGCAGGAGAATAACATACCGACAACTATTGTTTCTGATGATTTGGATGTTCCTATTGCCATACAGAAGCAGAAACGTACATGTGCATCATATCTACTTGCTTCACATGTTTCTTTCCATCGTCTCACAGAGGACTTTCAGAGGTTTGTTGTGGCTCTATCAGCCATGGAGATACCACGGAATCATCAGGATGCCTTGAAGATTGGCTGCTGGAGTTCTTCCATGGAGGAGGAAGTGGCTGCTCTACAGTCGTGGGGTACATGGAGCTTGTTTCCCGCTCTCCCAAGAGCATCTGTTGTCAGCTGTAAATAGATGTTCACTGTCAAATATCATGCAGATGGTATCCTTGACCGTTACATGGCAAGGCTAGTGGCGCGAGGGTACGCTCAAACATACGGCATGGATTATATGGACACCTTCTCTCCAGTTGCACGTCATTCGACTCTACGTGTTCTCCTGTCAGCTGTTGTGATAAGTCATTGGCCCTTGTTTCAGCTAGATGTTAAAAATACCTTCTTGTATGGAGATCTGCAGGAAGAAGTCTACATGCAGCAGCCTCCGAGGTTTGCTGCAGAGGGGGAGAGTCACATGGTGTGTAGATTTCATAGGGCGATATATGGTCTTAAATAAAGCCCACGGGCATGGTTTTAGAAGCTTTTATATCTACTTGAAAAGCAAGGGTTCAAATGATCAAATGAAGATCATTCTTTGTTTATCCAGAAGACTTCTAGAGGTACGGTTGTCATCATGATGTATGTTAATTATATATTTATTACAGGAGATGATACACATGGGATAAAGATGGCAAAAGCATTTCTGGGCCATCAGTTTGTTACTATGGATCTTGGCACTCTATGATATTTTCTGTGGTTGGAGTTTGCGAGGAATGCGCAGGGTCTTGTGATGACCCAGAGGAAATATATTACAGATATGCTTGTTGAGACGGGCATGATTGGATGTCGACCCTCAATTACTCATATGGACCCCAGCATGAAGCTATATGATGATGATACAGATGAGGTTGACAGGAGAATATATAGAGAAATGATGGGTAAACTTCTTTATATTACTATCACTAGACCTGATATCGTTTTCGCAGTGAGTCAAGTGAGTCAGTTCATGGAACAACCTAGACAAGTACATATGGATGCCATATTCATGATACTGAGATATCTAAAGTCATCTCCAGGCACACGATTGCTGTTCAGAAAAAAAAACAAACATTTCTGTTGCTGCATGTGCTGATGCAAACTATGCATGATGCCCTAAGGATCGGAAGTCTACTTCAGGTTTTGCAGTGTTTGTGGGTAGTTCTTTGGTTTCTTAGAAAAGCAAGAAACAAACAGTGGTGGCTAGATCTAGTGCTAAATCTGAATATAGGGCCATGGCACAAGCAAGTACTGAGATGATGTGGGTTCGAGTTGTGTTAGAAGATTTGCATATAGATGTACCTCTACCCATGCAGCTACAATGTGATAATCAAGCCGCACTATTCATTGCTAATAATCGTGCTTTTCATGAAAGAACAAAACATATCGAGGTAGACTGCCACTATACTAGAGATAAGATCCAGAAGGGCTTGATTTCTACTTCTCATGTTAGTTCAGGAGAGCAGACTGCCGACATCTTCACCAAGTCACTACTCAGAGGGCCATTCCAGAAGTGTTCTTCCAAGCTGAGCATGATTGATATATATATGCTCCATCTTGAGGGGGAGTGCAGAGATATTTCTATATTCTATGTACCTTTTTTTGTTATCTTTATTTCCTTGTTCCATCTTATGTAATCTACCCATAGGCCTTCTCTATATAAGAGAGCCTAGGGTTTTTTGGAATAATAACGAATCCTTTTCCCCCAACATCAATGGGATGGGCTTTGATACCATGTAGAAAACAACTCCAACAAGCAAACCATGAAACACAAGGATTGTAGCTATCTTTAAATAGTGTTGTGAGTTGTATGAATACATAGGATGACAGGAATGCTGTGTATTCCAGTGTAGGTGTTGAGCTGAGAATGCAGTCGTATGATTAAAACTTTGTATTGGTCATTTTGTGTGTTTGTGAATCGGTTGGGAGTGAGACTTGATTATTTTTAAGTTATTAACATTTAATGAATCCCGAATGACAACAAACCTCGGGTGTTGCATTCTTTTTATTATAAAAATATATTGAAAGAAGAGGTATGGATGCGAATAATTACATGGTGTTAGAAATGGAAGAAAAAGAACTTCCAGTAGTTTGGGAAGGAAAATTTATTGTAAGTACCTGGTCGTAGCAGATCTCGGATGAATTTTTTGAAAGATAACTCACAATTTAGGATCTGGAATGTAACGGAAAAATTTGGGACCCACTATTTCTTTGTACCCTAATTGTTAGTTACCAAAAAAGCTATTGAATATTTACATGAAATTTGTATATTATCTTCTTTCAATAAAAAATTTCTTCTTATCATGTTTTGCTGAGATATTTATATTTCTTTATTGTTATCTTGTAAATTTTCATTTCTTTCATCTCTTTATGTAATTTTTCCCTTAGAGCTTTTCTCTTATATAAGAGAGCTCCAGGGTTATAGTGAATGTATCACTTCATTTCAATCCTTTCCACATGGCATCAGAGCGACGGTCCTAGATCAGAGCTTGTGTCTTAGAATACGAACACCACCAAAATCCCTAGAGCGTCGCACGATCGACGCAGCTGCCAACAGTTGTCGCCCATAGGCGGCTACAGCTGCAGCCCACTGCCGCCGCCACCCTAACATGCAACGAGCCGCAGTTGCAGCCCGCTGCCACCGCCCTCAAGCGCAAGCCCCCCCCCTCTCCCCTCCCGTCCCCCCCCCCCCCCCCCGAGGGCCCGAGTCTGGAAGGATAAGTCTGATTTGGTTCCTAAGGCATGGTTTTTTGATCTTCTAAAACCATCCTAGGTACCTAAAGAAGCCTTCTATTGATGGAAGAGGTTGTGGTATGAGTCTACACCCACAACCATCTTCCTATATGTCTGTGTATACATGGTTATTCCGGTTTGCAACCCCGGTCTTAAAGATTGTTGTCATCATGTCATACAACAAAGCAGATGTTCCATCCTTAGGTGCCTTCAAAGATTCAACACCCGTCGTGAAGATGGATGGACTGAACTATGAACCGTAAGCCATGCAGTTCATCAGTCTAATGTAATGTAATGGCAAGACGCATATTCTCACACAGGAGGAGCATGTTGACAAGACTGGAGTTAACGCCTCATGGGAGGAAGATGACTCTTATGCACGTGTGTGCCTTTCTGGGACGGTGTCCATGGAGATAGCCAATGATATATTGAGTCAGCCCATGACCAAGGCCATGCGGGACATTCTCGCTGCTGCATACTCTCCAGCAAAGAATGAGTCGAAGATTCTGCAACTTCAACACGACATCTTCACATCTAAGTAGAATGGTCACCCCCTCCATACCCTTTACACTTCTTTAAGGGGTATGTTTGAGAAGTTACATGGTTACATTCCCTTGACTGCCACACCATAGCAACTCAAGGCATATAGGGATTTGGTGATGATTGGAGTTTTTCTAGCTGCACTTGACTTTGATTAGGATGCTGCTAGAGTACAAATTCTTACAGATGCCACTATACCTCTGATGGAGGAGGCATATTGCAGGCTGAGCAGGCTCTCCATATCTTTTGGTGGTACTCAGTTGTTTCAGACTTTTTCAGCTATGGCAGCATCTCGTGGTATGGGGAGCCCTACACAATTCTGTGGTCGAGGTGGCTGTGGAAGAGGAGGGGCCAGTCGACCCCCTCCTCAGCCTTGCACTTACCGCGACAGGCTAGGTCATTATGAAGAAACATGCTATTTTAGGTATGGATTTCCTGCTTCAGCACGTGTGACAAAACAGATCCAGCAGGGCGGCAGTTCTTCAACTGCATCTGATCAGAGATTTGATGAGTTAGTAGCGTGGCTCACGGAGATTATGCCTTCTCTTGGGTCAACTAGCTCTCCATCAGGATCATCAGAGGTAGCAGCCTCAACCTCTGCATCTACATCATGTATAACATATGCTTTTACTAGCTGTTGCAGGGTAGACTTGTCGGAGTGGATTATGGATTCAGGAGCTTCCCATCATTTTTGTTTTGATAGAGGACAGTTTAGTACAAATAGCCCAACTCAATCAGGCAGATCAGTTGTGATAACATATGGGACACACTCTCTCATTACTGGTCAGGGGAAGGTGTTGTCAACCCCTGCAATGCAGCTTCATAACATTTTGTATACTCTTGAATTCTCTATGAATTTACTATCTATTAGTCAAGTCACTAAAAATTTACATTTTCATGCCATATTTGACCCTTTTGCTCTTGTGTTTTAGGACATTCTTAGAGGCAGGATGATTGGTTCCGGTCGTGAGCAAGGAGGCCTCTACAGACTGGTGCAATCTCCTTATGTTGGTGCCTCTTCTCTTCGTACTGGATCTGTTTTTCCCTATATGTGGCATCTTCGGTTTGGTCATCTTCCTCTGTAAAAGCTGCATCACGTTCTTCCTCAGATCTTTCCTCGCTCTACTTTTCAGTGTGTGGCCCTGCCAGCCTGGGAAGCATCATAGGTTCACATTCCAGAGTTGTCAGGATCAAAGTAGTCGTAGTCTTTTTCAGTTGATTCATTTTGATATTTGGGGTCCCAGTCTTGTCCCAGATCTTCAGGAGCATCTGTTTTATCTTATTGCTATTGATGAGTTCTCTAGATTGTCATGGGTTTTTCTTCTTAAGAACAAGTCTGATGTTGGTCCAGTTCTTCAGTTCTTTATTAATGAAATAAGGAATGTGTTTTATGCAAATGTCAAGTTTGTACGTTCTAATAATGTACTTGAATTCTGTAGTACACAACTTTCTCAGTTCCTTAGATCTTATGGTATTGTGCATCAGACATCTTGTACGTATACTTCTCAACAGAATGGGGTGGCTGAGAGGAAACATCGCCATCTTTTAGATGTTACAAGGACTCTTCTAATTCATAGTTGTGCTCCCCATTCTTACTAGGGGGTGTGGTTCTCACTACGTGTTATTTGGTGAATCGTATGGTTTCATCAGTTCTGGAGGAGAAGATCCCTTTCTTGTTTGTGTTTCCCGAGACGGATCTTTTCTGTCTCACGCCTCGTGTTTTTGGATCTCTTGCTTTTGTTCATCAGATGTTTCTAGGTCTTGACAAGCTCTCTCTGATGAATCTGTGATTCGTCATCTTTATTCATTTATTTTAGCTTAAAATCCCTTATAAAACACATGCATATAACGCTAACTTCATATTCTTACTAACTTGCATCTGTGTAAATATTGTACATTTCTTACTAATTTTAACCTAAAATAAATAAAGAAAGAAAGAAAGGAAAAATAAAGAAAAGAAATAAATAAAGAAAAATAAAGAAAAGAAATAAAAAAAAGGAAGACTGTATACAGGCTGACCCGAACCCTGAGAGAAGGTCAAGACTTGACCTGATCGACCAGGAATAAAGTAGGGGGAGATAGGGTCCTTAACCAGAAAATCAAAAAAAATGTGCTCTCACTCATTTTTTATATATCTGTATATCACTAACACTAATTTATTTGTACCTTAATTGACTTCAAATCAAATAACATTCAAAATCGAAGTTGTAAATAAAAATGTGGTCTAATTACTAAAATTGGTTGCACAATTAAATCTTGTACAGAATAAAAGTAGCCACACTTGGAAAAAGCCACTAAGCACTAATTGAAAGACCAATTCTGGCTCCATATGAGCTCAAATTAAATCAATCTCAGTTCCATTGAACTCGAAATTAAATTATCTTCAAAATGGCTGTTTTTTTCATAATTTTTGGAGTTACGGTTGAAAAGTCAGTTTTATAGGGTGGTTTGTGCAAATTTCCCATGTATTTTGTGCATAATGTATTTGTATATATTGTAACTAATCCCACTGATTTTTCTGAAAATAAAAAAAAAATAAATAAATACCTAAAAACACAAAAAAGGCTAATTTCGTCATTTATCCTTGTATATAGTGTCACATATGTATTTAGTATATGTATATAGTTGTTATTTTTAACTAACCTTTATAAAAAAAATAAAAAAATAACATTTTTTAATTCAAATTAAATAAGTGACGAAAATTCAAAAAATTAGATAATTTTGTAATTAGTTTTATCTCTTTTTTATTTTCATTTTCAAATTTCATCTCCCTTCCACCAAAAAAATTCAAAAATTCATTTTAATTTTCATCTCCCTTATCTGCTTTTTTAAAAATTCAAAAATTCAAATTTCATCTCTCTTCTCTTTATATGGCTCCTTCTCCCTCATTCCAACTTGATCAATCTTTAGAGAGAGGAGCCCGATCTCCAAGAGAAATTTCGTCGAGGAAGTTGCCTAGCCTCCAAGCAGTCCGGTGACAGCGAGTCGGCCTTGTCGAGGCGATCACGGTCCATTTTTCGTTCCTAAGGTGAGATCCAAATTATTCTTCACATTTTATCTTAGTTTAATCGTAGTTTAGTTTTCGCATTTTTTTCCATCGTCGTTTTTTTTTCTAGAGTTTAAAATCCATCACGACTTGATCCGCACGCAACTCGATTTTTCATCTCATCTTCTTGATCTCTTCGCCTTCGATTTCAATCTCACACTATCTATCAACTCCGACCGCGTACGGTGGCCGGAGATCGGATTCGAATCCCCATTGTTCGCCGAATCCCCATTCACTTTCCGATTTTGTAGATAAATAAAAAAAATTCTTTTAGTTCTAACGTTTATTTTGCAGGATAATAAAAAAATCTCTATTCTATCTAACGTTTGTTTTGCAGGAAAACATTATAAAAAAAATAAAAAAAATAAAAAAATGTCTTTATCTTTTCTTGTCTTATTTTCGGATTTACAAAAAAATAAAAAAAAGTTTTTTTTCTCTTTCTCATTCACTGTTTACATTGCATACAAAAAAATAAAAAAATAAAAAAAAGCCAACGAGGGACGGCTGCCCCAGGCACCACTGCCCCTCCTCGTGAAGCTCCACAGCGCGGCGCCGCTCCGCCTCCCTGTAGGCGCGCCACCGTGCCACTTCTCCATCGCCACAACGCTCCCCCGCAGCCACCTGCGGCGGGCCTCCTCTCCACGACCAGCGCGACCGAGCGCTGCCTGCTCCATATCCGTGCCCTCCTGCGGCGCCGCTGTGCGCGCGGCTGCGCGCGGCGCTCCAGTTCCTCACCCCTCGACCCCCATCGCGCCGCCCCGAGCCCCGTTCCATCCTGCTGATCCCCAACCGCACCTCCGATCGTCGAGGACCTGCTCTAGCCCACCCGGGCGCGGCCGCGTCCGCCCTCCGCCAACGCAGCACCGCCACTGCCCTCCAAGCGCCACCCCTCGGCCCAGCCCGCGCGCCTCCGTCTTGAGAAGAAGAAGGGGTGGGCGGCGGGCGGCCTTACCCCCTTGTGATTTCAAGAAATGAAGAAGACCCTCCTTAGGGTTGTGGCTTTTGATTAAAAAAAGATTATTTGGTCAAATTACAGCTACGTCCTTCAAAGTTCTGAAAATTGCGAATAAACCTCTACCATCCTGAAGCACATGCCCAGCACATGATATATTGGTAAATTTGCACAACTTTTTTTCTGGTTATTTTTTTCATCTATTTGCTGCGAAAACATTGAATATTTACGTTTTGGTCCCTGAACTGCAGAACAATTGAACTTCTTGATCTTTATGATTAAATAAATATTTTTATTCATCCAAAAATTTTGCAAAAATTATGCAATGCTTCTGATGTGACTATCTTCTTAGCATAAAATTTTCATTCTATTTGGACTTCATTTATTATTATTAAAAAATCAAAAACAGTGTTATTTTGTCTTCCTGAAATTCCAAAATTCATAAAAATTCGAATATTGTTCCAAAAATTTCAAAAACATTTGAGTAGTTGTATTTCATTGTCTTTTAATTTCTTACCAATTTTCACCCATTAATTATTTATAAAACCCAAAAAAAATGAAAAATATCAAAAATCTTCTAAAAATTATAAAAAAATTTACAAAAATCCAAAAACTATGATTTCAGTTTCTGTTTATAGATATTTTCTTCTAAGTTTGTCTTAAAAATAATTGCCAGGAGTTTTAGGCATTTAAAATATTTTTAAATTGTATATTACTTCAGGCTGTGCACATTTTCTTGTTTCCTCACTATTTGATTTTTAGGAAAATACAAAAACATCTGAAAATTCCACTAAAATTCTCAAAAACATTTCAAAACTTTTAAAACCCAAAAATATTTTCTTTGAATTTTTCTGAGCATTTCTGACTGATTGAATAATTGAAAAAAGAGTTGGTGTGCGTATTTTTAATCTTGTGAATATTGCATCGTGTTATTTTTGAAAATAAAAAAATTGCAAAATCAAAATCACTAAAAATTTGAAAATCAGAAAATATGAAAAAATTAGAAATAAAAAATTTAAAAATTAAAAAGATTCAAAAAAATTCACAAAAACCAAGGATAGTTGTCCTTTGAGATTCCTGTTTTCTTTTAAATAGTTTCTGATTAATTGAATAACCCTCGGGAATTGTAGCCTCCCTGAGTTCGACCCTGTCCGCTATACAGGTTAATAAGTAGCAAAATTTTTTTAAAAAATATCTTTTGTTGATGCGGGTTTTGGGGATAAAAATAACGACCCCTATTCATCAATTAACTCCCGTCCTCGAAATCTGACTCAACAAAATGGCGCCGTTTTTCTAGGGTTAGAAAGTTAATGGTAAAAAGGTCGCTGTTTTTACCATTAACTTTCAAACCCTAGAAAAACGCGCTCAACAAAATGGCACCGTTGCCGGGGAGACACGGCGAGGGTAGTTAGGTTTCTCTTTTGACCTGCTATTCTTGGTTGTAAATATCTGTTTACATTTCTGCCATTCACTTCATTCTTTATATCCACTGCATTCATTTCATTTTTTTCTTCTTTTCTCATATTTGATAATTGTATTTCTTACACATTTTCTTCCATTTTTCTTGCGAGGGCCTGCGGAGCGAAGGAGGCAGTCCTAGGAGAGCCGAAGCACCCAAGCGACGTGGAGGCGGCTTGATTCTTCACCAAGCCGCAGGATAGCATGAGAAAAAGAGAAGAAGCGTGAAAGAGACGAAAAGAGAGAGAGAGAGAGAGAGAGAGAGAGATTTCTTTTCCATTTGAACTTTGTAAAAGGACACTCATTTGTTGCGGGGTCTGTTTCGTCAAGTGCCGGTGCACTTGGGGGACCTCACCGGTTTTGTTTTCATCGCCTTTATTTTTCTTTGTTTCCCGCGGATTTCGTGAGCCACCTATTGATTGCTTTAATTAATTTGCTTGAGCCAGGTAATTAATTAGGTCTAAACACCCTAAACAAGAATTTCTGTGCATGTAGAGTAGTTTGTAATTTGGACTTAGTCAAATTAACTTGTTCTTGCCCGTTAATAGAAGTTATCATCTAGGACGGTTCACTTGCATTTGCATATAGGTTAGTTTATTTTATGTATTTAAATTCTGCGGATCACTTGCATGTAGAGTGCTGGCAACAAGGTACGCATCTCTAACCCTGCATGCATCATCATTTTTAATCGCGCATTGGCATTTCCGATCTCCTTCCTTGTTTTCACTCATATAAGTTAAAAAGGAAATTGGACACTCGGTAGGCGATTCTTTGAAAACATTTTAACCAAGTGATAACTGCCAAAAATTGGGACTGCTAAAGAAAACTCGACCCTAAAAAAACACAAGGAAAAATCATTGTTTTGGGGAGAGTCACCCCCTCATTGTATTCGTTTTAACTTGCTCGCGTACACACTAAGGTTAGTACCCAAAATCCCATAATTCAGCCTAAGTGTTTGTACAACTTTGTGATTATCACCTAACTCTAAAACAGACAAGATTAAGAGACCGAACCTTCACGGTCTTCACATTGAGTTGAGTTGGTGAACTGAGGATTTGTATTGTGTTTGATTGTTTGTGTGCTAGCTAGATCCTTCTGTGCATTTGCGCCTTCTTCTCCATATCTTTTGGCTTGACCCTCGTGCTCTCTCATCTTTTGTTTCGAAGATGGCCGACTGGAGTTATTTTAATCCGATCTTCGAAGATACCTCGTACTCTCCAGACGATCCACCTTCCTTTTTTCAGGAGGATCTTCCTCCTGATGTTTGTGCATATCCACCTAACCAATTATTTCAGGAAACGGAGGACTTTGATTTTCACCCACCCTCATTCAGCCCACCCGGTCCTGAGATTTTGGAGTCACCTTTCATGATTTCCACACTTGAGTCACTAAACCAGATGGTGGAGCATATGAATTCGAGGATTAACAATCCCTTTAACATAAATACGAGCCAGAACGCTTCTCCACTTTTTGAGGATATGGATTCATTTGAGGATAATCATGAGAGCTTGCAATCGCCCAAAATACAAAAAAATGAGAAAAAATTAAAAATCCAAAAAGATTCTGGGAGACACCTTATCCATTCATTTTGTGAGGAGAGGACCCAAATTCCCAACCAATTGCCCACACAATCATCGACCACATGTCCCAATCTTGACCCCGAGGATTCCATTATACAGACTGCTCTTGGAAATCCTCGTGTAAATGCTGATTCCGACCTCCTCCCTTGTATGGATGTGGTCCAAAAATTCAAAAAAATGTTGACTGAACCCGAAGTGGTAGCCACTCTTCAAGAGATCATTAAAACTCCAATTCAACAGGCCATGACAGATTTATCTACTCCTCAATACAAAAAGAGAAAATGAAGGAGAAGATCTGAGCGTCACATCTTGACCATGGCCACTGCCTACGCCATCTCTCACCGTCCATATTTTAAGAAAGGGAACACGACCACACCTCTTGTGAGTTGCTCCATATCTGACTATTCTTGTGATAACGCTCTCCTTGACGGCGGTTCGTCAATCAATGTAATACCCTTCTCTATGGTACTGTCTCTTCATCTTGGGCCTCTTAAGAAAACAAGGATGATAGTTCAATTTGCTGATGGATCTATCAAGAGGCCGAAGGGTATTATAGAAAATGTTGTCATTTCTGTTCAGGGCCTGAATTTTACTTCGGATTTTGTTGTAATGCTCATGGAGACCTCCGCCCCTGTGGAGCACCCTCCAATCATCCTGGGACGGCCTTTCCTTGCCTGTGCAGGAGCCGTTATTGACTACGGTTCAGGAGAGATTCGCTTCCGTTCTGAAGTAGGGAGCGATGTGTTGATCACTACACCCATGACTGTCCAGAAACCCGCATCCCATGAGAACCCACCTGTGTTAGCCAACCCCAAGGAATTTGACATCGATGATAATATCAGAGATTTTTGTTATATGTTGGATGATAATGAAACCCAAGAATTCCTCTTGAAGGAGGAAGACTCAAAAAGCATAGACCTTGGAGTTCCCCCTTCTGGTATGTGGCAATGTATTGATGACATCCGCGGAATTTACACGATAGATACCCTAGAGTGGAAGGCAGAGTCTGAAACTAGACAGGACGGACATGATTCGACGACTTCCACTGATGAGTCTGTTCCTATTCACCCTGATTCAGATGAGACCGATCAGGACAAATTTGATTTGATTGCTTTTATAAAGGAATTTGGGCCTTTTGATAAAGATGATGGTCCAGTAGAGGCTCACCAGGCTGAAAATGATCCTACTTTTTCGGATAATGATTTCGAGCCATTTTACTTTGATGTTTGCGAGACTTCCCAGGCCAAACATGACCACACTACTTCCAATAATCGGTTTAGGCCTGCACAATCTGAAACCGCGGAGGATACATTCTTGGTCGATCCTACTCAGTTTATGTCTAATGATGATCCCAATATCGACCTACACCTTGTCAAGTCCATACCTCAGCGGTCCCGCAAGAAGGTTCGTTTTCGACCTTCTTGACCTTTGTACATCCACAACTCTTGTATATCCTTTCGTTTTACTCTGTCTTCTCCCGTTTTATCATTCATCCCTTTTCCGTGTGTGTGTGTGTGTATGCTATACTTAGGATGTGCTTTATCCTAAGTATGGGGGGTGAATGATTTGTGTTGTTCATTTTCGTCCTGTTCATCACTCTTGTTGTTGCCTATACTTAGGGATACTCTACCCTAAATATAGGGGGGGGTGTTGTTCATATCGTGTCTTTTTTATTTTTGAGTTTGTACATTCTCGTAATCGGTTTTCCCCTTTTGTACACTATACTATACTTAGGATTACTTGATCCTAAGTATAGGGGGGGATCACCGTCTTCTCTTCTTTTTATCTTTTCTTTTCATTTTTCTATTGTTAGCACGAGTTATGTCTTCCTTGTTCGCTCTCTGATCACTATGAGGACATAGTTCGAGCTAAGTATAGGGGGGTGTCGTATATATTGTATATATACTTTAGACATAACTCGTACTTTTAAATACGTTTATTTGGGGGGTTATGTGTGTATAGTTTGTAAAATCCACATGCGTAAAAAAAACAAAAACACCAAAAAAAATAAAAACACAAAAAAATTGTATATACTTGTATATTTTACTAACCCTTTTCAAAACAACAAAAAAAACAACAAAACAACAACAAAAAAAATACAAAACCAAAAATCTATAAAAATTTGCAAATTTCAAAAAAAAACTTTCTTTCACATTTGCATTTTTCCTTAAAAAAAAGCCATAAAAAGTTAAAAACTAGAAAATTGTTAAAAAAAAGTGTGTGTTCTTTTCACATGTGCATCATTCCTTTTTCAAAAAAAAAACCCTTGCATTTTTCATATGTTGCATTTGCATTTGCATTTTTCAGGATAGTATTGGCATTAAACTATGTCTCGAATAAAATTGAAGAATGGAGCTTAGTTGGACCTTAATCCACCTAATTCTTAGATGAACTTCACCGAGAAATAGGGTTTCAGAAGCTTCAGGTCTTTGACTTAATTCTTTGACTTCCACATGACAATGTGCAGCGTTTGACTCTTAGTATCTAACCTGGTCTCTTCATTCTGGGTATAACTCTGGAATAGGGAATCAATTTGTACTCTGCACTATGCACCTAGCTCAACTCAGACGGGATGTTGGAAGACTGTGTGAGTTTCTTTTCTGGTAGCGTGGAAATCTAAAGTCCGGAGTACGGGTTGAAATAAAGCTTTGGAAAAGGGATGGATGGCTGTGCACAATTTTTTCTAAGACCCCAAAAAATGTACGGAAGCAAAAGATTCTATATCCGTAGGGGCACAACAAGATCCAAGCAGAACCACCAAAAATCCAAATACAAAGAAGCCACTACCAAATAAATATCTGACCAAAAAGGTCCAAGCTTCAAGAAACCTACAGATCTTGGTGGAGACTCGGCTACACTGGCCAGCTTCACAAGGAGAGGTGACTACACTGGCCACCCTCCAGTTCTTTTCTTCTTCTTCTAACTTCTCCCCCTATTCGATTGTGAACACAGCACGGCAGACCTTAGAAGGAAATACCTGGCTCCCCGAGAACGAGTTACTAGAGAGGAGATTTGCATGGTAGTCCGGCATTCTGGATGGGAAGAGCTAAAACCTTTCACACACATGAGTCGATTGTTCAATGTTCATAGGGTGTGCTTTAGGAAGAGGATTGATCTAAGATGACTTCTGAGCCGAAACTGTGACAGTGATGTGTAGAACTTGAAGGCTGTCGTTTTTAAAATTCTAAGTCTCATCGAAGTTCCGACACACTAATAATCCTAAGGTCCGACAGAGATCCAAACTACAATTTTATGAAGATAAGTTTAATACTCAATGTTGTCCTACTTTCTTCATTTTCCTTTCTTTTTCTTTTTCTTTTTCTTTTCACTTATTCTTTCAAATAAGTGTTTGCTAAGGGACTAGCAAAGGTAAACCATAGGGGGATGATGAATCTGCGATTCGTCATCTTTATTCATTTATTTTAGCTTAAAATCCCTTATAAAACACATGCATATAACGCTAACTTCATATTCTTACTAACTTGCATCTATGTAAATATTGTACATTTCTTACTAATTTTAACCTAAAATAAATAAATAAAGAAAGAAAGGAAAAATAAAGAAAAGAAATTAAAAAAAGAAAAATAAAGAAAAGAAATAAAAAAAGGAAGACTGTATACAGGCTGACCCGAACCCCGAGAGAAGGTCAAGACTTGACCTGATCGACCAGGAATAAAGTAGGGGGAGATAGGGTCCTTAACCAGAAAATCAAAAAAAAATGTGCTCTCACTCATTTTGTATATATCTGTATATCACTAACACTAATTTATTTAAAACTAGCCATACTTGGAAAAAGCCACTAAGCACTAATTGAAAGACCAATTCTGGCTTCATATGAGCTCAAATTAAATCAATCTCAGTTTCATTGAACTCGAAATTAAATTATCTTCAAAATGACTGTATTTTCATAATTTTTGGAGTTACGGTTGAAAAGTCGGTTTTCTGGGGTGGTTTGTGCAATTTTTCCATGTATTTTGTGCATCATGTATTTGTATATATTGTAATTAATCCCACTGATTTTTTTGAAAATAAAAAAAGTAAAATAAAATAATAACAAATTCCTAAAAACTCAAAACAGACTAATTTCGTCATTTATCCTTGTATATAGTGTCACATATGTATTTAGTATAAGTATATAGTTGCTATTTTTAACTAACCTTTATAAAAAAATAAAAAAATAACATTTTTTAATTCAAACAAATAAGTGACGAAAATTCAAAAAATTAGATAATTTTGTAATTAGTTTTATCTCTTTTTTATTTTCATTTTCAAATTTCATCTCCCTTCCACCAAAAAAATTCAAAAATTCATTTTAATTTTCATCTCCCTTATCTGCTTATTTAAAAATTCAAAAATTCAAATTTCATCTCTCTTCTATTTATATGGCTCTTTCTCCCTCATTCCAACTTGATCAATCATTAGAGTGAGGAGCTCGATCTCCGAGAGAAATTTTGTCGAGGAAGTTGCCTAGCCTCCAAGCCGTCCGGTGACAGCGAGTCGGCCTTGTCGAGGCGATCACGGTCCATTTTCCGTTCCTAATGTGAGATCCAAATTTTTATTCACATTTTATCTTAGTTTAATCTTAGTTTAGTTTTCACATTTTTTTCCATCGTCGTTTTTTTTTCTAGAGTTTAAAATCCATCACGACTTGATCCGCACGCAACTCGATTTTTCATCTCATCTTCTTGATCTCTTCGCCTTCGATTTCAATCTCACACGATCTATCAACTCCGACCGCGTACGGTGGCCGGAGATCGGATTCGAATCCCTCATCGTTCGCCGAATACCCATTCACTTTCCGATTTTGTAGATAAATAAAAAAAAATTCTTTTAGTTCTAACATTTGTTTTGCAGGATAAAAAAAATCTCTATTCTATCTAACGTTTGTTTTGCAGGAAAACATTATAAAAAAATAAAAAAAAATTCTTTATCATTTCTTGTCTTATTTTTGGATTTACAAAAAAATAAAAAAAAAGTTTTTTTTCTCTTTCTCATTCATTGTTTACATTGCATACAAAAAAAATAAAAAAAATAAAAAAAAAGCCAACGAGGGACAGCTTCCCCCAACACCGCCGCCCCTCCTCCTGAAGCACCACAGCGCGGCGCCGCTCCGCCTCCCTGTAGGCGCGCCACTGCGCCACTTCTCCATCGCCACAACGCTGCCCCGCAGCCACCTACGGCGGGCCTCCTCTCCACGACCAGCGCGACCGAGCGCTGCCCGCTCCAGATCCGCGCCCTCCTACGGCGCCGCTGTGCGCACAGCTGCGCGCGGCGCTCCAGTTCCTCGCCCGTCGACCCCCATCGCTCCGCCCTGAGCCCCGTTCCAGCCCGCTGATCCCCAACTACACCTCCGATCGTCGAGGACCTACTCCCGCCCGCCCAGGCGCAGCCGCGTCCGCCCTCCGCCAGAGCAGCACCGCCACTGCCCTCCAAGCGCCACCCCTCGGCCCAGCCCGCGTGCCTCCGTCTTGAGAAGAAGAAGGGGTGGGCGGCGGGCGGCCTTGCCCCCTTGTGATTTCAAGAAACGAAGAAGACCCTCCTTAGGGTTGTGGCCTTTGATTAAAAAAAAGATTATTTGTTCACATTACAACTACGTTCTTCAAAGTTCTGAAAATTACGAATAAACCTCTACCAGCCTGAAGCACATGCCCAGCACATGACATATTGGTAAATTTGCACAACTTTTCTCCTGGTTATTTTTGTCATCTATTTGCTGCGAAAACATTGAATATTTACGTTTTGGTCCCTGAACTGTAGAACAATTGAACTTCTTGATCTTTATGATTAAATAAATATTTTTATTCGTCCAAAAATTTTGCAAAAATTATACAATGCTTCTGATGTGACTATCTTCTTAGCATAAAATTTTCATTCTATTTGGACTTCATTTATTATTATTAAAAAATAAAAAACATTGTTATTTTGTCTTCCTGAAATTCCAAAATTCATAAAAATTCGAATATTGTTCCAAAAATTTCAAAAATAGAGTAGTTGTATTTCATTGTCTTTTAATTTCTGACAAATTTTCACGCATTAATTATTTATAAAACCCAAAAAATTAAAAAATATCAAAAACCTTCTAAAAATAATAAAAAATTTTACAAAATCCAAAAATTGTGATTTCAGTTTCTGTTTATAGATATTTTCTTCTAAGTTTGTCTTAAAAATAATTGCCAGGAGTTTTAGGCATTTAAAATATTTTTAAATTGTAAATTACTTCAGGCTGTGCAGATTTTCTTGTTTCCTCACTGTTTGATTTTTAGAAAAATACAAAAACATCTGAAAATTCCACTAAAATTCTCAAAAACATTTCAAAACTTTGAAATCCCAAAAATATTTTCTCTGAATTTTTCTGAGCATTTCTGACTAATTGAAAAATTGAAAAAAGAGTTGGTGTGCGTATTTTTAATCTTGTGAATATTGCATCCTGTTATTTTTGAAAATAAAAAAAATTGCAAAATCAAAATCACTAAAATTTGAAAATCAGAAAATATAAAAAAATTAGAAATAAAAAAATTTAAAAAGATTCAAAAAAATCACAAAAAACAAGGATAGTTGTCCTTTGAGATTCCTGTTTTCTTTTAATTAGTTTCTGATTAATTGAATAACCCTCGGGAATTGTAGCCTCCCTGAGTTCGACCCTGTCCGCTATACAGGTTAATAAGTAGCAAAATTTTTTTAAAAAAAAATATCTTTTGTTGACGCGGGTTTTGGGGATAAAAACGACCCCTATTCATCAATTAACTCTCGTCCTCAAAATCTGACTCAACACTCTCCTAGAGCGGTCAAGTGTGTGTTTGTTGGGTATTCCAAAATCAAAGGGGTATTGTTGCTTTGACCTTGCTTGACGAAGGTACTATGTTAGTGCAGAAGTCACCTTCTTTGACTCCATTATGTATTTCTCTCCTACAGATGACAAGCTCATTCCTTGAGAAAGTGGAGAAGAGGTTTATATGCCTCTACCTTCGGTCTCACCTACACCAAGCGGCACTACACCACCACCACCGTCCTCTCCTCCACTGCAACCTCAACCACCTCCTCCACCTCATGCCACACCTACTTTCTTTTCGTAGGTTTACCAATGCAGACCTCGTGCTCATGTGCCTCCTCCATCATCCAGCATACCCATGGTATGTTCTGAGCATTTGAGTTCCACTAATGGCACTGGTGATTTGATTGTGCAGCTGAGGTGCACGATGTCATAGATGATACTTGTAGAGATATTTGTGTATTTCTATATTCTATATGTATCATTTTCTTATTTGTATTTTTGTTTTTTCTGCCTTATATAATTTACCCATAGGTCTCTCCTCTATATAAGAGAGCCTAGGGTTCTCAGAAATAATAATCTCTTATTTTTCTACCAACATGGTATCAGAGCGGCAGTCCTAGACTGGAGCTCCTATACCCTAACCCTAGATCCCCACCTGCCAACCCCCTCCTCTCTCCGCCTGCGCCGCTGCCCAGGCCACCCCGCTCTATTGCCAACCTACCGCGACCGCCCAGGCCTCTCTTTCCTTGCCAGAGACCACCACCGCCGCCACCAGGGCCTCCGTCAAGGCCCACGCCTCCGCTGCCTAGCTGTTGGCGGCCTCCCGTTGATTTTCGCAGGCCCCTAAAGACCGCCTTGGCCGTCGGCCTCAAGTGTCGTCGATCCCAGCCATTGTTCTCCGTCTTCTTCGCGCAAATCACCCATGGATTTGATTGCATAGGTCTACATATGCAATCAAATCCCCATATGTCATTGTAGACAAATCTCTCTTAGTCTACATACCCTGTGATATTCATTCGACATCATATCAGAAAAGAAAGCCGACGTACCCACCACAGGTGCCTTCAGAGGTCCGGTACCGATTGTCAAGATGGACGGGATGAACTATGAGCTCTGGGCTATGCAGTTCATGAGCCTTATGAAGTCTAACGGTAAGAAACATATTCTTACCGACGATGAGCTGACGGAGAAAATAGGGATTCATGCCACATGAGAGGCGGACGATGCGTATGCCAAGGTCTGGTTATTTGGGACGTTGATGATAGAGATCGCCAACGACGTGCTTCATCAGCCCACGGTGAAGGCAATGTGGGATATTCTAACCGCGACATATTCTCAGGCACGAAATGAGACCAAGATACTACAGTTGCAGCATGATATTTTTACAATCAAACAGAATGGAAGTCCTCTCCTCTCACTGTACACATCCCTGCGAGGGATGTTTGAGAAGCTCCATAGATTCATGCCTTTGACGGCTACTCCTGAGCAGCAAAAGACATACATGAATGCTACCATGGTGGGTGTATTCCTGGCTGCACTTGATCCAGAGTACGATTATGTCCGCTCTCAAATTCTTACTGACGCCACTATTCCTCCCATGGAGGAAGCTTTCCGCCAACTTACTTGAATTACCGTCCTGAGCTCTACTACTATACAGACACCTTCGGCGATGGTTGCCTCCAGAGGAAGAGGTGACTCATCTACTTTTCGTGGGCGTGGTCCCCGTGGTCGTGAGGGTCGGATCCGTCAGCTCTGCACGTATTGTCATCGTCATGGCCATTCCGAGGATACATGCTATTCTAAGCATGGGTTTCCAGCATCGGCTTGTGTAGCAGCACAAGTTAAGTCTCCTGCACCTTCTTCTTTGGACCAACGTTTTAATGATCTTGTTGCCAGAATGAGGAACATCATGCCTCCTAACACAGCTCCAAGAGGCCAATCAGATGTGGCAGCCTCTGTTTCTGTCAGTACATCCACTACAACCAGTACGTCAGGTAGTTCTTATGCTCTCACCTCTTGTGATGGATCTATGATTACAGAATGGATTATGGACTCTAGAGCGACACATCACCTATGTGGGGACAAAGAGCATCTTACTGCATATAGAGACGTTCCTTCAGGGCGGACTGTGGTGATAGCCAATGGGACACATTCCCTGATTACAGGACAGGGGGAGATTACTTTGACGCCCTCCATGCGATTACAGAATGTATTATATGCTCCTAATTTCTCTGTGAATTTACTGTCCATTATCCAAATTACGAAGGATTTGAACTGTCGAGCCATTTTTTATCCATCGTCTCTTGTTTTTCAGGACATACTCACGGGTAAAGTGATCGGGGGTGGTTGTGAGCAGAATGGTCTCTATCGTCTGGTCTGTACTCCCTATGTCGGCGCATCACTCCACTCTACAGGATCAACCTCTCCATATACCTGGCATCTCCGTTTCGGTCATCTACCTCTTCAGAAGATGTGTCATATTTTGCCACATATTTCTTCATGGTCGTCCTTCCAGTGTGAGGCATGTCAGTTGGGAAAGCATCATAGGTCCACTTTACCCAGTCGTCAGAGTCGGAGCAGTAGCTCTCTTTTTGAGTTAGTCCATATTGATATTTGGGGTCCCAGTCGTGTACCTGATCATCAGGGACACAGGTTTTATCTTGTTTCAGTAGATGATTTTTCTCGCTTGTCTTGGATGTTTCTATTAAAGAATAAATCTGAAGCAGGAGATGTGATCCAAATGTTCATCAATAAAGTTCAAAATATTTTCTCTTCTACTGTGAAAATTATGCGTTCTGACAATGCTATGGATTTTTGTACTCGTACACTTCCCTTGTTCTTGTCCTCTCGTGGTATAATTCATCAAACATCATGTGCTTACACTTTACAACAATATGGTGTTGCAGAGCGGAAACATCGTCATCTACTTGATATCACTCGGACCCTACTTATTCAGAGTCGTGCTCCACATTCTTTTTGGGGTGATGCAGTTCTCACTGCTTGTTATCTAGTAAATCGCATGCCCTCGTCTATCTTGGGTGAGAAGAATCCTTTCTCTATAGACTTTCCTGAGAAGGAGTTGTTCTCTCTTACGCCTTGTGTATTTGGCTCTGTCGCGTTTGTCCACCAGTCGGCTCTAGGTCTTGATAAGCTCTCCCCCAAGGCTGTCAAATGCATGTTTGTAGGGTACTCCAGGACTCAGAAGGGATATCGTTGCTTTGATCCTTTAAGTGAAAAATACTTTGTTAGCGCCGATGTCACATTCTTTGAATCTGTGATGTTTTTCTCTCCTACAGGTGGCAGAATGACAACTCCCGAATCTGACACTAAGATCTACATGTCACCTCCTCCTACGAGTCAGTTATCTCCTGTACCAGTCATACCACCACCACCTCTACCACCACCTCCACCACCTCAGATGCCTGTGACTGTGGTTCCACCATTACCAAAATTCTACACTCGTCACCCCCCTTCTGCTCATGATCATTGCCCGTCATCTAGGATGCCTCAGATTTGTTCTGATAACACGGTTTTTAACAATGGCTCTGGAGATGTTTCTATACAGGGATCAGTGTAGGATGAGGTTCCTGAGAACCTGGACGTACCTATTGCCATTAAGAAGTAGAGGCGTACTTGTGCATCCTACCCGCTTGCTTCTCAGGTTTCCTTTCATCGTCTTGCAGGAGACTTCCAGAAATTTGCAGTTGCTCTATCTGCCGTGGAAATTCCACGGACTTACCAAGATGCATTGAGAGATAGTAGATGGCGTCTCACTATGGAAGAGGAAATGGCCGCTTTGCAGTCCCGTGGCACCTGGAGTCTAGTTTCTCTTCCTCCTGAAGCTTCTGTTGTCAGTTGCAAATGCGTGTTTACTATTAAACACCATGCAGATGGGAGCCTTGATCATTACAAAGCAAGGTTGGTGGCGTGTGGGTTCACGCAGACCTATGGAGTTGATTACATGGACACGTTCTCTCCGGTTGCTCGACATTTTACTTTGCGTGTTCTCCTTTCAGTTGTTGTGGTACGTGACTGGTCCTTATTCCAACTTGATGTTAAAAATACATTTTTGTATGGAGATCTACAAGAGGAGGTCTATATGCAGCAGCCTCCGGGGTTTTCTACTGAGGGGGAGTGTCAACAGGTTTGTAGGCTCCATAAGGCAATATATGGTCTTAAACAGAGTCCTAGGGCATGGTTCCAAAATCATTCAGATCTAATTGAATGACAGGGGTTCAATAGGTCAAATGCATATCACTCTTTGTTTGTGCAGAGAACATCCAGAGGTACAATTGCTATCATGGTTTAGTTGATGATATAGTTATTACGGGACATGATGAGTAGGGAATCAAGATGGGAAAAGATTTTCTGGGCAGTCAATTTGTGACTAAGGATCTGGGTACCCTAAGGTATTTCTCAGGGTTGGAATTTGCTAGAAATACATAGGGTCTTGTGATGACCCAAAGAAAGTATGTTACGGACATGCTTGTAGAGACGGGCATGATCGGTTATCAACCTTCTCTACTCCTATGGATCCTAACATGAAGCTATATGATGATGACACATATGAAGTTGACAAGAGAAGATACAGAGAGATGGTGGGAAAACTTCTTTATGTTACAATCACCAGACCAGATATCGCCTTTGCAGTGAGTCGAGTGAGTCAGTTCATGGAGCAACCTCGATAAGTACATATGAATGCCGTATACATGATATTGAGATATCTAAAGTCGTCTCCAGGTGCAGGATTACTCTTCAAGAAAGGAGAAACTCTCTCTGTATCCGCATACGCTGACACAGACTATACAGGTTGTCCTAAGGATAGAAAATCAACTTCGGGATTTGGAGTGTTTGTTGGCAGTTCTCTTATTTCTTGGAAAAGCAAGAAACAAATAATTGTAGCAAGATCAAGTGCTGAATCCGAATACAGGGCTATGGCGCAAGAAAGTACAGAAATGATGTGGGTTCGAGCATCATTAGTTGATTTGCATATAGAGGTTCCTCTACCCATGGAGTTACATTGTGATAACCAGGCTGCTTTGTTTATTGCAAACAACCCTGCGTTCCATGAGAGAACAACAAACAACCCTGCGTTCCATGAGTGAACAAAATATATCGAGGTAGAATGTCATTATACCAAAGATATGATTCAGAAGGGCTTGATTTCTACTTCTCATGTTAATTCCGGAGAGCAAACAACAGATATCTTTACCAAGCCATTACTCAGAGGACCATTCCAGAAGTGTTCTTCCAAGCTGAGCATGATTGATATCTATGCTCCATCTTGAGGGGGATTGTAGAGATATTTGTGTATTTCTATATTCTATATGTATCGTTTTCTTATTTGTATTTTTGTTTTTTCCACCTTACGTAATTTACCCATAGGTCTCTCCTCTATATAAGAGAGCCTAGTGTTCTCGGAAATAATAATCTCTTATTTTTAAACCAACAATACTCCTGAGGATACTATGGACATGGACGTGCCTATTGCTCTACATATGAAGAGGTGCGCATGCACTATGCATCCTCTTTCTTCTCATGTTTTCCCTGGCATGACTCTGAGGATTTTCAAAGGTTTGTTTTTAGCTTATTAGTTGTGCAGATACAACGATCTTATCAGGAGGCTTTGTAGAGTGGTTCATGGCATCTAGCTATGGATGAGGAGATGGCCACTTTATAGTCTTGTGGTACGTGGAGGGTCGTCTCCGCTCCCCTAGGTACTTCTATTGTTGGCAGTAAATGGTTGTTTACAGTAAAGCACCATGCAAATGGTTCCGTGGACATATACAAGGCTAGGTTGGTTGCTCGCGGGTTCAACCAAACCTATGGGTTGGATTATCAGGACACATTTTCTCTCGTTGCACATTACTATACACTGCGCATTCTTATTGCCATTGTTGTGGTACATGACTGGCCACTTTTCCAATTAGATGTCAAGAATGCCTTCTTATATGGGGATTTGTAGGAAGAAGTGTATATGCAGCAGCTGCCTGGTTTTGATGCTAAGGGGGAGTCCAGTATGGTGTGTAAACTCCACAAGGCCATATATGACCTTAAGCAAAGCTTGAGGGCTTGGTTCCAGAAGCTCTCAGAGTTGATTGAACAACTGGATTTTGTCATATCTACTGCATATCATTCTCTATTTTGTTAAGAGAACCCGGAGAGGTATTGTTGCTATTTTGGTCTATGTGGATTATATTATTGTTATAGGAACTGATGACCATGGTATCAAGCAGCTAAGGATTTCCTTAGACAACAGTTTGTGATCAAGGATCTTGGCAAGTTGCGGTATTTTCTTGGCCTAGAATTTGCAAGAAATCGGCAGGGTATGGTAATAACGCAAAGGAAATGCGTCATTGATCTTCTATCTGAGACGGACATGACAAGATGTAGACCTGCTACTACTCCAATGGATCCCAATACTAGGGTATATGATGGTGACTCTGCGGAGGTGGATAAGAGACAATACAGAGAGCTGGTAGGGAAGCTATTATATGTCACTATTATCAAACCAATATATTGTTTGATGTCAACAGGGTCAGCCAGTTTATAGAGGAGCCTAGGCAGGCTCATATGGATGTAGTCAACATGGTATTGAGGCATCTCAAGTCTTCTCCAGGTGCAGGACTTCTATTCAGGAGAGACACATCTCTTATAGTTTCAAGATGTGCGGATGCAAACTATGTTGGGTGCCCCAAGGACAGGAAGTCTACTTCAGCCTTCACTGTGTTTGTGGACACCTCATTGGTTTTATGGAAGAGTAAGAAACAGACGGTTGTGGCCAGATCCATCGTTGAATCAGAGTATAGGGACATGGCCCAAGGAAGCATAGAAATGATGTGGGTCAAGTTCGTTCTGACTGACCTAACTATTGAGGTGCCTCTTCCTATGCACCTCAAATGTGATAATCAAGCTGCTCTATTCCTAGCTAATAATCCAACCTTCCATGAAAGAACAAAGCACATTGAGGTTGACTGCCACTACACCCGTGATTTGATTCAAAGGGGGTTTATATTCACTTCTCATGTTGCTTCAGGCAATCAGATTGCCGACATGTTTACCAAAGCTCTTGCAAAGGGGCCTTTTCACCATTGTTGCTCTGAGCTAAGCATGATAGATATATACGCTCCAGCTTGAGGGGGAGTGTTGAGATATTTATATCTCTTTATTGTTATCTTGTAATTTTCTATTTCTTTTGTTTTTTTATGTTATTTTTCCCTTAGAACTTTTCTCCTTTATAAGAGAGCTCTAGGGCTAAGGTAAATGTATCTCTTTCATTCCAATTATTTTCACATGTTTCATTTAAAACTACTAGTACGGTGTTTGAAATCCTATTTCTTTAGTCTTCCTTAAAGCTTACCTATTGATCTTTACAGAAACAAAAACCTTGGACATCAACCCACTTAGTTTGTTTCAGTAGATGGGCTTGTGGGATTCTATCTTATTTTCGAAAACAAGATTAAATTACAATATGTTGAATACTACCATCTATTTTATCAGCTTTATGCTTATTTTGGACTGCCCTTTTTGCTTTGCATTTTACAACTGCTGCAAGATATGTCCCTTTTTTAAGTAACGGTCATTTTATTTTTTTGCTTTCTTGAGACATGGATTTACTATATTCAGAACAAGCTGACCTGCATGTTGTGGCAAAATGTCATCTGCGGCGCCAGCTTGAATTCCTTGAGAAATGCAAGAACAAGGTAGATGATGATATTTAGGTGGCGTTGTTATGAGACCTATCTGATGCCCAACACTTACCTAATTGGCCTCACACGAATGATTACAAATCTCTGCCTACTATTTTTGCAGGATTCAGAATTTGTATACCTCCAGCAATTTTTCCTTTGTTACTGTCTCATTGTGTTGTTCGGTGATTAGAATCCTGCACAATTTGCCTTACTCTGGAGTTGAGTTACTCAAACCCCTAATCTCCTGTAATATTTATCACTATCAATATTTTGATACCTGGACACTTTTTGTTACCATTTGCATGTGTAGATTGAACATTTACGAATGTGCCATACTCTATTGTCTGAGAGAAAATTGATATAATCCGTACAAGTTTATGTATCAAGCATTTAAAATCGCCTACTTTGATGTTCATATCATCTTAGCCCAATATTATTTTTGGCATCTTGAATTACGTTTTGTAAACATCTGGTTCTCTCTATGCAATATGAAATGCAGTCAGTTCATTAGATGTATGTTATATTGATTGTCTTGCGTAGAATGTTCATGACCGATCCACTAACCCCAATACAAATAGGACTTATATACACTTTTGTTTTCAGGAGCGTTGACTGGGCTCATGAATGAATGATGTGCATAGATGATAGCAAATGGGTGATTTTTTTCCATGGCTTTAGATGCTTAAGCCCTCTTTTCACAACTCCAGTAGTGAAATCGGAGAGAAGCAAACCGAAAAGAAAACGAGACAAAACGACAGATGTATCTTGTCTATGACTTATTCTTGTCTTTTGTCTTTAATTGGATAGTTTCTGACAGGAGAGAAATACGTGGTAAGGGTTTGTAGGGATGAAAACAAATATGAATATATTCGTATCCGATCCGATATCGTATTCGTTTTATACATATTTTGATATTCTTATTTGTATTCATTTTAAAATGTATGCGGATATGGATATCACTTTGACATTCGCTAATATTCGCATTTATATATAAGTTTTCATACATAAGTATAGTAATATATTTATTTATAACTGTATGTAACAATATTTTATGATTGCATTCACCATTAATGATATAATTGTTATGAAAAAAATATGTCGCGAATATCTATTTTATGTGTAAATCATTTTAAACATGTACATTTTTTGTTAATTTATCAAATTATTTTTGTTATTATCCATATCCGATTCGTATTCGTTTTACATCAGTATTCTTTTTAAGGATATGGTAACACATTTTTTATATTCGTCAATATCCATATCCGCATTCGTTCGTATTTTAAAATGGATAAGAATATGTTTATACCTATATTTCTATCCGTATTCGACCGTTTTCATCCCTATTTGGAAGGGAGTTAATCATGCATTTAATACAAATAAAAGGATTAATATACTACAGTCTAAACTTGGCCTAAGAAATGTGGGGATAATTCCATGCCATTGTCTCTGCAAAAAAAATTAGACATGTTTTTGTATCCTTTGATATATTATTTGTTAATATATAACAAGTAACATTATGGGTTTTTATCACTTGTGCCCTTATTAACTTATTCAATGTTAGTTATATCCCTCCCTTTTTTGTAACATCGGCCGTGTCCCTAATTTCTTACAAAATTCATAATTCTGATATAGTATCAATTATGCCCCTACTTCATCTTAATAGGATGGTAAAACTCTGAATTTTGTAAGAAATCAATGGCACAGTTGATATTACAAAAAAAGAAAGGAACATAACTGATATGTCACAAGTTAAGACAGTGCACACATGATAAAAACCCCGATATTATCGATTGCGAAATAATTTTATATACCTGAAATTAATGGAGAATGACAAAGCTGCTAGTATATCAATAATGATACTTTATTGAATAGGTATTTATCATTTACAACTTATGCTAATCGTTGCTATCGTTTTACGATGATTACGGTATATTTTGCTGATATATGACCCGTTACTAGTGATGCAGCAATGGATATATAGCAAACCATTTTGTAACAAGGAATATTGTTATAATTTTATCAGTTGATAGATTCAAAATCACATTTCGTTGTAGATAGATTTCGTTATAGTGTGTATGCGCGGGGAAAGGGGCAGTAGGTATCTGGCATTTACTCTTGATTAATAGAATATGATCATTTGATCTTAGATAACTGAAATGCACCTTAGGATGTCTCATCCTTACGTTTATATTGATCGTCGATTATCGATATCTTTGAGAAATGTTTTCAATGAAATTGCAGTTCACACCTTAAACCATGATAAATCATGCAATTGACAGTCCAAGTCACAGTGTTTGCATTGCAATTCGATTACGAATATATGGTTGGAGGGACAAGGTAAGATGGAGGAGTTGTGTCCAGGAAGATTAGGTTTTTTTTGTTCTACAATTTTAGCATGCACTTGACATGTTGGTGCAAGACAAGTTTAAAGCAATTTATATTTAAAAGAAATAATTAGAATAGTAGTTCTCTGGCACAGATAGACCTCGCTGAACATATAACAGGAGGCCTTCTATTCTCTTATCCAAAAGAACCCCCTGTGGGGAGGATAAGATATACAACATTCATATGCTAAGAATTAAGTTGGTACCATCAACTGGTGCCTCTTTCACTTTTTTTTAAATTTTTTATTCGATAGGGAAGTTTACGCTTGTACCATCCCGAGTTTCTCTAATAACGCTTATGCCCTTAATTGACACCAATGCTAAACGACAAATAGGGATGAGACACTTACTAATATATGACTACTCATTGACAAATAGACAAAGGAAATCATTGCACAACATCCTTTTAAATGCAATTTGGTGAGGACAAGTGGATTTCACCATCAGTGGTCCGTGACATTGGAACCAAACGATGGCCTAAAAGGTGAAGTAAACGGCATTTGGTGAGACCACATGACCGGAAAACAGCAACTAGTGTTGGAAAAGGTGTTTACGTCCATCAATGGGTTCCATTCCATGGGCACAAGATGGATAAAGAATAGGTAGGCCTCCTCCCAACCATCCAAGTGGGAATCCCACACATTGCCAAAGCTTATCTTGCAAGATGGCTTATTTGCTCTCCTACCTTGCATTCTTGTGTAATTGCATGCTCGATCTATGTACATATGTTCCTTTATGATAATTCTAGGGTTTCTATGAAGTAAGATTTCCACCACTTATTTGCTCTCCTACCTTGCATTCTTGTGTAATTGCATGCTCGATCTATGTACATATGTTCCTTTATGATAATTCTAGGGTTTCTATGAAGTAAGATTTCCACCACTTTGACAAATGATTTTGCTGATGTTTGATACTTTATAGATCAAATCTTCACTACAATGAAATTGTCATATGCTACTGAGTAATCTCAATAACATATCTTCTTATGTTACATATATAACAATGAATGCTATTCATTGCAAAATTATATTTGTTCTTGTAATTCGCAATGATTGTCATATATATTGCTAAGTTTTATATAACGGCGATCATCTATTGACTTTTTTTTCAAAAGATTGTATTAATTGTTGTCCATTTAGCATTGATTTAAAAATAACCGATGTTATATGACATCGAGTATTTTCAATAGTTGTTGCCACATACATTCATAACAATGAATGTTACTCATTGCAATATTGTATTTGTTCTTGTAGTTCGTCATGATTGTCGTATTCATCGCTAGATTTTATACGAATGACGATTATTTTGTTGACTTTTTTGTCAAAAGATTGTACTAATTGTTGTTCATTTAGCAATGATTTAAAAATAAATGTTGTTGTACGATTAATTGTAAAAAATATAAAATTCATTCTGATTGAAAGAATCAAACAATGAGTAATATTTCTTGTTATACATTTATCTATAAAAGATATTATTATTAGTATTAAATTATTCCAGGCTTTTGGCTGATTTTATAGTAGTTGATTTTCTTTTCGCTCTTGCGATGGAACTGGAAGACGAAGAAAAACAACATCTAGGTTAATTCGTTGCAATCCCTTATACCCATGTTAATTGTCCAAGGACAGAAACTATTAATTAGACAATATATAATGCCCACCTCAATTAAAAAAACGTTGCTACATAGCACTGTCACTCACAACATTGGGATCGTCGCGAACTTGTTCTCTGCTATCAGAAATATATTATGGCCTTAAAGATATATAGCATTTGGCCCAATTTGGCGCCACCAAGTCAGGGTCTCTTTTACCATCTTCCCTCCAAAGTCAAACCTGTGCTTTCACAGGAGGGTCCCTACAAAAGTCCCAGTCAAAGCTGCCAAACACTAGAATAAAGATATCAGGGTATGAGCTGTTCTATGTTGGGATTCGTAATTCAAAGGCAACACCAATAAATGTAAGAGCCATTTGCTTACAGAATCCACATTTAGAGGAATTTGTAAAGGTAATTGGAGTTCCTCAACCACTTTATCTTTCATGGACAAATCAACATATCCCAAGAGGAGCGATATCCCTCCTTATTACTCAAATTTCTCATCATTCCATAGACGGTCAATGTTTTCGCCATGTAGTCAAAATGAGGGATACTATTTCCCTCCTTATTCATCTAATATCTACCTCTCCCGCAAAAAAAAATACAAATAGCAGCCACTTAACTAAAAGTCTTATCTAATCTCAGTCACGGAGGGAGGGAGGGGTGAGAGGGAATTTGCCCCCCCTCCCCTCCACCCCCAACCCATGAAAAAATACTTATATTATAAGAGATCATCTCTCCTTTAAATAGTTAATTACCCATTTTTCAATTAAAATATTTTAAAAAATTACAATCCTACGATCTCTGCATCTTTTTCTCTTCCTGGTTCAAGTACTTCAGAAATTTTTCTCATGTGTAGGACCAAAGAATTTCTCCATAGCATATGTTTCTGATTTCATTTTTTTAAACAACTTAATATGGGAATTTGTTCAAGCTTTTGAATATTTTAATAAATGTTTTTTCCATATTACACTAGAGGTAAATTTGCTATTAAATAGTACCTCTTTGATTTAATCTTGTCTAAAAAGAAGATTTTTGTTTATAAGAAGACATGAATATAAATATTTTTGGAAGCAATGGTTTATTTGTAAAACCTAATGATATGATAATATATCACTCTACAATATAAAATAATTTATTTAGAAGGTTTGATGGTATGGTAGGGAAACATATTAGCACTACTACAAAATATGACGATAACGCCATTTTTCTAAAATCTGTCACTATAACATCCGTTGTTAAAATATATAATGATGATATTATTTGTTGAAAAAATATTTTTATACTTGAAATTAATGATGAATGTCATATCCATTCCTACATCATTAGCGATGATCCATATAAAAATGTTTATCCATTGTTATTTTTCAAAATTGTAGCCAATTGTCGCCACATTTTATCTAAATTAGCAAGAATTAGTTACAACTTCGAAAAATGGTAACGGATAAATGTCGCTATATGCACCGTCGTTAATGATATAGCATTGTATATGATATCTGTCGCTGATTTCAAGTATAAAAAATAATTTCGCAACCAATTTTACCATCGATATATATTTAATAATGGATGATACAATGACATATTTTGAAAAAGTGTTGTTATAGATCCATTTTGTTAGTGTAAATCACAACTGAAAAATTATTTTACATATTTGGAAGGTTTTGATGATGTGATAATATACCCCCAAAGTGAACTTTATAACATAGAAAATTTAGATATTATATTTTTTATATTGAATTTTTTTATTTGCCCCTTATAATATATGATGGTGGTGTTAAACAAATCATGATTGATAGAAATTACATGAAAAATATATATGCCCATAGTTGATATTCAATAATTCATATAATATATCTTTTAATATTAAATTTTTATCTCAAAAGTAGTTTCTTTCCTTAGATTACCATAAAAATAAATATTAATACATTAAAGTTAATCTGATTAATTTATCCATACACATGGAATAAATAAAGATTCTACAAAAAAATAAAAAAAACATCAAAATAAATTGTTATTATTTATTTTAGAACATCAACAAATTATAAAAAATAACAATGCATATATTTTCCTTCGTATTTCTAGAAACGACGCAAAATATTCGAAAAAGCTCATTGACATCTTTAAAAATATCATGATTTTAGGTCAAAAGAAATGCTCACATCGTTTTTAAGAAAAAAGATCTACATCCAAACATGTCTTTCGGTTCTATATAACCCGCCCAAGCCAATAATCCTAACTTCCTCCCTGTCTTATCATACACTCTTATTCCTACCGAATTGTAAATAAATATCACAATTACTCCTTATTCCGCATTATCCTCTCCCGCCGAACGAACAGAAACAATATCTTATTCCATTTATCCCTTATCCTTATTTCCCAACCGAACAGTCCCTTAGCGTTCGTTTGCATCACTTGTATTGAATGACTGCATCTAATGTCATTTTAAGAAAGGCTCACTCTTCCCCCCTACTATTCTCAAGAAAGTATTGCATCTAAGGACATCAAGGTGTTGTAGACCAAATCCGACCATGAGTAGATCTCACCCATACCTTTTACAAAAGTATACCTACACTAGACTAAGGTTTCAAAATTATCAATACAAGACCTCCATCCTCTTTAGGAAGGAACACTTCCTCCAACAAATAAGGCGTGCTTTCTCTCCACATACTATTCTCAGAGCAGTGCAATCATCTTCAAGATTTTCTTTGAAATGATTGAACATCGCCATCGATAAGATAAAAAAACATTCAACTAGCTCCTTCACTAGTTGCACTTTCCCCATTCTTAATAGTGTATTCCTTCCACAAGCAGTGTATCGAGCATTTTTTGAAAGTGAGAGACCACCTCCTTGAGAATACGGATTTCCTACATAGATAATAATAAGTGCAAGCCTCAAAAATTGACTCTTCCAACTAGTTAGAGATGTGAAATAACTAGCGGGATAATATGATATTGCTAACTGTTGTATCAACAATAGAGGTTGATGCTTTAGGACTGCAAGTGCCACATCCCACCCCTAAAATTGATTGTTGGTGGATCTTCTTCATTTTTCTTTCCTTATTTGGCACTTTGAACTTTGCAACTTTCTCATCAAGTTGCGTTCAAGAATCAAGTTTTTTAAAAGAAAAAATGAAAGACTTCTCCTAACTAATAATGCATGAAGTTGTCACCACTAGAGAACATGCACCACTTGGAAGGTGGAGCATTTGGTGGAGAGATGGAATGGTTCTACCCAACCAACTTTTATTACAATTAGGAATGATAAAAAAATAAATAAAAGATTAGTAGATCAAATAATATATTAGATATTTTACATGAAGAACTCCTCCTCCATAGAGGGGAAAATCTTATTCAGTAAGAGAGATTACATTTATTAAGAGAAGAAGAAATGGATGTACAGTGGAGTGCAAATACGTAGGTTGTAACTACATGTATAATTGCATTCGATCCAATTCTTATCCCAACCCACTCCTAGATGGTGGTAGTTCCTATCGACATGGTCTTATTTTACTTAAATAGGATTGGATTCAGGGGCTGATCCAATAGATTGCCCCTCTTTAATGTGTAAAATTAGTTATTAGAAAATATAAATAAATAAAGAGACATCATTATTGAGAAACATTTAAGTTGACAGTGAATACGATTTGAACCCATTTATATCTTTCTTTCTCTCTTGTTGACAATTCATCCCAAGGGATAAATTTAGTCAGATTTAAATTATAGATTTATCAAAAGTTTTCCAAACCTACTAAGGATTTTGATAGATTTAAATCATAAGTTTTCCAGATTCAAATAATAATAACTTTATTTTGAAAAATATCATTCAAGAAGATAATATTTGTTTATTTTAGGTTTTGAACATATATGATATATGTATTCTTCGGTTCATCTTTGATAAAATTCCTTTTTACGTCCTTAAGTAGATTCTCAGCGCAATCAGTTCCAAGGTCCAGAATGATCAACCATTGGCTTGCTTATGTTATTTTTTTAATTTAGGATGACCTCTTATTATTTGAATAGTGTACATTTTATAATTCATTTCCCAATGAAGCTCTAATAAAAAAAGATCTCGAATATATTTTTATTTATTTATCTTTTATAGGTCCACATCTCTATTTGGACTTCATAGTGAGATACTGATTGAGTGGTCAAATGCGATTTAGGGTTCCAATGGATGCTTCTGAGTCAACTCGATGAGGTACCGAATGTCCGATCATGGAGGAGCCTGCGGTGTCTGAAAGTTGGATCTGACCATCATTGTATTGACCCTCTCTTGGCGCTCGAACGATTTGAATCAGTCAATAATCAACCCACAATGTATAATCAACCAATGCAAATGCCTGAGTCAAAATGTATTTTTACTTTAGCTCTACAACAATGTATAGTGCAAATATGTAGAGTATCGTAAATTAATAGTCTTACTCATGCAATTTTTTAGTGTTTTTGTTTTTTAAATGTTTTGTTGGGTTTTAATTACATACTCCTTTTTTATATTTTTAATTTATATATTTTAGGATATGGATATATTGGTATACAATAAAATAAAGGAAACTTGGCTTTTTCAAAAGTTTAAAATATCAAACAAAGTCAAAATTTTCCAAATAAATTTTTTTACGCTTTTAGATTTTTCTCTATTTTGTTTTTTAGAATTTTTGAGAATTTTTATGAATTTTTAATATTAGAAAAGCACAAAAAATTACAAATTAGAATATTAGGGAATTGAAACGGACATAACAAATATCTAACAGACAAGATAGGGCTAAGATCATTTTTCTTGTAAACTAGATAATATAAATAAAATTCAGAAACCTAAAAAAATAATTTTTTATTTTTTAAGTATTTTTTATGATTTTATAATCTAGTGTTTTGAAACTTTTAGGTTTTCATTTTATATTTTTTGTTATTTTTGATTATGTGTTAGAATATTATAGAATATAGCTAATATAGTTTTTTGAGAATTTTCAGGGATGCTTTGAAATTTTTATTATTTTTCTAAGCCAAAATAGGTAAATATGCAATGTTTTTGGATTTTTATAAATAGGAAAATTTACTTTAATTTCTTCATGAAAATATATGTGATAAAATAATGTTCTTGGCAATTAAGGCCTTTTCCTTGCAACTTTTAGACATAAAATGCTATTTAAAACATTTAAAATACGCAAAATTAATTAAGAATTTAGAGGACCCAAATGTAATTTTTAGGAAGTTTTAATTCATTTCCTAATCAAATATCAAAGATTAGGACCAATGGTGTAAATAACACAAATATATTGCATTAAATAAGCACTAGTAGAGGTATTTTTGAAAATAAAGGAACTTCCAAGAATAAACATGCAAATATCACAAAATTATTATGCTTAGACTGTAATTTTTGATACCAAAACAAAATAAGGGATCCAGGATGTTCTCCTTGCAAAATACCCAGTTGTCTCACGTGTGGAGGCAAGTGAGCTGACTTGGAAAGGGACCAAAAGTGCAATAACGAAGAAATCTAGGGTCTAAATGCAAATATTACAGAAACTACATGTTCTTAGGAAGTTTGCATACTAAAAACAAATAACAAAAGGCGGTGGGTTTATGAAATAAAATACCCCATCCTACATGCTAAAGAACAGTGCAGATCATCTCACTTAAGTGCATCTAATGGTCCTTAGCGCCCGATACCGCTTCGTGCGTGAATGGCTTGGATTAGATCATGATTCTCAATTGTTCGGCTCTGAAGTGTGGCATCTAACTTTTTTCGCTGCTCCTAGGATCGATTCTTGATCGGACAACCCTCGAGGTACTTAGAGGGACATACCAAGAACCAGGGGTTGGTCAGCTTCGATTCAGTGCAGATTCGCCTCTAAGCATCCTCACGCGAAGCTGAATGGTGGAAGACAGCTTTGTGCATCTTCTAAAAGCTTCAAAAGAGCCCATGAGCTATCATTGGGGACCTGAGAGTTAAAATGGCATAGCTTCACCTGGAGCTTATTCTGGGGTCTGAACACCCCCATATGAGACCTTCTTATTGATTCAACCTTCAAGGAAGTGTCGCGGCTTGAAGGGGGGCTCCCTTGATCAGATATTTGGTGAAACAAGCAGGGAAATGGAATGAAATGAGCGGTCTCCGATGTAAGAGGTAGAAGAGACCTGATGCCTTCAATTCTTGTAGAATCAAAGGGGGTTAGATATGGAATAGATGGAAAATGATTAGGGAAGTAAATGAGGTGAAAAGTCGGGTAAAACGGTAAGGTTTGCGGATGAATAAGGACCTAGAGCTCAAGAACTCCATGATACAAAAAATTGGGTTTTTTTGATTTTTTGATAGCAATTCTAGAAAGGAAAGGCTTGGTTACATTAGAAAGGAAATTGTGATGGTATAGGGCAAATAAATGAACCTCACCTGCTGCTGGAACATGGAGATGGAACCTCACGACAAATCTTCATCGGAGATGAGGTTGAATCACCTCGGTACACTTCTCCACACCTTGGAATCAATGAATGATATTCCTGTCACGATGAACAATCTTCTAGGATGCTTTTCAAGGGGTTACGTTATGAAAAAGAGGGATTAAACTCGAAATGGTGGTTGGAAAAGAAGTTAGATAGAGAAATCCAAGGGCAAGTTTTCAGAGAGGATCTTGCCTAGATCGATTGAATATGGATTTAGGTCATGAAATATGGAGATTCAATCGACAACTTTCATTCAGAGTTCAAGGCATTTTGATTATTGGATTGTGTCGTAAAAGGGGAGGAAAAGGGGGAGGCGACCGGTATGACAGGCTTAAGGTTTCAAGAGGGGCAGTTGACCCGAGGTCAATGAAAGACCCCCCATTAGTCGATGTCAGTCCATAAGAGGATAAAAAAGGGAGAAAATAAGGAATTAAATCAAAATCATATATCTAGATATTTTATTAAACAAAATTTAAACCATAAAAATTCTTTCTTATTTTATGTACTATTTTAAGTTATTTTTATTTATTTTTACAACCTTATTTCTTAGGATTTCATTTTGACAAGTATCCTTATAAGTATAATTACCTATGTTTTGTCAAATTCATTTTTATTTTGTATTGATTTTATTATTATATATACATATTTTATATATTATAGTATATTTAAATAAATATTTAAAATTTTTTATTATATTTTTTTGACTTTATTTATGTACTCAAATAAATATGGTATATATATTATAGTTTTAATATTCCTATATATTAATACCTTATTTATTTTAGTACATTTTTTATTCTTTTATTTTATGTTTACATTTTTAATATATATCAAATGATATATAAAAGTAGTTAAAATATAATGGAAGTAAATAAATGAAGAACGAATCTAATGAATTAAATAATTATGTATACAGACCTAAAAAGACAACTTTTACATCTTAGCTCAATTTCAAATGAAACCACCTTCATTAGATGGATATTTTAATTTTATGAATAGTAAAGATGAGTTTGGTCAATTTTGGGATTGTATGGAGGATTTATTGATTTGGGAAGGTTTGTTTACATATTTTTCTTTTGTGTGTCCCGGTCATACTATGCATTATTTTTATGTGCTATTAATTTTGTATTTTCTATATATTTTTATGAATATATTTCATGTTGAACATTTTTTTATTTGACGTGCATAAGATGGAAATAAAAATAGGGTAAAAATAGTTGCTTATTGATGAATAAGATTAGGGTTTTTAGGTATTGTTTGTACAATTAAAGAGCCCTATCTCCCCTACTATATTTATGTTTGACCAAGTCAATGTTGACCTGGTCTCAAGGTTTAGGGTCGTTCAACATCTTTGATACTTCATTTCTATTTCTTTTCTTTCCCTTATAATTTTATTTTAGAATTAAATATGTGTTTATATAGTTTTTTAGTCAATTATTTAGTGTTATTTTTGCAAATAAATGATATTTACATGCATTTTTCTAGGGACTAAAGGCCAAAGTGAAAAAATAAAGGGGATGAAATGGATATTCATCAGCAGACCCATCTCAAATTCTTTAAGCAATGATGATGGCATAAAGTTAATGGAGGAACCGCTATCAAGCAATGTTTGCTCAAAAATCTGATAAAAAAATCACACATTTGATTAAAGGTGCTCCCTTATCTTTCTAGTTTGTTGGGAGGTCGTTGATCACATTCACAATAGCCATGGTCAATATGTGCTTCTCTGATCTGCTGCATCGATTTTTATGGGGTTAACGCTTTGATGTGCATGCCTCTTTGAGTCCTTTTTTTATAGAAGGCATGTATTTCGTGGATTTCAATATCAACATTTTAAGAAAATGTTCTGATGAATTTCTACTATAGCTGAATCAAACAATGATGTTTTTAATTTTCTGATTTTTTGGAGTTTTTCATAGCATCAAGAAAAGGAATATTTACAGAATCAATGTTACTATTCTTATTTACAACAGAATCATTATGTGCAGGTGAATGACTAGTAGGGATACAATCATTCACAATAGTGGAAAGCTAGAAGAAACATGAGCTTCAGCTTCGTTGATTGGCACGTGATCTGTTTCTTGTACTAACAACTCCTTGGCTTGGCCTTGTTTGTTATTCTATTTTTGGTATTTTTATTTGCTTTATTTTTTGATCTTTTTCTAGTGGGGGTCCTCCTCCTTCTTCACCCGACCCCCTACTGTTGGATCGACTAATACAAAAGATGATGATTCGCTCAGTGAAGCTTTATTCTTCCCCTTGGCGGTGACAGAAGGCTACTCCTACTACTCCTGAGAGTCACAACGTTAGATAACATAAAAGGATCCTTTATATCTGACTCGATGGGGATGGGAGACACATTGCACGCTACATGTTCTTTTTGCTTGAAATTATTGGGATTTTCCTAAACCTACACTGGTATGATTATCTTGGTGGCAGTGAGGTCATAGAGCTTTTGGCTCATCTCAGATATGATCTTCACCAACTGAGCCAAACAATCGAGGGATGTGGTTGACAAGTGCAGCCTCAGAGGTTTCAACGTGCTGATCACGCTGAGACAGATAGTGTTGCGGAGGTTGTGAGTTATAACTCAAAGAATAATGATGAGGAAAGAATTGTTGATGGTATTGAGGATTAGGATACTGATTATCCTGATCAACCAAGTATTGATGATACCATTGTTTCTAGTAGTAAGCAACTGCTGATAGTTTTGTCTCCATCATTGTTGTAAAAATCCCCCGACTGGCTCGACTAGTAGGTCCGACTAGTCTAGTCGGTGGGGTGGCCGACCGATTACTGACTAATTCCGACTAAGGCCAACTAGTCGATCGATTTCTCTTGGAGATACCTTTTATTTTTTATTTTTTAAAGCAAAATTATTCTAATATGCTTAATGTTTTATTTAAATTCAATTTCTTCTTTTGTTTCATTATCATAATATAAAAAATGTACAAATCTATGTAAATATGTAAGAATATACATACAAAAATGATTTATATATTTAAAATAATAAAAAAAATTCAAAACCGATTAAATCCTGACTAAATCCAATTAGTCATCCGACTACCAATTAATCCTTAGTCAGTGACCCAACCGATCGAGTACCGACTACTAATTTTTGCAACCTTGATCTCCATGTGTTAGCATTTTGCGGAGACTGGTGATGTTGTTGAAGCTGTGATTGGACATATTTCCCACCATGAGATTGTTGATACGACCTGATGGTAGAGTACTGACCCTATTGTTGTCCGCTAGGATGGGTTAGTTGCGCATCGTTATTCCAAATGTCGTTCACCTTTTGAATTCGGGGGTAGATTGGGAAAAATGACTCGACATACTATGTCTGGGGCTCAAGATGGTAGACAACTATCTACTATTGCGATTGTTGTGGTGCCTGATCAGGTGCTTGCATGTAATACACGTGCTGGACTGACGAAGGCTGCCTTGGACTCTACATTTGTGATTGCTCCTTCGGCCTGGCAAAGTAATGGTTGATGGGCTTGCGGACTAGTATGAACTAATGGTGCTAACCAACATCTCCAGCTGCTTGGTAATCTGGTCGAATTTGTCCATATTTTTTGTTCTTTGTTCGATGACAGTTGGTTTTTCAAGATCATGTGATCATTTCTCAATTATGTCTACTTTGGACAAGTGTCTCTCAATGATACTCAAGTTGGAGATCTCATCCCTATCCTCGTCATGTGATGCCGCCATGTTGACAGTCATTATGGTTGATATGGGGTGTCTTCTAATACACATGGGATGAAGATAATGTGACCTCTCCTTCGATCAATTCTTCAAAATCTATCAGACAATATCTTCATCTTTGATGAATTGAGAGCCACAAAACAAGACATCCATTGGCCTCTGATTCTCTTGAGTCAATCCACTGAAGAAGTGTTGGACTAGGCTGGTCTTCGATATATCATGATGGGAGCATTTCTCCAATAAATCCTTAAATCACTCCCAATCTTCATGTATGGATTTGTAGGGTCCTTGGGAGAAATTCAAAATCCTTGCACACATTTGGTTGAGACGGCACAGGGGATAGTACTTGTGTAGGAACACAGACTTCAATTCCTCCCAGGTCGTTACCACCTTCCCCAAATGATTAACCCAATATAATATTGTGTCCTGAAGGCTGAATGGAAAGGTGGTCATTATGAAAACACCTAACATGATGTTACGGTAGTGAGTGATTCCACATATGCGTCTGAACTGCTATAGATTGAGATACGATTCCTCGTTCGTATTCCTATGAAATGAGAGAAGAAGAGACAAGAGAAGTGGTTTTAGCTCAAAATGTCCATGGAAGGGGGGAATTTGAAAAACTCTGTCAAATGGCTAGTGCGAGGATTGTATGTTTCTTTCAATGTTGACTTGGGAGCCTCTCTTCTTTCCTCTTCCTTCCCTCCACAGGATCCATCTACTTGTGCTTCTTCTTCTCCTCTTCCTCCTACGTTCTTGCAATCTCTCCTCAGCTCCATTACCATCTCTTCAAAGGTAGCCATATGATGAATCGCTAAATGCATGATCTAAAATCGATCCGTTGTCGCACAGACACTTAGTTTTTCATACAGAACCGAGAGGAATTTCAATTACGAGGTTCTCAACTTTAATTTATATCCTAGGAAGTCTAGGGTCGAACACAAGGGCGTGAGCAATTAATTGATTAAATTTAGATCTCAAATATTTTAAATAACGATTCTTGGATTAATTATTTTGAGGTGATGCACAAAATACAACAAGATATATTTGTTATAATATATTTTTTATGCAATTAAATGAAATGCAAGTAAGGATGCACAATAATTATGAATAAAACAACCACACTTAAAATTACACGACAAATAACTTGGATTAGTCACGGAAATATCCTGAATTGATTGCTTACTAATTAAAGGATTGATTAGGCAAAGTGTGATATCAGTCTCAAACTCTTTCTACATGAGTTAAACCTTCACTTTAATGCTTAAAATTGATAATGAGCAATTAAGTAATTTAATGACCTAATAATATTGTTTAGATTTAACTAACAATAGATCTTTCAAAATCAAGGTAACTCAGAAATTCAATTGTTCACTCAAATTGCATTTTCAATAATGTTTCATGATTTAAACAAGCACTTTAAACAAAGAATAATTAATGCATGGCTTTTAAACCAAAAATAGAGTATCGAGCAAGCTTTGAAAAAAAATCAAAATCACATCAATTGAATTTAAGGATAAAAAGATATTCAACAATGAATCTTGGGGCATAAATGTAAGAAAACTTCTAAGTTTTATTACAGAACATGACAAATAGGGACTAAAACATAAATAAAATAACCCACGGGGGTTGGAATACAATTTTCTCAAAGGCAGGGGAACTTATCTACAATATCTAAAATCTACAGACTATGCGCTACCATTTTTGCCAATCAGATGCGTGTTCAAGTGATAAGGAGAGGTGGTGTGTGGAGGCTCGGACCATGAGTCAGCTTGTTGTGCTTCGACTTTGGCTTGGATGTGTACAAGGATACAGGCTTGCTATCCGAGGCTAAGATTCAGAGTGGATATCGTGGCCTCTTGCTCAACCATTAGATCACGCCCAAATTGGTTTGATCCAACGGTATCTGGACCTTTATGAATATTCTACTCTGCCTTGAGTTGTGGTGTATAGGCAGGGCTCCGATGAACTCCTCTTCTCTCTGCCCAGCCCCTAGAGATGATCCAAAGGTCGGGGAAGAGATCTAATATGCACGCGAAGAAGGTGCTTGGTCGCCGGAGGAGCATGGTCGTTAGACGGTCGATGGAGAAGGAGGAGCACTAGGAATTAAACTCCAAATCAGAGCCCCTTTGTCCTCTCTGACCATTAAATGGATTCTTGAATCTGCATGGTAAGATGACAATAACCGAAGCACAATCGAGGTATTTGCATATGATGGTGAGTGAAATGGAGACGATGGTGAGTGAAATGGAGGGTAGGTCGAATGAAGACGATGGAACCCTTGTGGGTTCTCCTCCAACAGTGAAGGAGAGGATAGATCGAGATGGAGGTTGCAATAGAACAAGAAGCACTGAGGTTGAGGTCTTCCGTGTGGATTAAAGATCCATTGTAAAGAAGATATTCATCATGATTTGTATCATAGGTCAATCTAAAGAGCAGTTAAAATTGAAAAATACCACGGATGAGGTACCTCTACTAACCTAGAGCTATTAGGAATAGAGGAGAATGAAGGAGACGGGCTTGGATTGGAGTTCCACAAACTCCTATCTTTTCTCTAGATTTCTGGCTAAGAGATGAAGCTCGAGCAGCAAATGGCTTGCAGCAACACGTCGCCAGGGACGTGGATCTCGCCGGCGAACCCTCGGTCTTCGCTTTCAGAACCAGGTTCCTCTGTCACTGGAAGGATTGGTGAAGCTCGGAAGTTTTACTCTGAGTGGCGGGATCCCGGAGCAAGGGGGTGGCGATGGACTATTTAAAGTAGACTCAGGCGATGGTTTGTAGAAGACTTCGAAGAAGTTTCAATCATCGCTAATGTAGGCTTGTTATGTTTAAGAGGATATGAGGAGGTTGGCAAAGGTTATGGAGGTTAGGGGAAGAAGTTGGTGAAGGGAGTTGGCAATGATGGTTGTTGGCAACGAAGGGAAAATGGAAAGAAGAAAGGTGGTTTAGCAGTTTGCAAGGAGAAGAGGAAATGGCAAGACGTTGAAGGTGATCCAGAAATCATTTTATGATCCAACAGTTGTGATTTGAATGGAATATAGAGGCCATGATCCATCTGATCCATACAGATCCTGCTACTATAATTAAGGCGTGGAAGAATGGATATGAGCCACTTGATATCCAGATCAGACGACCGAAAAGGGAGGTGAGTCGCAAGCCAAAGGATGGGCCATGTGGAGTGATCTTGAAGTGCCACGTGGCCCAATCAGAATTGAAGAAAATACAAAATTCAGAAATAATTAGAAAAGAATTATTTATAAGAATGATTAGGAAAAGTATTGAACATGAAAGTTTTAGATCTCGATGAGATCTATAACTTTCATGTAGAAGTCAAAGAGACCATAGGTCATCTGTACATAGATAACAATTAGAGACAAATAAAAACCATATAAAACAATTTCCTTTATTTTTCTTTTGCTTTTTGGGTTTTTATTTTATTCTATTCTATTTTAATTATACAAAATTTTATTCTAAATTTTATTTGATTTTTCTAATAAGAAATAAATATATAAAATATTACACATAATAATATATAATAATTAGTGGTAATTATATACAACACATTAATTAGCAGTTAGTGTTAGTTGTTATTGAATATTTGTGAATAACTTAAGTAATAGAGTTAAATATAATCAATGAAGCTAATGAATCTAGGATCTATCACGCCCTATACTTAAGGTAAGCTCGTCCTCGAGCTAATAAATAAAGAATTGGTTAGAGAAAGTTAGTTTAATTAATGAGATCCCTGACAAGTGTAAGTGAGTATACAAGGTTTGATTTAACCTAGAACACTAGGTTTTAGAAATCTTAAACTCTATGTTGATCCAAGTATTAATCAAAAGGAATTCATATACATATTATAAGAAGTATGACTTAGTGTAGACTGCAACATAAGAGTAGAATCAAGACATCACCAAAAATTCCAATCTCAGAAGCTCTCCTAAGGACCCAACCCTCAACTCTTGGGAATAAATCTAGTCTTGCTTCAATCCATCGTTTGTTTAGTTTGTTAGACTTCAAAAATATAGATGGAAGGCCATATAATGGAGGTTTTAGGATGGTGTACTTATTTTCTCTTCCTCATAATGGAATAAGGTTCTCTCAAGTGCCAATATGCAACACAATTTTCATTTTGATTTTTGTCAATCAGTGTGTCCGTCAAGAGAAATTAGAGTCGTCTACACTTGTTTTCCCAGGAGTACACCGGGATGTGCATTTTTTTAGTATCTAATATACCTTCTACACTCAGACTTGTAGCATTTACGATGCAGAGCCCTTTTTGGGTGCTAGCCCGACTCTTGGTCTTAATAGCGGTAGTCCAAGTGGACACTTCGAAATAGTTGGGAGCGCTTGCCTTGGGTGGAAGCTCTTTGAATTTTGACTTTGTATGGTGAGAGATTTTCTTTCAATCATTTCGTTCTTTCTTTCTTTGTTTTTGGCTAGCTCCACTACTTTTACCAAAAGATTGGCGCACACTGATCAACTTATTAATTAATGTCATCACACCCTGGCACTTTAGGTTAAAGTCAAGAGATACCATGGGATCATGTCCCGTACTGTCTAAAATGCTGACACTTAGGTTTCATGAAGCTGTCATTAATTTTATCCCATCCTCGAGCATCATATAGATCAAGTCCAAACTCAAACATTCAATCTCAGTCTCCTCAGTGATAACTTAACTCATCTCAATCATGAATGCAGTCGTGTATGTGAGTGATAGTCAAATTCTTTTAAGGGGGATTAAGCAAGAGATATAGCATGCATATCTTTGAACTAGAAGAGTATGAATTTTAAAGTCCAAGACCCTAATGATTAAGACAAGAAAACTCTGAGTTTAGGTACTCCTTAAACCAAATGTTAAGGATCATCTCAAGCCTTAAGTGCATAATGAAAATATGTCATGGAAAGTCACCAATTAATAAGTCAATGTGTTAGTTATTTACAAAAGAATTGAGGAATTATGAGGTTTATTGAGACAGAGACGACATACTGGGTATCTTTGACTGAACATCACAGAGGAACAAATATGAAGAACATTCTAAGATATCCAACACAACACTACAAAATTCAATTCCATTCAAAATCAAGATCAGATCTTAGAGGTTTAAAAGCATAGGCAGTCTTATGTTTCAACTGCTTCTTCCTAATGGAGAACACTTCGGAATCTGAATAAGAAAGATCTTCATCAACTTGAATTTTCAACCTTCTAGAATGATGCCATTCTTCCTCAAAAGATATATCCATATCTACATGGGAAGCCTCAAAATTATTCATGATTATGGAAAGATGAATCGAACCTTTAAATCCTGCAATAGACTTTTTGGTTTTCCTTAGAAGAGAAAAAATAGACATAGAAGGGTGACCCCACTTACAAGATGGAAGAGATTCCACATACTGGACGTCTTCAAAAAAATGTTAAAGGTACTTCTATATCTATTTATTCTATTAATAAATCCTCCTCCTCAGTTAGCATCACTCTTTTCAAAGAACTCTTTATCAACTTGATATTTTAAAATATAGAATTGAAATCCAGACTTTCCTTCATGAATAACTTTGAAAGACTCTAAGGCAAAAGAACCTTATAAAGAGAAAGATGAAACGTTCGGTGAACTATCACGACCTCTGAGAACCTTAAAACTAAAAAAGGATACTGAAGACAAACAACAAGATTTATTTTCTGACTTTTATAGAGTTAATTATTTATTCTCATTTACACCCTTAGTTTTTAAAAAAATTTGAAAACTTTTTTCCAAACAATGTCACATAAATATGTTGGTTTTCAAAACATTTTACAAATGATTTTCTAAACATCTCAAACTGTATTTTTGCAAACCATGCAAAACACTTGAAAACCATGTCAAATATGTATATATAATTTTCAAAAATTACATTCAAAATATTTTATACAAAACTCAGTTCAAAATTGTAATATGATACCCATAACCCATGAAGTTTAAAAAATGAGCTATGGCTAGAGTATATATGTAATATATATGGTAGACCCCCTATACTTAGCTATTGCTATGTCCTCATTGAACAAAGTAATATGAAGCTATAACTCAACTAAGCATAAAACAATCTACAAGAGTTGAGTCGAGATCGGGACAAGTGTAAGAATGAGTCACGATGAATATACAAGAACGGTTTCCCCTATAGTTAGGTTGTGGAAAACCTAAGTAAAGATATCAAAATAAATTCATATATGAAACCGGGGCATAGAAAGAGATGAGGAAAAACCCCCCTATACTTAGGCTGAGAGAAGCCTAATTGTAGATAGAATAATAAATAAGAATTTAATGATAAATAAGGAGTTAAAGGATTGTTAGAGAACATGAATCTTCTAGAAATGAATCTTATGATGACAATCATGCCTCACCTGATAAAAAATTAAACTGACTCAACATGCATGAAGTTAATCAGCTCGACGGGAGTTAACCTTTCATTTGAATATACAAAATGCTTAAGTAACTGCCCGTTAACAAAAAGGAAGGTGCATTCTCTGAAAGCTCTGACATCTCTACACTACCATTCTCATGCACTTCCCTTATAATGTAAGGACTTGTCCGCTTCGATTTTAATTTCCCATGGAAAATCCTTAACATTGAATTAAACAACCATACCTTCTGTCCAATGACAAAGTTTTTACATCTAATATGCGCATCATGCCACTTCTTAAGTTTGTCCTTATAGATCATGTTGTTGTCATATGCTCGGTTGCGGATTTCCACTAGTTCATTTAGATTGAGGTCTCTACATAACTTCCCTAAGTGACAACTCCAATTTATATTTTTTTGACCATTCAGATTTGTGCACTAACTCAGCGGGCAAATGACATGGCTTGCAATAAATCATCCTCAATGGTGAAGTACACAGAGGTGTCTTGTAGGCTGTTCTGTAAGCCCACAGAACTTGGTGCAAAAACTGAGACCAATTTTTCCTATCAGGACGGACTAATTTTTGAAGAATACTCTTCACCTACCTATTTGAAACCTCTACCACATCGTTTGATTGAGGATGGTAAGGACTAGTTATTCTATGCTCAAATCCATAGTCCTTTGATAAAGATTTCATCACTCCATTCACAAAATGGCTACCTCCATCAGATATCCAAACTTCAAGTACCCCGGACCGTGAAATAATATGATCCTTAATAAACTTGCAAATAGTTCTACCATCTGTGGCTCGGGTTAGAATAGCCTCCACTCATCTGGACAATAATCAACCGCTAGATATACTCGAAACCTTTGCTATTATGGAAAGGACCCACAAAATCTATGCCCCAAGCATTAAAAACATCACAAAAAATCACAGTCTGCATAGGCATCCCATCTCTTGATCCAACGATCCCTCTCATCCTTTGGCAAACAGGGCACGATCGTACAAAATCCACAATATCTGTAAACAAGGTCATCCAGAAGAAACCACATTTCAACACCTTGTGAGCGGTTCCTTTTCTGGAATGGTGTCCTCCCGCTTCAAATGAATGATAATAAATGAGGACACTCTGGTATTCCTCCTGAGGAATACACCTTCTCCAGATACAATCCGGTCATTTAAAGAAAAGGAACATATCTTCCCAATGGTATTTCCTCAAATCCAAATTGTGTCGGTCTATACTGCTCGTAGTCCATCCATGGGCAACTTGCTTGGAGACAAGGAAATTCACCATGTTGGCATACCATGGAAGTGGGTCAACAACACAATTAGACTCATATGGAAAAGTCTCTCAAATAGGCTCAATATCAGAGGAATCCTTTATTTCAATTCTTGAAAGATGATTAGACACTACATTTTTAACATCAGGTTTATCCTTAATTTCCAAATCAAATTCCTGGAGTAACAATATCCAACTAAGAAGACACGCCTTCACATCTAATGGCTGAATGATCAGTATATACTGTCACTCTAGAGCTTAAGATTACAAACCTAAACTTCTCTAAAGCCCAAACTACTGCAAGCATTTCTATTTCAGCCATTGTATAATTTCTTTGAACTGGATCCAATACCTTGCTTGTGTAGTGAATAGCAAATAGAATCCGATCTCGTTGTTGCCCCAATACGACTCCTATAGCAAAATCCGAAGCATCAGTCATGATCTCAAAGGGAAGAGACCATTCAGGAGCCTGTAGAATCGACGAGTTGCAGATCTTCTTTTCAAGACACTTGTGATCTACAAAAAATCGGTGTCTACCTAAGAGCTCAGTCACGGGTCGGGCAATCTTTAAAAAAACCTGAATAAATCATCTATAAAATCCGATATGCCCCAGAAATGATCTCACTGACTTGATGTTAGTTGGTGGATCAAGTTTCTTGATCACGTCCACCTTGGCAGGGTCAACCTCCATACCCTTCTTGGAGATGACATGCCCCAACAAAATACCCTCCTTAACCATGAAATGACTTTTTCTCCAGGAGAGTACTAGATTCACCTCACTACATCTTTGAAGAACTCGGTCCAAGCGTGCTAAACAAGAATCAAATGAGTCACCATGGACCAAGAAATCATTCGTGAAGACCTCTAGGAAATCACAAACCATTTCGGCAAACACAAAATCATGCATCTCTGAAATGTACCTAGGGCATTACACAACCCAAAAGGCATTCATATGAATGTGTATGCGCCGAAAGGACATGTAAAAGTGGCCTTTTCCTAGTCCTCAAGTGCGATATCTACTTGATTGTAGCTGGAGTACCCGTCAAGAAAACAGAAGAACTATTTCCCCACTAATCTCTATAAAATCTGATCAATAAAAGGTAGGGGGAAGTGATCTTTCTTGGTCGTGGCATTCAGACGTCGGTAATCGACACAGACACACCACGACACAGGTACTCGTGATGCAATCTCAACTCCCTCCTCATTGTTAACCATCTGAATCCTCGACTTCTTCTGGACAACATGTAAAGGTGCCACCCATTTGGAGTCAGAGATTGGGTGAATAAAACCCGCTCCACACCATTTCTCTATTTCTTTCTTAACCACTTCCCGAAGATTTGGATTAAGTATCCTCTGAAATTCACGGGAAGGTTTGGCATTATCCTCAACAAAATGTGGTGTGAATAGAGTGCGGGATTTATACCCACGAGATCCGACACAATCCATCCTATGGCCTTACGGTTTTTCACTAACACTTCTAACAACCTAGCTTCCTGCTCTATAGTCAACCTAGAACTAATGATGACAGGAAATTTATTCTTTGGTCCTTTAATGAAGGAGTACATGAGGGTAGGAGGTAGTGGCTTAAACTCTAGCAAAGATAAGTCATCAGGTACATCAGGTTGAATTACCACTGAATCTGAATATGTGTTGTGTAGTGGAGATAAATCACCTGTAATGTTGTCCACAAACTGAATTGTAGAACATGGAGTCGGATCACCAAAGATACATGGTAATTCGGCCAAAGTCGCATCTGACTCATCATCATCTAATTCCCTTGATTGTTGCGAATGAAGGGGAACTGACAAATCCAAAGGGACTTCTACGTCATCAAGGAAATAGGGGGATGCATAACTCAAGAACTTTAGTAATATATCTTCAACTGCACTATATATATCGTCCTCTCCATATGAGAGGGTTTCACTCTAGATTGTTGGGTTCTGATCCCATATTCCAATCGTGCTAACTACATTGTAGTTTGCCTCTGAGAGGGAAGAGAAATCATTACTAGATTCGGAATTAGGTTGTTGACATTTTGTTTGCTTCATCTGTTACTCCACCTCTCCGCTTGGAGAGCGAACTTCATTATCTCTGTCTGATAATCAAATGAGGCTCCATCAGTCCTAAGGAAGGGCCACCCAAGGATAATATGTGAATCTCTCCAATGATGAGGAATATCCATATCAAGAACAATAAAGTCCACTTTGTAAGCATGTCTCTCAATCGAGATAATGACATTCTTGAACATATTCTTAGCCTTTTTCATTGATTTATCCGCAAATTGAAGTAATGCTATAGATTTATGTAAAGGTCCCAACTTCAATTTCTCATATAATGCAAAGGGTATTAAATTGATTGAAGAACCATTATCTAGGAGAGTGCATGCAAATGCTATGTCATCAATGTGACTCACAACATAATGTGCACCAAATCTCTCTTTTTCTGTGGCAATTTTTGGTTCTTGAGACAAAATATTGTGGCAATCGATAAAACATGGGTCCTGCCCTAGATGTTTGGTTTCTTCATGCTAACTCTACTAGGTGTGCATCTTACCACCAAATATTTTTGGAATGCAGGATGACTGGCCACATATTCATCAAATGGCACTTTGACTGTGATATCATTTCTACAATACCGTGTCATTTCAGTGTCATCTTTCTGAATCTTCTTAATGATGTGCTTTCCTGCCGTAAGAGATGGGAGGGATAGGAAAAGAAAGATTTGATGACTCATAATCATATGCAAAAACAAGCTCTTTATTATTAAAAGAAACTAAGTTTTTCACTTTAAATTCTTTTACAATTAGAAAAAGAACTGAATTATCTGCTATAGGACGTGGAATGCCCGCTGAATGTGCATTATCTTCATCCGAAGGTGCATGGTCCTTTTTAGAATCTGAATCTGAAGCATGCTGCTCTACTCTTGAACCCCTCCTTGATAGAATTTTCTCCCTTCTGAAAATTCTTAGTGTCACCATCCTATGAAGTCTCCTCAGACTGAGCTTCAAAGTTGGTCATATCCATGTCCTTAGCCCGATCAGATACGACCATGGTCCGTCCGCTCCCAAGAGACATATGATTAACATAATTAAACAGAAAGATCTCGTGCTCAGACTTTTGAAAATTTGAGTAATATACCTGATCGAATAAATGTTGTCGTTGAGGTTTGTTCAGGCTATTGGGTTAGCCTGAACGTGGGCAGGAATGGATATAGTAGGAGCATTGCACAAATCATGTAGATGGGATAAGCGGTTGAGGTCAACCCTTAAATCCTGCACTTTGTTCTGATAAGAACGCAACTCCTATAGAATCTGATGTTGAAAATCCATGGGACCAGAAGATGATTGCGGCTGCGGTTGCGAAGAAAAGGACGGGTGAGAAGACTGGCCCTGATGACCATACCACTATTGTTGTGGCTGGGTATGATGCAGAGTATTCAGGCCTTGCTGACGTCCATATTGTTGCTGCTGCCTTGGTGCCTGATAAGGAACGACTCTAGAGCTATGTGGTGCTTGAAAAGGTGTAGGAGTAAATGGTGTGTTAAGTTTGAGGTCGATGATATGAGAAGCGATCCCCAAAACCCCTAGTCTAGCAGGGCCATGTGTGTACCACACACCATTTACTTCCCACACTTGTGAAGGCTCCTCGACGATTGTTTCTACAGATGGTGGTTTCTCCTGACAAGGATGAACCAAAGGCTGGTCCTCTACACATGGTTGTGGTGGCCCTGACATCTGATGTTCCCGAATTTGATGAACACGATAACCTAGAGCAGCAGATGCAGTCACGACAGGTACCCTCATCTTGGATACCCTCTCAGAAAGCTCCGCCATATGTTTAGATAGTTTGGATAAGTTGTTGTTCAACTCATTCATACGCCTATCGATCCTCTCAACTACTATGAGTTTATCTACTATGAGGCCCATGTCAAAAGGATCCATAGTAGCATTCATTCTCCCATTAGATTGGATTGTAATGGGGGTTTCTAACTAATCTCTACTAGCGATTTATGCTCTACTTGTCTAGGCTATTCTTTCGAACATTTTGCAGACAATGTCCCTCCTCTTGATGTATAGCTGCCTCCACAAGCAGCACTAACAAGACCCTGCACCTGAAGGTGTAAACCGCTATATAAGGAATGAACCAAGATGGTAGGCTCTAAATCATGGCAAGGACATTTCTGCCAGAGTTCTTTGAATCTCTCCCATGAATCATAGAAAGCTTCATTGGGAAGTTTGGAGAAACTCGTGATGCGCGAACGCATCAAGTTGGTTCTACTCAAAGGGTAGAACTTTTTTAGGAAGAGGTCCTTGAAATGTACAAAGGTAGTGACAACTACCCCTAAGTTCTTCATCCAATAATATTCCTTAACCTTCAAGGCATAAGGAAGGGCTTTGAGCCTAATGTAGTCTTGACAAACCCTAGGATGTCTAATATTAGAACATACTAGCTCAAAGTCCCGAAAAATGCATACGGCTTTTCATGTGCATTCCCGTGAAAATGTGGCAGCAAACTTAGGAACTGTGGCTTTAATTCATATTCAACTTCAGGTTCGGCTGGGCTTAACCAATCAGTCATCTGAAATCGCCCAAGATTATGTGCCACATCCATTGGTGCATATGTACCCAACTGCAATTGGCCTAATTAAGCTCTCATTATAGCTTGATTCTGTTCCGATTCTGCCAATCTGGCCAATAATACATGCATTGGATCTTCTCTCTCTTCCTCCTCCCCATTTTCATTTTATTTCTTAGGAGGCATCTTTAATGTGTTTTCGTCACCTTCATCAAATAAAGGGTTGGAGTAAGATATAGAATAAGAAAACAAAATTAAGTTGAGCTCACCAAGGCAATGATCTTCCTCAATGAGTAAAGAAGGTATATAGGAATTGGTTGGAATATAACCAACCCCAAGGAGAGAATCATGATATTCTGGTTTGAAAAGAGGATTATTTTCAAACTGGGATGGTCCAGCTAAAGTAGGAAAAGAAAGACGCTGGACTAGTGAAGATATGATATTTGGTCGGTTCAACGACAAGCTCGCAAAATCCGAGCAAATATCCGACCAATTATCCATCTTCGAAATTCAAAAGAAAGGAATTTTGGAGCATGCTCGAGATACAAAAGAATCTAGTTCAACTGGGCACTTTAATGTGCGAAGTTACTCACACAAATCAATCAATACAAACCCATGTGAATTCACCAACACAACATTGAATGCCGAGATGATGGCCTTATTATCTTGTCAAATTTTAATTGGTGATCAAATACAAATCTTGTCAAAGTTACGAGCTATTAGGAACCTAAATTTCCTTACAAACGGTCCTGATTCCTATGACTAGTTGCATCCACCCTCAGCCAGTATAGAAGTAAGTTGAACCTATAAATACGACAAACTGTTTAATTGAGGATCGGGCCTTATGAGATGTCCTCTAAACCTTCTACTCTGCTAAGGAAATCCGGACTGTTTACCGTCTACTCGTAGATCCTCACTGAGAAGAGGCTAATTATTTTTATGGAAACAATAGTTCATATGAAAATTCGTGGCATGGGTCTATCCTAATGTCGTTCCTCTCTCACTTTATATTTACCCGCAACAAATGAGGGCTTTGTACACTCGTAAAACAAGGTTTCTTTTATTCCAATTTATTTAAGTCAACTTGCATAAATTCAGTCCCGATTTTAAGAGTTTGGTTACACTTGAATTTAAGTGACCACAGTCATCGCCTAACGTACAATCCCTTTTCCTTTATGCTTAAGTTGGTAAAAACTAGGGGAGAAAGCGAGAAAACGGAATGCAATAAAAAATCAATTATACATGCAGTCGTTTAGAAATACTTACAATGCTTCCCAGCACTCTCCATGTGGATGCAGAACAGAATTTTTAAATCTAGCTATATGATGCAAGATGAGAAACCACAGCTAAGCAGTAGTTCTATTAATGGTGAAGAAATCAATTTATTTGACTAAGTAGAACATATTCTACATGTGTCTATGAATCTCCTAAGATATTTGAAATTGTGAATCTTATGAGATTCGTGTAGTGTGTCCAAAATTACGAAATGGATCAAGCAATAATGACTTACGATCTTTCTATTTGGCGTAAATAATCGATTTTAAAACGTCACTCATGTCGAGAACCACTATCGACACAATCATACATAAGAATAAACAAAGTTAGCAGGCCTTTATTTACATGCATGAGATCTTAATCGAAATTCGCTTTAAATAGACAAATTAATTACAACACAATGTAATAAATTCTAATTAAGCTAATTAATCTCTACTAAATCAATTGTTTCATGGGATCTCCAGCAAGTTGCATCCAAGCTTCTTGCCTCAGTCGTCCTTCAAAAATAGTTGGCTCCACGGGCCTACCACAAAACAATAAATATATTAAGAAATTCTAGAGAGATTAAGATACTGAATTAAAAAGAAATCACAAGTACAAAACAACACTCAAAGGAAACAAGTTCAAAAATAATTAAGCCTGATATTACTAAATAAATAATTGCTAATCAATATAATCACAGAATGTGCCACATCCCCGGCAACGGTGCCATCTGATGAATCGCTAAATGCATGAATTAAAATCTATCTGTTGTAGCACATGTACTTAGTTTTTCATACACAATCGAGAGGAATCTAATTGATGAGGTTCTCAGCTTTAATTTATATCTTGGGAAGTCCATGATCGAACACATAGACGTGAGCAATTTATTGAGTAAATTTAAATCTCAAATATTTTAAATAGCAATTCTTGGATTAATTATATTGAGGTAATGCACAAAACACAACAAGATATTTTTGTTTTAACACATTTTTTATACAATTAAATGAAAGGAAAACAACGATGCACAATCATTAAGAATAAAACAACCACACTTAAAAGTACACGATAAATAACTTGGATTAGTCACGAATCCTGAATTGATTGCTTATTAATTAAATGATTGATTAGGCAAAGTGGGGTATCAATATCAAACTCTTTCTACATGAGTTAAACCTTCACTTTAATGCTTAAAAGTGTAACGAGCAATTAAATCATTTGATGACCTAATAATATTGTTTAGATTTAACTAACAGTAGATCTTTAAAAAGCAAGGTAACTCAGAAATTCAATTGTTTACTCAAAGTGCATTTTCAATAATGTCTCTTGATTTAAACAAGCACTTTAAAAAAAGAACAATTAATACGTGATTGTTTAACGAAAATTAACCACAAAATTCACCAAAAGACAGAGTATCAAACAAGCTTTGAAACGAGACCAAAATCACATCAATTGGATTTAAGGATAAAAAGATATTCAACAATGAATCCAAGGGAATAAATGTAAGAAAAACTTCCAAATTTTGTTATAGAACATGACAAATTGAGACTAAAATGTAAATAAAATAAGTTGCAAAGGTTGAAATGCATTTTTCTCAGAGGCAGGAGGATTTATCTGCAATATCTGAAATCTACAGACTAGGCGCTATAATTTTTTCCAATCACGTGAATCTTCACGTGACAAAGCAAGGCTCCATGCGGAGGCTCGGACCACGTGTCAGCATGTTGTGCTTCGACTTTGGCTTGGATGCAAGGTTGTAGGCTTGCTATCCGAGGCAGAGATTCGGAGTGGATACCGTGGCCTCTTGTTCAATCGTTAGATCACGCCCAAATTGGCTTGATCCAACGATATCTGGACCTCTGCGAATATTCTTCTCTGTCTTGAGTGGTGGTGAATATACAGGGCTTCGACGAACTCCTCTTCTCTATGCCAAGCCCTTGGAGATGCTCCAAAGGTTAGGGAAGAGATCTTATATGCGCGCGAAGAAGGTGCTTGGTCGTTGGAGGGGGGTGGTCGTCAGACGGTCGATGGAGAAGGAGGAGCACTAGGAATTAAACTCCAAATTAGAGCCCCTTTGTCCTCTCCGACCATTGAATTGATTCTTGAATCTATATTGTTAGATGACAATAACCGAAGCACAATCGAGGTATTAGCATATGATGGTTAGTGAAATGGAGGGTAGGTCGAATGTAGAAGATGGGGCCCTTATGGGTTCTCCTCCAGCAGTGAAGGAGAAGATAGATCGAGATGGAAGTTGCGATAGAACAAGAAGCAATGAGGTTGAGGTCTTCCGCGTGGATTAAAGATCCATGGCGAAGAAGCTATTCATTATGATTCGGATCATGGATCACTCAAAAGAGTAGTGAAATTGAAGATAACCACGGATGGGGCACCTCTACTTACCTTGAGCTATTAAAAAGGGACGAGAACGAGAAGGAGATGAGATTGGAGTTCCACAAACTCCTGTCTTTGCTCCAAATCTCAGGCTAAGAGATGAAGCTTGAGTAGCAAATGGCTTGCTGCAACACATCGGTAAGGATGCGGATCTCTCTAGCGAGCCCTTGTTCATTGGTTTCAGAACCCGGTTCCTCTGTCATTGGAAGGGTTGGTGAAGCTCGGAAGTTTCGCTTTGAGTGGTGGGATCCCGGAGCAAGGGGGTGGCGATGGGCTATTTAAAGTAGACTCAGGCTGTGGTTTGCAAAAGACTTTGAAGAAATTTCAACCACCGCTAATGGTAGGCCCGTTATCTTTAAGAGGTTATGAGGAGGATGATGAATGTTATGGAGGTTAGGGGAAGAAGTTGGCGAAGGGAGTTGGCAACAATGGTTGTTGGAAACGTAGGGAAAATGGATGAGAAGAAAGGTGGTTTGGTTGTTCACAAGGAGAAGAGGAACTGACAAGAGGTTGAAGGTGATCCAGAAACCGTTGGATCATATGATCCAACGGTTGCGATTTGGGCAAAATATAGGGGCCTGGATCCATCTGATCCATACAGATCCTACGACTACAATTAAGGTACTGAAGAATGTATGGGAGCCACTTGATATCCAAATTAGAGGCCAAAAAGGGAGGAGAGGGGCAAGCCAAAGGATGGGCCACGTGGAGTGCTCTGGAAGTGTCACGTGACCCAATCAAAATTGAAGAAAATACAAAATTCAGAAATAATTTCAAAATAATTATTTAAAGGACGAATTAGGAATAGTGTTGAACATGAAAGTTGTAGATCTCGATGAGATCTACAACTTTCATGGAGAAGTCAAAGAGACCATAGGTCATCTGTACATAGATAACACTTAGAGATAAATAAAAACCATATAAAATAATTTTCTTTAATTTTTCTTTTGCTTATTTTTTGGTTTTTATTTTATTTTAATCTATTTTATTTATACACAATTTTATTCTAATTTTTATTTGATTTTTTAATAAGAAATAAATACATAATATATTACACCATAATAATATATAATAATTAGTATTAATTATATAAAACACATAAATTAGCAATTAGTGTTAGTTGTTATTGAATCTTTGTGAATAACTTAAGTAAGAGAGTTAAATATAATTAATTAAGATGACAAATCTGGGATTTATCACCTGTGCATTATCCTGTGTAGTTAATTATTGTTGTATTGTCTAAATAAGGAGGTGAGCATTTGTGCACTAAATTCATTCTGCTCAACTTGGTATGCCTTCTATTTCAGATACATCTCTAAATAAGAATTAAATGAAACCAAGTCTTAATCATTCTTTGGATCTCATGAGGAAATGTATCTCGATCAGACTAGAATGTGAACCATATGTAGAGAAGGTTCATAATTAGGCTCAATTATGAACTTTATTGAATTGGGAAATGTGTATGGAGATATATCGATCTCCATCCACGAGGGATAGAATTTGGGACAAGAGTGATCTCAATTATTTTATGAAAAAGAGAATGAGGAGTCCCGCGCGTGATTTGCAAAATCTGAACCAGTTTCGTGGAAATCGCCTTGAATTATTGGAGATATCAGCATCATGGAATCAATTTTAGTATCCGTGGAGTTTGGACTAAACCATCCAAGACCCAACATCTTGAGGAACAAAAAGATATAAGATGAGGAAATATGAGCACGGAGATTCGCAAGGAATGAAATGAGAAGATAAATGAGAAAAAGCTCAAAGTGAGTGAAATAAAAAGAAGTGAAATAAAAAAGAGAAGATAAAAATTGCACAAGTGTGCGAGATTGTGATCTTTGACCTAAATTAGATCTAAAAACACACCAGTGCAATTGGGTTCACCGACCCAACACAGGTGAAGTCGTAAAAGTTCGGCTATTTATCTTGTCAATTTTTGTTTATTGTAATCAAACAGTCTTGCAAACTTAGTTCCTTAGCGCTACCCCTTTAGGCAAGTAAGTACTACCAGATAGATGTTCTTGACTTCCCACTGCCTTTGTAACTAGTAGTTTGCACTTTTAGAGGCCCTTGATATCAGATTTGGGCCCACTACTCAGCCAAAGAACAGAGAAAGGAAGTTGATGTAGCGAATCAAATACTTTCCCCTTGAGGAGTACTCGGACGTGGAATGATGAGACATGGACCCGCCATCGTAGTTCCCCTATGCTCAAGTAATTTTGACTAAGCCTGCAAGCAGACTTAGCCCTACTCACCCATGTACTAATTTAAGCGATATTACTTCACATGCCCATGAGATAATCAATGCAGTTACAGATTGGGATTTGGGCTCTATTTCTTAAGGGTCACACCTCACTCCGTATGGAAGGCACTTGAGAACAATGCAGGCTTTACAAACCCAATACAATGAAGTCCATTACGGATTTATTCTGGTCAAAGTTTACATAGCAGTCCCCTTCTTTTAATTTTTGAGTTTTCAAATTTTTAAGCATTTTCAATACTCACCTACTGAATTTTCCGATTCTCAATTATTCTAGATCCAAGAAAACTGAGGGAGAGGTCCGAAAAGCTGATGCGTGTCATATCGATGAATGCATGCAAAGATAGAAATGTGTACCATGATCCAACATTCTACATGCAAAGTGATCCACGCATATAATTAAAACTAATCTACATGTACATGCAACGATGAAATCTTCCTAGATATATAAATTATTAGTGTGAAGAACTAATTTGATTTGACTAAGTCCAAGCGTGAGAACTATAGGTACATGCAGATAATTATGGCTTTGGACATAGCTTACTGAAGTAGCAACCCTAATATTTAAGGGCTCAATCAACGAAGACAAAAAAATAAAAAATGGTGAAAAATACAAATCATGAGAAACAAAATAAAATAAAGAGAAAAATAGGGAGGACTAAAAATGAGAATGCGAGAAAACATGATAAAAACTTCACCAGTCACCAAATAGAACACACACTTGGTAAAATAGACCCGAAGTGTTTAAGTGTCTAGAAAGTATGTTCAAGTTAATTATTACAAATTATAAATGTCAATCTCTCACCAAAATAAAAACCTAAACTATTCTAAGATACTCTACTCCTCTCAATTCTCAATCTTGTTCGCTGCTCTATCCTATCGACTCGTGAGGAAGAAGCCGATCACTGCCTCGCTTGGGTGCTCTGGCTATCCCAAGATAAACATCCTCTCTCCACGAACCCTTGCAATAAAGTCCACAAAGAAAAGTGATTCGAACAAATAAATACAATATGAAAAAAATAAAGACAGAAAATGAAATAAAAATAAGGTAAATGAATATATACAAGCAACACTACACTTTGCTCCCCATCAATGACACCAATTGATAAACACACAGATGAGAGGTCATACTAATCAGAACATGGCTGGATCAATAGTCGTGGTGTTGACCACTCAAAATGCAATTAATCAATGATCAAACTCATAATGTAAATGATAATTCAATCAAAGTGTAAGATGCATTTATTATAACTCTGTAAAGTATGTGTATAGTGCAAGTAGTGCAGAGTGTCGAACTCAAGATGCAAAATGGTAGGGTAGTTAAATTTTAATAATGATTTCTATTTAATAATAAATATTTTTGTATTTTTCTTCTTTTTATGTGTGTTTTTAATTATATTTAACTTTTATGGAATTTTAATTGTTTTTATATTTTATATTTTATTTTTTAATTTTGTATTTTGCTTTTAATTTTTATTTTCTATTTCTTTTCTATTTTAAAATAATATATAATTACATATAATAATATAGATATTGTAAGTAATATGTGGTGTATACAGGTAATGTAGCTATTTATATTTATAAATAAGTTAAAATATATGTTGATTTTTATATTTTTGGTACTTTTTACAAATTTATAATTTTGTGTTATTGTTAAGTTGTAAAATTTAAAAAGTAATGAACATATTAATTATCTAAGATTATTTTAGGTTTAATAAATATATAATAGTTTAAAATTTACCAAAAACTATTATTAATATATAATATATATGATAAATAAAAATCAGAAACAAAAGAACTACTTTTAACTTGTATATTTTTCTCATTTTTATAAGGATTTTAGGATTTTTGATTTTTATGTTTTATATTTTGTAGTTTTTAGTGATTTTTATATATGTATTATAATATACTATAATATAGATAATAGTTTTTTTTGAATTTTTGGAAAAAGGTTTTATAATTTTATAGATTTTTATATTTAAACACTGAGAAAATGCATGTTTTGGGGTTTTCAGAAAATAGGAAAATGAGTTAAGATGTTAAACAAAAATTATGTGTAAACAACATGATATCAGACACTTATCCTAATTTTCCAAAAAAAATTTAGAGCAATAAAAATATTTATTTGCAAAAAATACAAGAAATAAAAATTTTATAGATACAAAGATCTATTTACAATTTAATTAAATTATAAACTCATATCTGAATAGGTCCATATAATATAAGGGTATGTAAGCAATTTCTACGACGCCTCACGTAGTGTAACACGTGAGGCGGGAGGACCTAAATGCAAATACAATAAAACTTGGAGGCCCCGTTACAATTAATACATAAAATATTACACGTACTATTTATTTTACAAGACTATATATTTAAAATGGGATTTTTACATCCATAACTCTGAGTAATTTCGTAATTACATTCATAACTCAGTATAATCAGGAATTACATCCAAACCTTGAGTAATGTTAACCCTTACACTCATAACCCTTTGTCAAGTTTTCCTATTGAATATAACGGTATCCGTAAAACATTTTGCATTTTATACCCTTTCAATTCCTATTATTTTCCTTGCAGACCTCATCCTCTCCTCCTTCCTCCTTCAACACGTACAGCCCCCGTCAAGTCAAAGCCACCCCCTCCCCATCGAAGTTGGCTCCCTATCGATCAGCCTCCTCCTGCGGATCTCCTCCTCCCCTACCTCCTCCAGCCATGCAACCCCCCGACGTCCTCCTTGTCCCCTTCCTCGGCCAAAGCATCCCCTGTAGAAGTCCCCCTGCCCGTGGTAGCCCAACCTCCCACCACCCGGACGCCCGCCCCCGCCCATCTCTTCCAGACCGACCTCCCATCGACCAGCCTCCCCCTAGTCAACCTCCAACAAGCCCCGCCCCATCGCTCTGTAGCTCCACCCCACAAGACCCCCTGGTCCCCGTCCTGCAAGCCTCCCCTCCCCTCCCCGCTGCCGGCACCGCCTCCCGTACCCCAACCCCTCATTGAAGCAACCCCCTCCCTCCTGCCACCTGCCCGCCTCGTACTGATTGACCCAAAGATCGGTGGTCTTAAGTTCCACACAAGGCGGGAACTCAGTCGTTGAGTCGACCACACAAAATCTGGATTAAATAATAATTAACCCACAACAGAAATCAAATAATGAAGAGCATTGCAGAGTTAAAATTATTATAACTCTATAGTGAATGTGTATAGTGTGCAAGCAAGTAGAGTGTCAAACACAGGGAACAAGCAGGATAGATCGGACAATCAAGCTCAAGAGTGAAAGAGGTCAAATGCCTACAAATGTGATATTTTCGTGGGTTTTTAATTTTTAATTTTTTTATTTATATTTTTATATTTTGATTTTTAATTTCTGATTTTGTATTTTCTTTTTGTATTTTATATTTTTTTAATTTTCTTTTCCTTTCCTTTTAAAATATAAAATAAAGTATATATACAATATAAGAAAAAAGAGATAACATATTTATCAAAGAGTGCAAAAATAAGCAAAATTCAGGAAATAAGATATTTTTAGGCTTTTTATATTTTTATAATGTTTTTGTGATTTTTCTAGATTTTTTCTAATTTTTTGGTATTTTTAAAGTCAAAAATATTGAAAACAGTAAATAAACTAAAAGGCTGAAAAATATCAAACAAAGTCCAAAATTCCTCAAACTAATTTTAAATTAAAGATAATAAACCAGAGAAAATTCAGAGACAAAAATTATATTTTTAGGATTATTCTAGAATTTTTAAGCTTTTTATGAAGTTTTTAAGAGTTTTGCTATTTTTAGGGGTTTCCTTTTGTATTTTTTAATGATTTTTGGATTGAAGTTAAAACACACAAAAAAACACAGAATAGAACTTTTTGGAATTTTTCGAAGAGTTTTTATATTTTTTAGGTATTTTCTAATGCAGACAGTAAATAAAATGCATGTTTTTGAATTTTTATAAATATGAAAATGCAAAAAAATGCAAAATAAAAATATGGCGTGAAAGAGCAACAAAACAGGAATGTATGCTATTTTTTGGGAATTTTTAGGATTTTAGAGATGTGTGGAATAAATGCAAATAACAAAAATACAAATCAACACTAGAAGGGGTATATATATGTAAATATCCAAAACATCCAGCGCCAAAGTGCAATTTCTCCATAAATTTATAACTAATTAACAAAGTTCTAGGACCAATCACTAATAGCCAAAAACCCAGGGGCATGTCTGCAGAATTCCCACCGACGCACGTGCTACGCACGCGCCTAGCAGGGACTGAGACGCAAATAACAAAAACCTAATGGGCTACTTTGCAAAATATCCAAAAATATTACACTTAATAAAAATATTTCCTGGACTATAACGAAATAACGAAACCCGCAGGGGTCTCCTGCAAAATGTCCACCACCCCACATGCACGAGTCTCGTGGGGTAACGTAGACAGGGACCTGGTTGCATATACTCAAAGTACGGAGGTGTCTATGCAATTATAACATAAAATAATTAACTACACATGAAAGTTTGTGGATGAAACTTTAATACAAAAACTAGGGTGTATCAGGCAAAATTACCCCCACAAGGCATGATCCAACAATGGGTGTCGCTTCACTTGACACGTAGCAGCATATGGACGCCTGATGACGGTTCGACGGCTACGATTAGATCCTCCAAGGCTGATCGGACGGTGGCGGCTGGAGGAGATCTAACGATGGTTGTACACCTGGAGCCTCGGTCTAGGTCCGATAGTGCTGAAGGGCGGAGGTTGAACCGGGAAGCAACGTTGGCGAGGAGAGCTTCCCCAAGCTCGATCTCCGTCCTCCAGCAATTTTTGTGCTCCAAAAGTGGTCGGCAAGCCTCCTGGGGTCTTCCTCCTGATGCTGGGGACTCCCAAAGTCTCCGAGACAGCCGGAGCTTGCGGGCATAGGCGACGGAGCTAGGGGTGCCTAGGTACCTCCGGCAAGATGCAAAAGTGAGCCACATGCTCTTCTTTGACGTGCAAGACCTGGAAAAAAGGGTTAGACCGGCGAGGGCAAAATGCCTCGACGGTCGACGGAGCGAATGGGCGTTGGGAATGGCAAGGTGGAGGTCGGTCGGAGCCAACTCCAGCGCCGAAGGGTGCGATTTGACGATTGCATGGTCGAAATGTTGAGCGAATGAATGGATTTTGATCCTAAGACTACGACAAACGAAAAAAGCAAAAGAAAATGAAGAAAAACAAGGCCCTCGAAGGTGGTATACCTGAGGGAGAAGATCTCGACGACGATGACTTGCCGGAGGTGGTGGAGCCTCCTCGGAGCTTGCTCGGTCGACCTGACGCAGGGTGGAGGGAGCTGTCACCTTCCTCACACGATTGGGCACGGAAGGGCGAGCGAAACTTGTGCAAAAGGGGTTCAAAATTGAGTTGAAAATCGGGGGAGGCTTTTAAAGGGTTGACGAGGCACTGCAATGATCGAGGGAGATCGACGAAATCATCGATCCTTGGCGCTAGGAAAGATGAGGGCATGTAAGAGGGATTAACGAGGCACAAAAGTCGTGAAGAATGTACCGTGAAATAGTGCATGGATTGTCCTCGAAAAAAGCAAGAAGCAGGGTCAAAACGAGGTTTTGACAAAGGGACAGGGCATAAGACAGACAGTTGACTGCGGTCAACGTTTACCATCACCTGGTTGGTACACGTGGACCAACCAGGAAAAAGCCCTAACAAAATTATTAAAAAACTCATTTAAAAATATTAAATGAAATTATTATTTTTGGATTATTAAATGAAAAATATTATCTAATTTCATGAACTATTTTATGATGATTTTTATTTATTTTTTAGAGGTATAAAATTACAAGTTACCTTTTATAGCCTATATAGGTATACATATCTATATATTTTAATATTTTATTTTTATTTTGTGTATTTATTTTTATTAATTTTGTTTATTATTTTATAAATTTATAAAATATTTATATACACATAAATATATTTTTATTTTATTTTTCTGATGTATTTTGTACATTTGATAAAATAGGAGTAATAATTATACAAGTATCTTTATAGGTATTATACCTACGTATTATATACATGTATTTAATTTTTGTGTTTTCCTTAGTGTTTTATTCTGACTTTAATGTACGCATATATTATATATATTATTTACAAAATTATAACAATATCAAATTATAAAAATACTGAATAATTAGTAAAATGAATATTTTAATCTGTACAAGTGTACAATAGGGGTCCAAAACCTAACTTTCAAATCGTAGCTCCACAAAATACAAAACCACCTTAATTAAATAGTTATTGGAAATTATATACAATTAAAGATGATTTTGATGCATTTCAAGTTTTCATTTGAGAGATACAGGTCTGGGAAGTTGGGATTCGGGAATCTTATTCAGATCATAACTTTTTATCTGTACATTATTTTTGTTTGAAATAAATTTTTTATTATCTACAACTTTCATGTACAAAGTTTATTTAGTTGAAGTGTAAAAAGTGGAACCAAAAATACGTCCCAAACTGAGTAAAGAATGAAATAAATAGAAAGGGATTTTATTGGTTTCTGGCCCTTATCTCCCCCTACTTTATTATGTATACAAGAGAGTCTGGAAAAATTAGAGAAATTGGATACCACATGATTAAGGTTGAGTTGAGCTTTGAAATTTTGGATCTATAAAATTGGGAGTTCTTGAACGGATCAGATCATGTACGCACATGCACAAGGGGGTTAATCCAGCTCATTCATTTTTGAGATGTTCGGGGACGAGCATAGTTTAAGTATAGGGGGAGTGATGAAACTTGATTTCATTAGATTAAAAAACAGATAAAATGGTGTATATGTCCGAGTCTTAGAATAAATTAAAAATTACAAAAAAAACAACAAAACAAAAATCCGTAGTGTTTTTATACCCTTAAAAATGCTCATAAAAATATTTCTCCCTTGTTTGATCTCGTTTCTATTTTTGGTCAACATGAAACTTGTAGATCTCGTCAAGATATACAATATTCATGTTTTGAGTTTTTCCGAATTCGGCCTCCTTCTCCCATATTTTTCATATTTTTTATCTGAATAACCTGATAGGGCCACCTGGTGCTTTCTGGTTGGGCCACGTGGCCCGCTCCTTTGCGTTCCACGCACCACTTTTCTCTGTCATTCGATCACTTTTTAAGCTTTCATCTCATTCGCTTCTTCTCGCAACTAATCGCCACCGTTCAATCATTCCCGGATGAAATCACGGCCGTCCGCCACCACCAAATTCTCTTCTCGCCATGTCACTTCCTTCGCCGCTCGATCAATCTCACACTCCCTCGATCATCTCCTTCCATCTCACGCACTTGCCCAATGGCTCGTTTCCTCCACCTCCATCTCCTCTTCTCCTTTAAAACCAGGCCCTCCGCCCACATGCATCGCCATCTGCCTTTACACGAGAGAGCCTCGAGCTCTAATCTCCTGATCTGTGATGGAGATTCAGTCAGTCATCGAGCAACGAGAGGGTTTTCACCGATGTGGTCCACGGCGAGCTTTCGTCGTGCTTGATGAACCTCCATTTCATCACCTTTATTCTATCTATTTGGCCTCGAAAATCCTAGCTAATGCATGTAAATGATATTAATTTGCACAAAATAACATCCATTATTTATTGTATTTATTGTGTATAAAATAAGGTTTTTAATACCAAAGTTATAGAATAAAGAGAATAAAAGAAAAAAGAATAAAATATTGAAGATATTTTGCGACCCTAATCCCTGAGACCAAGTCAAGAATTAAATTGATCGACAAGGAATAAAGTTGGGGGAGATAAGGGGCAAAATATAATAAAAATGATACTTATTTATTCATTCTTTTATTCACTTTTGACACATATTTTATTCTTTATTAGTTATTCATCAAATAAAGAAATTTTGTACATGAAAGTTGTAGATAATAATGTAAATAAAAATGCAAAATTGTGTTTGTACAAAAATAATACACTGTGTACATTTTATACATAAAAGAAAAAGCCAAAAACCAAACTTCACTGACCCATATCTTTCAAATAAAAAAACTCAATACTAATTGTATAAAACTTTTCACGAGCTATTTAATGATGGTTGTTTTATATTTTTTGGAGTTACTATGTAGAAGTTGGGTTTTTGCCCCCTATTGTACATTCTACCGATTAAAATATTCAATTTATTCATTATTTATTATTTTTACAAATTCATATTTTTATATTTTTGTAAATATTATCTATAATATATGTGTATATTAAAACTAGTATAAAATCTAAAGGAAAATACAAAATAAAATAAGTCTATGAAAATACATAGACAAAATACCTATGATATTTTATGTATATAAATAAGAGGGGAAACATATTATTTAATTCTTTTATATTTTCCTAATATTGTAAATATCATACATATTCTATTAAAAATACAAAACTAAAATAAAATTCAATAAAATACATTAAAATAAAATATAGGTAAAAAACCTATAAATATACCTATATAAAACACATACTTCTTTATTTAAGTGTATAAATAACATCATAAAATCAAATAAAAATATTTATACTCACAAAAATAAGTTATAAATATATAAAATAATATAATGATATAATAAAGGAACATATACAAAATAAAAATAAAAATGTACACAATACATGTAATTATACCTATAAATAAGCCATTGAAAATAAACTTATAATAAAATAAATCAAAAAATAAAAATCATAATAAAATACTAAATAAAATAATAAACATTTTTTTATTTTATACTCAAAAATTAATAAAATCATTTACTATTTTAAAATAAATATTTTCCAATAAAATTGCTATTATGTCTTTTAGTGGCCTGCGTGGCCCAATGGTAGGCCGTGGACCGTTGACCTTTGGTTAACAGTCCCATCTGCAGACCTGGCCCGTTAGAACCATCTTTTCCCGTGATTTCTTGGAATTTTTCTGGTTGCACCATCTCTCAATCGGCTTCGATCGCTTCGCAAGATTTCTTCATAATTCTTCCATGATCCACGGTGGACCTGTAGATAGCTCGTATATACTTTTGATTCTTTGATTTTGACCGGTCAATAAGGGTGCTCCCTAATGTGCATAAATAAAGACCTCCATCTCCCATTGCAAATTTGGTCACTTTTGAACCCCTGAAGCCCCGTGACTCGGCCAAAGTGAGCATCCTAATGATAGGAGGAGATCCCCTGAGCTCGCGGCAGTTGAAGGTGGTGGAGGTGCACCTATGATGGTTTGCTCCGCCGACCACCTCTGCTCCTTGGCTCCGGCTAGGTAGTATGAGTTGCACTTTTCACTATTTTAGATAGATTTTGTTTTCAGCATTTTGATTATGCATTTATTTTAAGTTTTAACCTAGGTAGTTGGCGTAGATTAGGCGATTCGTAGTTCGCCGGAGCTCAGCTCCAGCGAACGTTTTCGTCGTGTATCGCTCTGTCTCCGACCCGCCTACCACCATCATTTCGTTCCTTATCATTTCCCCCACATCCCAAGCACCTCCATACACTCAGATCCCCTTCGGATCTGGAGATCAGGTCTCCACCTCCACCAACCTCGCCGGAGACCTCCGCCTGCTTCACCTTCGCTCATTTCACCACCAATAAGCACCCTGGATCCATCTTTTTGCTTGCACGATCATTCTTTGCAGGGCTGGAGGCCAAAGGACCCGTGTTCGGTCGATTTTTGCTGAAGAACAAGTACCTAGAGCTCCTCTTCTTCCTCGGCTTCTCCTGACCTCATCAGAGCACCAGGTGCCTCGTGAAGACCATCATCAGATGCAGGAGGCTTCTAGGAAGGCGTAGAGACACTTGGCAACATTGGAGGTGGTCGGAGGAGCACGCTACGAACGATCAAAGCCTGCCCCAGGCGAGCTTCTTCCCCGTTCGTTCACCCCTTCCAGAGTCGTCCGCTCAAGGAGGAGCCCTCAGTTTTGATCAGCACCATCCGATGGAGCCATGCCTCGACCGTTGGATCACCCCTTGGATCTGATCTTCACTGCTCATCGGCGAACTGTCATCGGGCGCGGAGAGGACGACACGTGGCAAGTGAAGAAGATCGCGTCATCCATCAGCGCGCTATTAAATTGCACATATACCCCTACCTTTTTTATTTAATAATTAGTTTTGTAAATAAAATATTACATGTAAATAAAATTTGGAATTTTGTAAATGGACCCCCCGTACTTTTTATATTTGTATTTTGGTCCTTGCCAGCGTCACATGCAGTCCCCACGTGACCCTTGAATTTTACATATGAGCCCTGACAATTTTATATATTGTACAATAGCCTTTAAAAAATAAATAAATATTTTTATTATGTTGGGAAAATTGCACCTATACCCCTGGACTTTATTTTATTTGCAAAAATGCCCCTACCAGGACAAGTATTTTTGTATGTTTCATTTAATTATTAAAAATAGCTACATAGCTCCTAAAAATCTCCAAAAATAGGATTAGATGCCCCATGCATTGCACTTACACGCCACGTGTCCACTTTGCATTTTTTTCATTTTTTGCATTTAATCTATTTATTAAATTAAAAAGGAGCCTAAATACTCCCTGTATATTTTGAAAAATGCCAAAAAATTATAAATACATTTTGAAAAATTCCAAAAAAATTATATATGGTATATATTGATATTTATTGAGTCTAGAAAACTAAAACCCCTAAAAATAAGAAAAAGAAAATTTAAAAAATCAGAAAGCTCCAAAATCCAACAAAAAAATATAAAAATTCTACAAAAATACCAAAATATTTTTTCTTTTTATAATTACCTATAAATTATTTTTTATGTATTAAAATAATTTGAGTAATTTTGGGACTTAATTATTATTTTGAGATTTTACCCGGCAGACACTATAAAAGTTGCCAATCTCTTTCTCAAAAAAATAAAATAAAATAAACGTTGCCAATCACCTCCACGACCATTGAAACAACCTAATTCCCCCCTAGACCCTGTAAACTAGCCAACTCTTACCTCATGAACCCTCCGGGTAATATGTTTTAAGCCCGCAGGGGTTCTTGGGGGTAATTTACAGGTCAATGGAGGTAATTATGTTGTGCAAAAGGCCGTAGAGGCATTTTAAAACATTTATAGGGTCTGCTAGGTAAAAATCCCTATTATTTTTAAATCCCAAATTAATCTTGGATTATTTATTAATACTATATTTGGTATATTTTTTGACTTTAAAAATACATAAAATTTTAACATAATTTTTTGGAAAAATACAAAATATTAGAAAAATATTAAAAACCCCAAAACAAATTTTTTTCTGAATTTTGATTATATTTAAAAGAATTTATAAATATATTTCTATATATAGTGTAAATAAAGCCTTATATATGTTATATTATTTTTATAAAAGAAAAAGAAAATATACAAAGATAAAAAAATATAAAAAGCAAATATAAAATCAGTAAATTAAAAATCAAATAAAAATTATAAAACCAAAAATCAAATAAAATATATAAAATAAAAAACCCACAAAAACAATAACATGGACAAGAAAAGAATTGAATAATTTTGTACACATATTTTTGCCCCCAACTGTTTGCTCCCAGTGTACAATACTCTACACATGCTTACACCCTATACACATTTGCTTGTAGAGTTATAATAAATTTTAACTCCACATTTTTGATGTTCATTGCTTGATTAAATTGTCGTGGGTTATTTGTTGATATCGGGATTTATTGATCGGTCAACACATCGACTATTAATCCGCCTTGCGGATTAATACTACCCTTGATCTATCCCGATTATCAAATAGCGCTGTTACCATGGAGCAATGTCGTTTGGGATGCGTATCATTTATTTGATTCTTCACTCTTGTCCATATTTATTTATTTGCATTATTTTTTGATATCATTGTGAACTGTCTGACGCTCTTCCATGTTTGAATTTGTTGTAAGGGACTGCAACGCGATAGAGGATCTCCTAGGAGATCTTATGCACCCGAGCAATGAGAAGTAGGCTTTCTGGCTGAGCCGGTAGGAAGAGAGAGTAGCCAATTCTGATCTGGAGAAATTTTGGAGACAAATTCAGATCTTCAATTTATTATGCAAAAAAATTGTAAATTTATGTGAGAGAGTGACTTTGGCATGTAATAATACAGGACTCTTACACTCCGACTTCCCGAGGTCCATTGCCCGAGGGATGTTCCCTCAGGTGCCTCGATGACATTTTTCATTTTTCATTTTATTTTTATTTTTATTATTTTGTATGAATGAGCGCTAACTTAGGATTGATTGATGATATACTAAGGTCCAAACACCTAATATCTGCATGTACCTATAGATACGATTTGGACTTAGTTAATTTTGTAATCTGTGCTTCACGATAATAGCATCCTGAATCTAGGGCAATTATCTAGGGCAATTTCTTCGGATTGCATTTCATATAGCATAGGTTTCAATTTTGTTCTACATCCCGCATGAAGAGAGCTGGGAAGCATTGTAAGTCTTCTTACTTGGCATGCATCATGGATTCCCGACTTCCATGGCTTTTCCGATCCTCTCCCTTTGATTTTGACCACTTAGGATGCTTAATGGAAATTGGAACCCCGTTAGGCACGTGCATGAAAAATAACCAAAAAAAGTGACAACCAAAATAAAATCAGGACTGCTAACTCTAGTGGACCTAAAATAAAATGTAATGGATCCCTTGTCTTGGGGAAAGCAATTCCTCATTGTCTGAGCATTTTATTCATACGTACACGCTAAGGATTAGTGCCCCAACCCCTAGCCTAATTCATGTGTGTACAACTTTTTATGATCACCTAACTCTAAAACCGACAAGATAAAAAGACCACATCCAGGTCTTCATTGCGTTGAGTAGGTAAATTGGGGGTTTGCTTTGTGGATTGATTGTGACTTGGAGTCCTTTTGCATATCCCTTTGAGTTATCAGTCCCGTCCGTGAGAGTCATCAATTTTTCATCTTTGAGTCCCTCTACCTCTCTTATACATATATCTCCTCATTTGCATTGAGTCGTGATATTGGCGCTTGAGCTCAATCAGCTTCGCTATATCTTTCGTCTCGCTTCTTGCCTACCCTCCTCATGTCCCTCATATCATCTCTTCTATCACTAGGGATTGTGGTGCTTTAGAGATAGCCCGCGTCGAGGATTGCAACTTCTCTTGAAAATTAGAGTAGTCAAGCATGATTATTAGGACGTTGGGATTGATACCTTACTCTCGGTGGGATTTGATTTTCGATACGTGCATGGGAGCCTCTTGAGGATTTCTTTATGATGCACGACCTTTAGGTACAATTCCTAATCGAGGATGTGATATGCTTTGTTATGATTTTATGATGATATCATGAGCATTGAGTGATTTATCTATTTTGAGGATCCTACCATCTTTATTTCGAGGATTGATTGACTATCTTGATGTGTATTGCAGAGCGATGGTGACCGGAACCCACATGATCATCTTCATCCACCTTTTTGATCCATCCTTATTTTCCTGATTCTATTATCCACCTATGGCACCAAGAGGATTTTTTATTATCTTTCGTGCCATCTCAGTTGATTTGACCAATTTGAGCGACATATTGTGACTGGTATGATTATTCATCCCTTGATGATCTTATTCCCTCCTGATTATGGATTGATTGAGTGATTTTGAGGACCTGAGATTTGATGCAAGCAATCCCAAGACTTGATTGACCTAGTTTGCATCACTCCCCGAGGACTATCTGCGAGAGGATGCGACACATTCTTTACGATCGGTTTCGTACACTGACTCTGTCTCCACCTTGTTGAAGCCCGAAACCGCATCGTCTGATTCGACTATTCGACCTCCCTGCTGATTGTGTGCCCGATTTATCGGTGCACGAGGCCAACTTCTAGGACTCCTTTGAGTCCACCCACCTTAACGGTCCTCGCAAGGATGAGCTTCACTTTTCAGATTATTCCTTGCCTAGTTTATAGTGCTCTACGAGGGTTATCTGCAAGAGACTATGACGCCTTTATAGACCTACGGTCTCTTCTATTGGTAGATGATCTATCATCTACAGAGACCATTCTGATCGACTCCTTTGAGTTCTCTCTCCTTGATGACCCTCACAAGGATGAGATCTAATCTGACTATTCCATGATTAGCTTGCATTGTTCCCCGAGGACTATCTGTGAGAAAATGCAACACTTTCTTTACGCTCGGTTCCCCTTTTTGACTGTCTCTCCTATTGATGGGAGCACAGAGTTGAGTCGTCTGATATGCTTTCGGTCCCCATTGTTTAGATGTTTACCCGATCTGCTGGATATGAAAGATACGGGAAAAATTCTCAAGCGCATCACAGAAGCGTGATGATTGCATCGAATGCGATCGGGAGCGACTAGTCGCACGAGTTGCTCGATGCAGCTGAAATTAAAATTTTCTATGTGTGGAAACCACATGATCCCAGAACACTTCTCGGATCGTTTCGTCTAAACCACAAACAAGTAATAGGATTACTTCTTAAAGCGTAATTGCGATCGAGACTCTAAACAAAGAGACCTCATGTCTCAAGTCCGATCCGACGGAGGAGACGCTTGCAAGCGCGTGGATGAGATGCGTGCTTATCGCAATCCATGTGATGATCCAAGCCACGGATCCCCTGATCTCGACAAATGAGAAACGACGTCTTCTTCACGAGCAAGGCACGCTGAAGTAGATGAAGATTCCACGAGCAGACGATTGGGTAGCATAACGACGGTGCTGCGACGATGGAGCATCTCTCTAGGGCATCCATGGTGGACGGCCACATGAGAGATAGAGAGAATGGGCATGTAGAGAGAGAGAGAGAGCATTCATCTATGTCGAGTGTCAAGAAGAGCAAGGGGTGCCTCTTCTTATATAGGGTTTTAGGAGTCCATGGTTCCCAATCCATGGACAACACACAATCAACGGATGAGATTGATTTTGTCCCTTTCAACGGCTAGGATTGTTGTTGGTAAAACACAACAACAAGTGATTTAATTCAAACTAATTATCATTGATAAATCAATATAATTAATCTCAAATTAAATCACTTTTGACTAGAGATCGGATAATGAGAAGACTAAACCAAACTCCTAAAATAATGGGACGACTACCATCATCTCATGAGATCTCAATATCTCATGAGATCTCATTATCTCATGAGATCTCATTATCTCATGATTATATCATGATCTCTTGTCAATAATATTTTCACCAAAAAATAATTCCAAATTATCTTATGGAAAATATCAACCATGCCACTGAAATTATGTGAATCTTATTCACAACCCAAAACTAAATGTAATTATATTTTCAATTTATTGTTCAATGTAAATCCAATTCACATTAACAATTAATCAACAAATATAAATCACAATATGCTCTCTCTTATATATTATAAATCACATTTATAATATATATGATTAATATGGATAGTGTTATCCATATTATTCATATCCATGATAACTAATCACATTTAATCATCTTGAATCTCTTTTCTCATGTGCCCAAATAACATGATCACATTCACATTATTCATATCTTTAATAATTAAATCACATTTAATTATCTCAGATAACTCTCCTTATAATATGAACCAAATTCATATTATCCATGATAATTAAATCACATTTAATTATCAATTTTCTCGATGTTTAGATACATATATCAATAATGAAATTATCCGTGAACTCTTTCAAGGATAATGCGCTTTCTCCACGGATACTTGGAGATAAGGACAGGGCGATTGTATTGTTCCACGTATAGTGACTTGGATATTGAGATCACATCTCAAATCCAGATCTCGGGCCTCCCATAGATGCTTCATTAAATCAAGACCGCAAATCTAATCTTCTCGTTGCATCTGAATCACATTCAGATCAATGTCCAACATTTGGACCAAGATCAGATTACTTCTCTACTGAGAGGAGTCACTAAAATCCAGACCCGTTTCATCACTCCCTAGGAATGGAAGCGTCATGGTTATACAATCATTTATGATCACATCACCCTCAGGTATTCCCAATACCTGTACATCCTGCATACTGGAAGACTAAGAATAAACCCAAAGTATTAGATCAACTTTATACTGTCTACTTCAGGGTTTTATCAGTAAGTTTCTCATTTGATCATTGGGAGTTGGTATCGATCATATACTTTCCAAAAGCATATATCATATCTTGGTCTTGATCATATACTTTCCAAAAGTATATATCAAACCTACAAATTCAGTCAAGCTTCCAAAGCGAGACAACCGTGTGCACGGAAATTGATTCTTCCCAATATCTCATGAGTGAGCTCATGTCTTCCAGTTCACTAAATGAACATGTATGATCCCTTTGAGAGATCGTATTACTCATATGCCCTTATATGCACACCAGCGCGCCGGTGTATAGACTTTGGTTAGGTCATCAACCTATTGCTCTGCCAAATGTACATACTCAGACATATAGTAACACATCTGTCTCCGATCAGAGGATGTGTGCTTGTATCGTGACAGCATACGATATAGGACTTTGGTTATCTCGATCTCGTCAAGTCAACTTTTTGACCCAACTAATCTGACACCTCATAATCTCTATTCCTATGTAGAGGACCTGCATCAAGAGGTCAGTCAGATATCATCCTATGTGAGAAAGGATTGCCATCTCCTACTCAGGCTGGAGATCATCTCTTAATAATCATTTGACGGTACTTGATGAGTCCTCAATCTAACTCTTTAGATATTCATCCAAGCACCAGCCTCTATGATTCAATAATTGAATCAACCGTTGTATGATCATTAATATGGCCATGGTACATAACCGTAATTATACTAAGGTACCTATAATGCAAATTAGTTATTCTTCATTTCAGATCAGGGAATGGTATTCTCAATAACATTTATTGCATAATGGCTCATCGTGGGCTCGCATGTCCAACAATCTCCCACTAGCCCAAAGAGCCATTAATGGGCTAATCATTTAAACCCACACTCATGTGACAATCATAGGCTATTAAGAAAATAGCTAGGTAAGTTGATCAGTCACTATGTTCCCGTGAGACTATGCCAAGTCCTTTTACGACACTTGCATATCCCCAGTAACAGTGCTCGCATCTAATGCGAATGTTACATCTTATGCAACCAATACTCAATCTTGATAAAGCAGTTATAATGTCCTTGATACTACAGCTTAATAATTATCATAGCCAGCATTTCCATAATCCTTATTAGAATACCCTTATTCCTTGAGATCTCTATCTCCAAAGGTATCCAAAGTTAAGACCCTTTAGATCAATATATATAAAGTCTTAATTTCTTGAAGATAAGACTTGGAGATCACTATCTCGAAAGTCTTGTCATCTTTGAAGATTTTATTATTACTGCAATCAAGTGTTTTCTCTCCATAGTAGGATTAGCAAGACTTTACTACTCCCACTGCATGACAGATGTCTGGCTTTTGTACACATCTAGCATAAACTTAGCTTCTCGTAACTTATGTACAAGTGCAAGCAGTTCTAGTATTCACTTCCTCAATTCTTTGAGGTGATATCCCTTTAGATAGGTCAATATCAAATCTTAAGGGAAGGAAGCCCTTCTTGGAATTTTCCAGAAAATGGAACATGTCCAAGGTGTACTGCTAATGTGATGGTTCCAATACCCTCTTTTCTTTGCTTCTGAACATCTTCAGAACTAAGATTTAAGATGGTATCCTTGAGATCACATCTCATGGTATGGAATAGCCAGTCTATGAAACACTTATTATCATCCTTATATCATTCCAAATGATTAGGATATTAATCTACATTTAGCATGATGAACAAAATGGCACTCCCACTAAGATTCACATGGTACATCAAGATTCTATCTGAAATCATAACAATTATAATTTCATCAAATCTTATGTTCCAACTACAAGAAGCTTATTTGAGTCCATAGATGGAGTTCTTCAGCTTGCACACTTTGCTTTCCTCAACCATGAAGCCCTGGGGCTACTTCATGTGAATATCCTTCGAGAGATATTCGTGCAATCTTGACTTCCATATTGAAGATGCCAAAGTCAAGTTGTGTAGCTATAGTTAGCAATAATCTGATGAGTTTAAGCATGGTCATTAGAGAGCAAGTCTCATCGCAAGCGATGTCTTCTATTCAATGTGTAGCTCATGGCTACGAGCCATGCTTTGAAGGTCTCTACCTTCTCATCGGGTTCCCTTTCTCTTGAAGATCCATTTACACCTTAACGGGTCTTACCCATATAGGTGGATCCTCGAGGGTCCATATACAACACTTGTATATGAAGTATACCTTAGACTTTTATTGCTAATATCCATCTTTCCATGTCATGATCCTCATGAGCTTCATCACATGAAGTCCGATCATTATCAGACTTAAATGACACATGGAATACATCCTCAAACTCATTTGAAGAGGTATTAATGTTTCATATTTAATTATCCTTTTAGTTTCTGTTTGGATCCTCATTATCATCTCAAGATTAAATGAGTTCCTTTACTTCATTTTCATCATGATTCTCAAGAGAGTCATCTGTTAAGAATCACATTCTCAGAGATGAGATCTTTTAAGAATCTCCAGGTTATAAAGTAGGTATCCAATACCATCCTTTATTTTTCTAATGAAGTAGCACTCTCTAGTGCTCGATTCCAGCTTACATGCATGGAACATTATTAGGATATATAATGTAGTCTCTACCACATATATATACCTGGAAACTAAGAGATAGTTATGCTAAGATTAATCATTAATCAAATCATGTCACACATGATAAATTGTATCTCCCTACAACTCTCTTGAGTTTAGGTGCATTAGGAGGATTGAGATAGGAATGATATTCATATCTCTATAAGGTGTTCCTTTGAATTCATCTAATAGGTACAAGCTACCTAGGTTAGATCAAATTCATTTCCTCTTCCTTCAAATTTTGGTTCTAAACCAAAATTATGAGATCTTTGAACATTTCAAAGTTTTCTTAGGTGAAGAGAAGAAATCTCATATCATATATAATCATCAATAGATATCACATATCCATGATGTTTACTATGATATAGATGATTCACATACATCAATATGTATGAGATCCTGAATACCTTGACATCTTACACCTTTCCCAAAAAAAAGGTGTATTGGACAATTTACTTTGAATACTATATTCATAAGTATGTAAGATTTGAAATTTTTAGACATTCTAAAGTTTCATCTCTTACTTGTCTATTGATCAAATCAATAGGCATATGTCCAAAACTTGATGCTAAATCAATGTCAAATGATCTTTATCCTCCTATTGATCTTTTAAGGTTCAACTTTCAGTATTAGAAATCTTAATGGACCATTCATTAATTTTCCAATTTTGTGGAGTCCACTAGATGTTAGATTACTATCTGAAATATATCCATCATAACTCTTTATGATAGGTTTATTCCAGAATTCATGTTTATTTCCAATATTTAGAAATAAACAATGAGTGTACTCTAATATCTAGATCATAGAGACATTTTCTAAGACTAAATACTCTCCCACAGAAAATATGAAGTCCATTTATCCAATAGAGATTGCTGCAACAATTGCATCAATATCCAAGTGGATAACTATAAACCTTAAGATCAAATTTTCCAGTCATCTAAAACGTATGCAACAATTGCAAGTGTCATTAGCAGAATGAGATACAATTATTATACTTTAATCTTATCTTATAAGAAAGTCAATTTCAATGATTAAATGTAGATTATTCTGGTGCTCTATCCGAGTCCTTATCTAAGGATTCTAGATAGACTTGATAGTCATACTATCAACACACCAACTTATTGCAGTATTGGCATTCATCCAACTCTTTGGATGTCATATGGAAGTCACAGAAGTAGGTCAACTCGACTTTCCTTCTTACTAGGGTCTGACCCATGCTTCCACTACGCTTCCTTCATCTCTAAACAACCATTGCTTAAGACTAAGGATCTCTTATGTTAAATTAAAAATTTAATGTAAGAGCATTTCAACATTTATACATGCTTCATTAAATTCATACAATATGAATATTAGAAGCTTTATGAATGACTAGAGTATATACAGTAGAATGATGACCCTCATCATGTCTACATCCATCTAGACTCTCAAAACATTGGTTCAGGTAGGTATTCAAATATTTTGAATACATCATCTCTTATAGAGCTACCATTCCGCATGATGCAGTGAACCATGTCATTCATGATAAATGTCAAGAGCACATATGTATGCCAGAATATCTTTTTAGATTTCATAAGGATTATTCGACAATTACGATCACCATCGACATGTCACTTCCAAAGTACATTTGATGATAGATCAAGACTACAGAGACATACAAACCCTAAGGTGATGTCTTATCATCTTATTTAATTGTCATTCCTCATATGTTGAGGAAATATGCACATTGCAACCACATACATTATGTGTCCAACTGCAAGTAAAATATCTGGATCATGAGTCAAATCTATGATATTTTACTGGTTATTATTGAGTATAACATTGAGTGGGTTTTTTGAAGGATTATCTGAAATAAGAAATTTGCATAAGTGTATATATATTATTTAAACATATTTTACTTTAATTGAGGAGTTTTTATATTAAAGTTGTCCTGCCTTGTCAACACTGAAAGTTCATATCCTTAATCACTTTCAATGTAAGAGATATACTTACCATTATATCTCAAGCAAGATCTGGGATCTCCTTCCTTATCTTTGTTACATCCAAATAATATGAGAACCTGTAACTCGGATAAAAAGAAGCAGGAACACATTCTGCCTTGCAAGTCCAACTTGCATCTCCCAATTCGGTCTTTAACACCCGGGCCCACCACCCCTAAGGTGATGTTGACCTGTCGTTAATTGAACCAACTATCAACTGGCTTAATACTCGCTATACGCAATCCAATATCGCTCCAATAATATGAGGACCCGATATTGGGGTCACTACGTAAACGACCTTACTCTTCCGAGAAGCGAAGAGCCCGATCCAAATGGATTGTATGTAGGAGCTGCCACTTTGAACAGGCATCTCCTACATACAATATCTGGCGACGGAACCCTTCACCTTGACGGGAGACCATGGATGTAACTTATGTGATCCTCCATATCATATTCAAATTCTAATTAATCATTATGAATCATATTCATTATGATTAATTCTTCAAAGGGAAATAACAACTTTATTCATAATAGAGTGTTTTAATTTTAATTGGATTCCAATTAATATCCAATCATATTAAAGTAATGATCCAATTAATATCCAACAAACATTTTTAATTGTTACTTGAACTATGGTATTATCTCAAATACGTATTATTTCGAATTTTAATAATTAGAAAAATACATCATGATCTCTCAAGCATCATTCGTTCCCTACCTGCTGTCATGGCCAGTACCGGCGGGAGTGGGACGGACCGCAACCGGTGTGACCCGCTACCCAAACGATCCCCGACTAGACACCATATCCTCCTCGGGAAAAAGCAATGCCGAGTCAATCACTTTGTACTTGAGATGATCATCGGTTTTTCAACCGAAATTATACCATATAATATTCATCAAAACCATTTTGATAATATTATAAGGAGATTTGCTAAACAAATTCCCAATCCTAGTCAAGCAACAAGGTTTTGCATGTAAAAGTTGTCCTACAACTATTGTAGAGTAAACTAGAGTTTTCATGAAAACAATGTTTGTTGGAATGTATATCAAGCAACCAATTGGTGATCTAGATCTAATGTAATCATTCGTTGGTTGAGTAAATGTCATTTAAGGGAATAAATATTGTTCTAATTTCTCAAATATTAACCACAATTATTCCAGGAAATTAACTATTAATTTCTTAATTTTTCCTAAACGACAATCACAAGGTTTCGGATAATGATGCAATTTCCAACAGTGATCTTCACTAACTAAAAATAGCATATCTCTCTCATTTTAAAACCAAATTAAGCGAAATCAATTTCTAGAGATTGATACCTTGATTTAAAAACGAAACCATGTGATAAACATGCTTTTCCAGGTGACTTTAAAACTGTAATTAACATTTCAATCACGTCTCTAATTGCCATCCCTGAAACAGTGGATATATGGTCAATAAAACGATCATATCTTGAGCAAACGATCCAAATTACGCAAACTCAAATCCTATTATTTCCTTAATTAATGGGGAACATTATCCAATATAAAATTTCATGTTCAAACATTTTAAACGGGATCGAAATTTTATCGTAAGACAGGGCTGCGAAAATTGAAATGCTAAAATTTTCACGAACTCAAACAAGCTCGAATCTTCGTAGGTTCATGGATCTAATCCAAAACCTTCGACAACCTGGATCTGATACCACTTGAAGGATACGGGAAAAATCCTCAAGCGCATCACGGAAGCGTGATGATTGCATCGAATGCGATCAGGAGCGAATAGTCGCACTAGTTGCTCGATGCAGCGGAAATTAAAATTTTCTATGTGACGAAACCACGTGATCCAAGAACACTTCTCGGAACATTTCGTCTATACCACAAACAAGTAATAAGATTACCTCTTGAAGCATGATTGTGATCGAGTCTCTAAACAAAGAGACCTCCTGTCTCAAGTCTGATCCGACGAAGGAGACGGTTGCGAGCGCGTGGATGAGACACATGCTTCTCGCAATCCATGTTGATGATCGAAGCCACGGATCTCCTGATCTCGACAAACGAGATACGGCGTCTTCTTCACGAGCAAGGCATGCTGAATTAGACGGAGATCCACGAGCAGACGTTCAAGCAACATAACGACGATGCTGCGACGATGGAGGATCTCTCTAGGGCATCCATGGACGGCCACATGAGAGATAGAGAGAATGGGCGTGTAGAGAGAAAGAGAAATAGAGAGAGAGCATTCATCTATGTCGAGTGTCAAGAAAAGAAAGGGGTGCCTCTTCTTATATAGGGTTTTGGGAGTCCATGGATCCCAATCCATGGACAACATACAATCAAGGTATGAGATTGATTGTGCCCCTTTCAACGGCTAGGATTGTTGTTTGTAAAACACAACAACAAGTGATTTAATTCAAATTAATTATCATTGATAAATCAATATAATTAATCTCAAATTAAATCACTTTTGACTAGAGATAGGATAATGAGAAGACTAAACCAATCTCCTAAAATAAGGGGACGACTACCATCATCTCATGAGATCTCAATATCTCATGAGATCTCATTATCTCATGAGAACTCGTTATCTCATGATTATATCATGATCTCCTCTCGATAATATTTTCACCAAAAAAATTCAAATTATCTTATGGAAAATATCAACCATGCCATTGAAATTATGTGAATCTCATTCACAACCCAAAATTCACATTTATAATATATATGATTAATATGGATAGTGTTATCCATATTATTCATATCCATGATAATTAAATCACATTTAATCATCTTGAATCTCATTTCTCATGTGCCCAAATAACATGAATCACATTCACATTATGCATATATTTAATAATTAAATCACATTTAATTATCTCAGATAACTCTCCTTATAATATGAATCAAATTCATATTATCCATGATAATTAAATCACATTTAATTATCAATTTTCTCAATGTTTGGATACATATATCAACAATGAAATTATCTATGAACTGTTTCAAGGATAATGCGCTTTCTCTGTGGATACTTAGAGATAAGGACATGGCGATTCTATTGTTCCATGTATAGTGACTTGGATATTGAGATCACATCTCAAATCCATATCTCGGGCCTCCCATGGATGCTTGATTAAATCAAGACCGCAAATCTAATCTTCTCATTGCATCTGAATCACATTCAGATCAATGTCAAACATTTGGACCAAGATCATATTACTTCTCTTCTGAGAGGAGTCACTAAAATCCAGACCCGTTTCATCACTCCCTAGGAATGGAAGCGTCATGGTTCTAAAATCATTTATGATCACATCACACTCAGGTATTCCCAATACCTGTACATCCTGCATACTGGAAGACTCAGAATAAACCCAAAGTATTAGATCAACTTTATACTGTCTACTTCAGGGTTTTATCAGTAAGTTTCTCATTTGATCATTGGGAGTTGGTATCGATCATATACTTTCCAAAAGCATATATCATATCTAGGTCCTGATCATATACTTTCCAAAAGTATATATCAAACCTACAAATTCAGTCAAGCTTCCAAAGCGAGACAACCGTGCGCACGGAATTTGAGTCTTCCCAATATCTCATGAGTGAGCTCATGTCTTCCGGTTCAGTAAATGAACTTGTTTGATCCCTTTGAGAGATCGTATTACTCATATGCCCTTATATGCACACCAGTGCGCAGGTGTATAGACCTTGGTTAGGTCATCAACCTATTGGACTGCCAAATGTACATACTCAGACATATAGTAACACATCTGTCTCCGGTCAGAGGATGTGTGCATGTATCGTGACAGCATACGATATAGGACTTTGGTTATCTCGATCTCGTCAAGTCTACTCTTTGACCTAACTAATCTGACACCTCCGAATCTCTATTCCTATGCAGAGGACCTGCATCAAGAGGTTTTCAGATATCAGCCTGCATGAGAAAGGAATGCTATCTCCTACTCAGACTGGAGATCATCTCTTAATAATCATTTGACGGTACTTGATGAGTCCTCAATCTAACTCTTTAGATATTCATCCAAGCACCAGCCTCTATGATTCAATAATTGAATCAACAACTGTATGATCATAAAGATGGCCATGGTACATAACCCTAATTGTACTAAGGGACCTATTATGCAAATTAGTTATTCTTCATTTCAGATCAGGGAATGATATTCGCAATAACATTTATTGCATAATGGCTCGCCGTGGGCTCGCATGTCCAACAGGATCCTGGGACGCACCCGACTTGACTCCTTTGAGTCTGCTCTCCTTGACGGTCCTCGCAAGGATGAGCCATCTTTCTCTGATTATTCACTTCTTAGTTGGCAATACGCTCCCCGAGGGTTGTCTACGGGACGCTGCCACACTTTCTTGATTTGTCGGTCTCTTCTGCTGGTAGTCGATATGTCGCTTCTATTTTGATTATTCATTTACTAGCATGTACTGCTCCTCGAGGGTTATCTACGGGAGGGTACATCATATTGTAGGTACTCGGTTTCACTGCTGGTGTCTCCTCTCTGTTGGGGCACATAGCCGATTCTTCTGATGACTCTACGATCCTGCTCACCTTGAGGACCCTCGAAGGGTTGAGCCCTGGTGTGTGGTTCGGTGTGTTCTTGTGACCTTCTGATTTTATGCCCATTGGATACCATACTGTTGCATTAGGAAAGTCTCATGTCTTCTCATTTATACCTTTCGGAGACCATGATTAACTTGGAGGGGTATGTACTGTTCCTTCTCCCTCCAAGTCTTACAGCATTAGCTCCGCTCACTCATTCCTTCCTTATGAGCCGATGTTCTGCTTTCATTACCGGATGCATGTTTAGTTTTCGATATCTTCTCCCCGATTGATGACACCCATCTGATTGCATAATCGGGTGTCTTTTCATTATCTGAGTGCACCCTCGTTCTCACAAGGAGACGATGACAAGAGCATTGTACTTGCTTACCAGATACCATCATGTACCTCATCAGTCTTTACTTATATATGTGTTTTGTCTTCTATTCCTTCTTTCTCCTGCATGTTACGTGTGCCCCCGATCTATCGCCATATCTTTATGACTATAGTTAGGACGTACCTTGTCCTAAGTATGGGGGGGGGTACACACCGTGTTGTTCTTTCCTTGTTCAGTTTCGTCTCTCCTGTTGTTGCTTATACATAGGGGTTTTTCACCCGAAGTATAGGGGGAGTGATGCGTACATTCTTCACGATCGTTTCGTATATATGTATATATCTATCTTTTCTTCTTTTCCTTTTCATTTTTCATTATCTACATAAAAGGTGTCGCCCCTTTGTGTCAGTTTTCTGTACTCAGGATGTACTTTGTCCCAAGTATAGGGGGACACAACCCGAGCTGTGATCTGTTTATTTATTCCCACCCTTGACCCTCCCTACTTTGTGTACAGACTGCTATACTTAGGATTACTTGATCCTAAGTGTAGGGGGACGGTCATCTTCTTATTCATTTATATCTTCATTCTTTCATTCAGTCGTTGTAGTATAGGCTTATCTATACTCAGTACGAGTTATATCTTCTCTTTTTCTCTTCGATCTATGAGGACATAGCTCATGCTAAGTATAGGGGGTCGTATATACTATGTATATACTTTAGCCATAACTCGTAATTTCATATTAATTATTAATAAATATGGCTAAATATACTATATACATACATATATATTTCATTAAAAATCATTTAATAACAACAGTCATTCCTAAAATTATTTTTGTATGTACTGATTAATAAATCAGGTTAAAAATATTTTTGCAAAATAATTTGAAAAATGGTGTGAACCATTGGGAAAACTTTTTGTGAAAAATTTTCAACCTTTGTAAAAATATTTTTTTTTTGCAAAATGTTTTTCTTTGTGTGAAATATAGGATTTGAAAACCCATTTGCAAATGATTTGAAAGTATTTTGTAAAAATAGTTTGAAAAATGAATATATTATTTGAAAATCTTTGCAAAATGGCTTTCAAATGTCTGTAAATATTTACAAAAATTATTTTGTACTATAGATTTGAAAAAAAAATTCAAATAAATTTGAGGAATGAATGCATCATTAAAATAGGAATAAAATGTGTATATAATCATAATAAAATTATGTATCAATTGTATATATGTACCTACAATAATAAATTTGAAAATTTGTAAATTCTTTAGAAATATTAACTCTTGTAAAATAAAAGAGCACACCCATGAGCTGTAAATATTTTTATACTTTGTATGCCAAAATTCTTTTTATTTTCCAAAAAGTCTTTTTGTAAAAAGATTCATTTTGTTTTCAAAATGCTTTGAAAAATTGCATCATTCATTGTGCATAGCATTTGCATATCATTCATATTCTTTTTGAGTGAGCTTGATGATTGAACTAGTCCAATAAAGTCTAAGATTGGAGCTTGGTTGGATCTTATTGCACCTAATTGCACTGGAACCTTATGGGAACTAGGTTTAGGGTACTTCAGGTCTAATAGGACTTAATTCTTTAAGACTCAAGGTTGGGTTCAAGTCACCTAAACTGACTAACTAGAACTTTTTGAGACCCATGCATGACTCTTGTCGGTCGTGACCTAACTTGGACACTTGCATCTTTCACTTGGCTCAACTCAGTTGGAGTGGTGAGGGGGTTGGATTTGCCAGTCTGAGACGCACACGAGTGGAAACATTTGTCCTTGTCTAGGGAGGGAAGTGCACCCCAACCTGATCCAGTTTCAATGAAGTCTAAAGACAGGAGAGTATGGGTTGAAATAAAGCTTCAAAAGAGGGATAGTCTTCTGGCTCAAGAGGAAATGTCCTTATGTAAATGCTGTTGTGAATAGTTTGTTTAAAAAATCCAAAAAAGTGGACATGCTTGAAAATAAAAATAAAATGCCTACCGGAGTATGTATATATATTGAATAAAAATAAGAAAGCTTGAGCATCAAAGTTATACCATGTGAGCATGTAGTTGGATGACTTGACTACACTGGTCATGCATCCCAGGATAGGTACCTACACTGGATACCGTCCATTGTTTTCTTCACCTCCTCCTCTTCAGTTGGATGCCACTTGAACTTAGAAGGGAATACCCCGCTCCTCGAGGACAGAGTGTTGGATTGGGGAATCATTGGGTTGTCATTATGGAGAAGTCAGTCTCTTTGTCATTTCAGTTGGAAAGAGCCACTATAACTTACATCGTACAAGTCAACATCATAGTCATAAGGGTTTGTTTATGATGTAGGCCAGTTCTGACCTGGCTATTGAGGTGGGTTGGATCAAGTTCTGTGACTATCGAAGACTGTTGTGTTTTAAATTTGGTTCCCAATCACGTTCCACACACATTCGCACATCAAGGTCTAACCTGAGCTCCAAACTCTGATTTTGTAAGGACAAGTTTTACAACTGAAAGCAATTCTCTTCACTCTTTCTTTTTTTTCTTTCTCTTTTTCTTTTCTTCTTTAGTCTTTTTTGTACTTATTGCAGAATTGTTTGCTAGGGACTAGCAAAGTCAAGTATAGGGGGGTGATGAACCTTCGTTTCATCACCTTTAGTCTATCATTTTGACCTCGAAAACCCTAGCTAATGCATGTAACTGACTTTAATTTGCACAAAATAACATCCATTATTTCTTGTATTTATTGTGTATAAAATAAAGTTTTTAATGCAAAAATTATAGAATAAAGAGAAGAAAAGAAAAAGGAATAAAATATTGAAGATATTTTGTGACCCTAAACCCCGAGGCCAAGTCAAGAATTGAATTGGTCGATAAGGAATAAAGTAGGGGGAGACAAGGCACAAAATACTATAAAAATGCTATTTATTTATTCATTCTTTTATTCACTTTTGACAAATATTTTATTCTATATTATTTATTCATAAAATAAAGAAATTTTGTACATGAAAGTTGTAGATAATAATATAATTAAAAATACAAAATTGAGTTTGTACAAAAATAATACACTGTGTACATTTTATACACAAAATAAAAAGCCAAAAACCAAACTTCACAGACCCATATCTTTCAAATAAAATTCAAACCATAGCAAAATCACCTCTAAGTGTATATAAATTTTCACGAACTATTTAATGATGGTCGTTTTATATTTTTTGGAGTTACTATGTAGAAGTTGGGTTTTTGCCCCCTATTGTACATTCTACTGATTTAAATATTCAATTTATTCATTATTTTTTATATTTACAAATTCATATTTTTATAATTTTGTAAATATTATCTATAATATATGTATATATTAAAACTAGAATAAAATCTAAAGGAAAATGCAAAATAAAATAAGTCTATTAAAATACATAGACAAAATACCTATGTTATTATATGTATATAAATAAGAGGGGAAACATATTCTTTGATTCTTTTATATTTTTCTAATAATGTAAATATCATACATATTCTACTAAAAATACAAAACTAAAATAAAATTCAATAAAATACATAAAAATAAATGGTATACAGAAAACATAAGTAAAAAACCTATAAATATAACTATATAATACACACTTATTTATTTAAGTGTACAAATAAGATCATGAAAATCAAATAAAAATATATTTATACTCACAAAAATAAGTTATAAATTTATAAAATAATATAATAAAATAATAAAATAAAATATACAAAATAAAAATAAAAATGTACAAAGTACATGTAATTATACCTATAAATAAGTCATTGAAAATAAACTTATAATAAAATACAACAAAAAATAAATGAAAATCATAATAAAATACTAAATAAAATAATAAACATTTTTTATTTTATACTTAAAAATTAATAAAATCATTTACTATTTTTAAATAATTATTTTTGAATAAAATCGGCTATTTTGTCTTTAGAGGCCTGTGTGGCCCAATGGCAGGCCGTGGACCGTTGACCCCTGGTCAACTGTCCCGTCCGCAGACCTGGCCCGTCAGAACAATCTTTTCCCTTGATTTTTTGCAATTTTTCTGACTGCACCATCGCTCAATCGGCTTCGATCACTTCACAAGATTTCTTCGTCATTCTTTCAGGATCCACGCCGAACCTGTACATAGCTCGTATATACTTTTGATTCTTTGATTTTGGCCGGTCAATAAGGGTGCTCCCTAATATGCATAAATAAAGACCTCCTCCTCCCATTGCAAATTTGGTCACTTCCAAACCCCTGAAGCCCCGTGACTCGACAAAGCGAGCATCCTCGTGACAGGAGGAGATCCCCTGAGCTTGTGGTGGTTGAAGGTGGGTGGAGGTGCACACACGACGGTCCGCTCCATCGACCACCTCTGCTCCTTGGCTCCGGCCAGGTAGTACGAGATGTGCTTTTCACTATTTTAGATAGATTTTGTTATCAGCATTTTGATTATGCATTTATTTTAGGTTTTAACCTAGGTAATTAGCGTAGATTAGGTGATTCGTAGTTTGTCGGAGCTCCGCTTCGGCAAACGTTTTCACCGTATATCGCTCTATCTCTGACCCGCCTACCACTATCATTTCATTCCTTATCATTTTCCCCACATCCCTGGCACCTCCAAACACTCAGATCCCCTTCGGATCTAAAGATCAGGTCTCCACCTCCACCACCCTTGCTGGAGACCTCCCGCTAATTTCACCACCAATAAGCGCCCCGGATCCGTATTTTTGCTTGTGTGATTATTCTTTGCATGTCTGGAGGCCAAAGGACCTGTGTTGGGTCCATTTTTGCTGTATAATAGGTACCTGGAGCTCCTCTTCTTCCTCAGCATCGCTTGACCTCGTCAGAGCACCAGGTGCCTCGTGAACACCATCATCAGATGTGGGAGGCTTCCAAGAAGGCATAGAGACACTTGGTGGCGACGAAGGTGGCTAGAGGAGCATGCTACGACCAATCAAAGCTCGCCCCAGGCGAGCTTCTTCCCAGTTGGTCCACCCCCTTCCAGAGCCGTCTCATCAAGGAGGAGCCCCCAGTTTTGATCAGCACCGTCCCATGGAGCCATGCCCCGACCGTTGGATCCCCTCCTTGGATCTGATCTTCATCGCTCATCGGTGAACCGTCATCAGGCGCGGAGAGGACGATACATGGCTAGTGAAGATGATCCCACCATCCATCAGCGCGCTATTATGGGGAAAATTGCACATATACCCCTGCCTTTTTGTATTTAATAATTAGTTTTGTAGATAAAATATTACGTGTAAATAAAATTGGGAATTTTGTAAATGGACCCCCTTTTTATATTTGCATGTTGGTCCCTGTCAGCGTCACGTGCAGTCCCCACGTGACCCTGGAAAGTTTGCATATGAGCCCTGATAATTTTGTATATTATGCAATAGTCTTTAAAAATTAAATAAATGTTTTTATTATGTTGGGTAAATTGCACCTGTACCCCTGGACTTTATTTTATTTGCAAAAATGCCCCTGTCAGGACATGTATTTTTGTATATTTCATATAATTATTAAAAATAGCTACATAACTCCTAAAAATTCTCAAAAAAAGGATTGCATGCTCCATACATTGTACTTACATTCCACGTGTTCACTTTGCATTTTTTGCATTTAATCTATTTATTAAAATTAAAAAGGAGCCTAATAATCCCTGTTTATTTTTAAAAAAATTAAAAAATAAAAATATTTTGAAAAATTCCAAAAAAAATTATATATGGTATATTTTTATATTTATTGAGTCCAAAAAAACTCCTAAAAATAAGAAAAAGAAAATTAGAAAATCAGAAAGCTCCAAAATCCAACAAAAAATATAAAAATTCTACAAAATACCAAAATATGTTTTCTATTTTATAATTATCTACAAATTATTATTTATGTATTAAAATTAATTTGGGTAATTTTGGGATTTTATTATTTTTTTAAAACCTAAATTAATCTCGGATTATTTATTAATCCAATATTTGGTATAGTTTTTTACTTTAAAAATACATAAAGACTAGCATAAATTTCTGGAAAAATACAAAAACATTAGAAAAATATTAAGAACCCCAAAACAAATTTTTTCTGAATTTTGATTATTTTTAATAGAATTTATAAATATATTTCTATATATTGCGTAAATAAAGCCTTATATAGGATATATTGTTTTTATAAAAGAAAAGGAAAATATACAAAGATAAAAAATATAAAAAGAAAATATATAATCAGAAAATTAAAAATCAAATAAAAATTATAAAACCAAAAGTAAAATAAAACATATAAAATCAAAAACCCACAAAAACAATAACATGGACAAGAAAAGAATTGAATAAATTTGTGTGCATATTTTTGCCCCCAACCGTTTGCTCCCAATGTTCGACACTCTACACATGCTTACACACTATACACACTTTCTTGTAGAGTTATAATAAATTTTAACTCCTCGTTTTTGATGTTTATTGCTTAATTAAATTATTGTGCGTTATCTGTTGATTAATCGGGATTTATTGAGAGGTCAATGCATTGACTACTGATCCGCCTTGCAGATGAATATGACCCTTGATTTATCCCTTTTATCAGTGATGTTGCTCCCTCTTCGAGATGCTCGAGCTCAGTGCCTAGCCGCTGCTCTGAGCAAGGACCAGGAGCCTCCCAGTTCTGCCCCAGACCCGTTCCATCGTGACACCACTCTTCTAAGTAATCCTCCTTCTCTCTGTTCCTCTATTCTGCATTTTTCCCTCTGTTTCTTTGTTCTTTCTCTTCTCCACACATTAACCTCTCCGCTTTCGACAACCACCTCCGCAACTTTGCCAACCACCCGCGACATGCTCCATCTCCATTTACCGCAGACTATGCCTTGACCTAGACTTCGCCTCCACCCCTTCTATCGAGCTCCATCGCACCTCACGTTGTTTTTCCTGCAAGCAACTCACCCAGAGAGCTACACAGTGCGTTGGGCTTCGCGCGCACAGCCCGACCTGCCTCCAGCAGCATGCTGCCTCCATGAGGTTGCATTATCTCCATCACCAGGACTCGATCCACATCGCTATCAGCAGCTCTCTCAACCTTGAGAACCGCCATCGAAGAGCGTGCCTCCTCACACAACCGCTTCGAGCCTTCCACCTCGCGCCGCTACAACTCTTTTGCAGGTCTTCCGTCATCGATGACCACCACTTCCAGCCGCCAGTAGCGACTCCCACATCGTGTGTTCACTGTGAGTCGTGGTTCGCAGCTCTAGTACTAGAGGCACCTCGATAACTAGTGGCTCTTGACTTCAACTCAGCTGCAGGCTGACCCTATCCCACTTGCCATTGACCATAGTTGCCTCCTTGCCTCCTTCCGCTTTGTCGTGTATCAATGAGCGAGGAGTATGTTGCTACCAAATCCGTAGCTTAGCGCGACAGCTTTGACCTCTCGCTCTCACCGTCCCCTAGTGCATTGCAACTGCACCTCCACGCGCTATCGTGCTCGGTCATAGCAAGAGTATTCGTCCTCCGTGCAGTGCCACCGGCTCCGACATCTCTCAGCCAACGCCTCGCCTCAAGCCCTCCAAACCCGCACTCCACGCATAACAGCTCCTACGCAGACTCCGCACCACCAACCTTTGTGTACTCCTCACGTGCCTAGCGCCTACCTCATCATTATCTTATCTTCACATGCGTGGCACGTGAGGGCTGGGGAACTTGCTCTTGTATCCTTGCGCTCCTAGAGATTTATATGCAAGCCCGTTGATCTAGCAGAAATACAAAGTGTCCCCCTGTTGTTCTAAGGCACGTGCCCCATTGGGGCATTTGCGCTGAGACCCTTGAAGTTCTGGAGAATCACACGCACGTCTCCTACCAACCAGCATCACGTGCAACGCACGTGCAACCCGTGAAAATTGCATCTACGCCCTCTGGCATATAGGTAATTTCATCGTAGTCTAGTCAACATTTTTCTTTAATTATTTTTATTCCAGTATTGCATATACATCCCTCTGTTTGTATAGTGATTTGAGCATTCATTTTGCATCATTTCTTTATTCTAAAAATTGTCGTTGAAGAACAATATCTACTCTATCATTATAAAGAATTGTTATATTTTTGTGAGCATTGGTTTATTTAATATAATTATTGTGCTAGAAAATGGCACATTTTATCCATTGTTCGCTATTAGTTGATTGTTAAATTAATCTTTGCTCTTAAAATTACCAAAATTTCATAGGAGGTAGAGTTTGAGTAGTTCTATTTTGTGACAAAAAAATCAGCACTATGCATGCAAAATGAGGTCTAATTAAATTAATTGGTATTTTTCTTAAATGAATTTTAATAAGAAATTAATTATTTTTGGGGTCTAGTAATTTTTATGGATTCAACTCACATAGAAGTATCTATGATAATTTTAATCTCTGAAAATAATTTAATTTGGTATTTATTAAAATTAATTTTGTGAAAACCATCTTGCATTCATATTTGATTTTTAGTTAATTCATATTGAGTCGAAAAATTCCAAAAAAATTGCAGTAGCTTAATTTTATTGTATTTAACATTCTGGCCAAGTTTCATAATTTTCGGACTTGAATTGATCGTAATTTACATTTTAACCCTCAAATTTGGTCTAAATTGCATTGCATTTTTAACTGCATTCGTTAATTACATAAAAATACAAAAAAAATCCTCTTTGAAAACCTGATTTTTAGATCAACTTCAAATAAACCTAAGGAGACAGTGGCCTCCCTGAGTTCAACCTTGGGCTTGTCTAAGTAAGAATATACCGCTTCGAGTTATTTGATACATTATTTAAGCGGTTTTTGATTGACTCGAATTTATCCCACTGCAATAAAATTGTTAATTTGACATAATTAAAAGGATAACACTCAGGTTTTTCAATTCTCCATTTTATTCCATGTTTAGAACAACATGTGTCTCCTCCCACTTCTATAATAAACATTGCTTCTCTTCATATTCATATATCACTGGATGCTCTATACATGACTACCTCTTACTAGAGATACACCACTTTTGTCCAGGCACCCATATTCTCCTCTGATATGTCCTTCAGCTAAAGTTTTATAGAGTGATGGCAATTTTAGTTCCATAGATAGAGAAACAGGTGCAGAAGGTGGTCAGGTGAGTGGTGTAGTTGACCTTCATGTAGCTCTCATGATGCAGACTAGATAATGTACTAAGCATCCCATTTTAGTTGTTGTGTCCATTCCTAGAATTGGGTTATATTATAGTCATATTGCTGAACATTGTACAACATGACCATCCCTTGGACTCATTACAAGGCTCTTCGTGATTCCAGAGGATGACTAGCAATTGAAAAGGATATGTATGCACTAGTTTCATGCAATACCTCGCAACTTTCGTTCCACCTGGCGACAACAAGATGGTAAGATTCGGATGGGTATTCACAGTAAAGTACAAGCCTAATGGAACAATTGTTCAGAACAAGGCTCAATTGTTAGCAAAAAGGTTTATACAAACCTATGGTGGTGATTTCAACACATTCTCTCCTATCACGCATCTCTACACAGTATAAATCCTCATGATTATTGTAATACAACGTGACTAAACCTTGCGTCAACTTGATGTAAGGATTGATTTTATTTATGGTGACCTTCAGGAAATAGTCATGTAATAACCTCTTGGTTTCAAAGTTCAAGGGGAGAGTCAGAAGTTGTGATTATTACAGAAAGCCATATATGGACCTAAACCGAGTATTTACGCTTGGTTCTAGATATTATTGCTGGAGAGTCAGGGCCTCACTAGATCATCAAAAGACAATTCTTTGCTTTTATGAAAGGATGGAAAAGGGACTATGGCAAAGCTCATTTACTTAGATGATATCATCCTCCTAGGTTATGACTTTGATGGTATTATAAAAGTAAAGAGGAAGCTACCAGATGATTTGTTAACAAAGACTTAGGGCCACTAAGGTACCTTCTGGGGATAGTAACAACTATATCCTAGGGAGGTATAGTTATGTCCGAACAAAAGTATGCCACTGATCTTTTCCAAGAGACATGGATGTTGGGGTCTATGAGCCAAGACTGTCAAAGATATAGGTCGTAACATGCGATTAGTGAGAAAATTATTATATCTAACCATTTTATGGCCAGACATATCTTTTGTCAAGGAAAAACTATGTCAGCCCATGTACTTTCTTCCTTAAGCCCATTTTGATTCATTATGATGGTCCTAAGATACATCAAGTCATCTCTAAGGAAGTTTTGTTGTTTTATAAAGACAGCATCTTTGATCTCACAACTTATTCTAACATGGATTATTAAGGATGCATGATAAGTAGAAAATATATTATGGGGTTCTGCACTTATCTTGTAGGAATCCTGGTCACTTTGAGAAGTAAGAACAATTCACTCAAGCATTGAGAGTGAATACAGAGCCATAGCCCATACAACAATAAAGGAATGAAGGATTCAATCCATACTCGTAGATCCTCATGTCACTCCTAAAGATACTATGGAGCTCAGATGCGACAACCAAGCAACAATGCACGTAGACAACAATCCCATGATTCATGAGTATATCAAGCATGTGGAACATAGCTATCACTACACAGGATACCTGATTGGGAGAGGGTTGCTTTGTAGTTTCAGTGTACCTTTTACAGACAAGACACTAGATATGTTCACCAAGCCACTCACTCACACACAATTTATAAATGTTGCAACAAGCTGAGCATTAATGAGAAATATATGCTCCAGTTTGGAGGGGACTAATGGGTGCTATTATGTAAAACCTACCCCTAGGAGTAATCCAGTTGACTCAACATATAGTCGCCTCCTACTGTAACCCTAACCTTAGGTCTCTACCTAAATAAGAAGCCCTAGGGTTCTCTGTCTCACTAAGAAATATTGATTCTCTATCTTAACATGATGTCTTGCAAAAAAAATCAATTGTAATATATAGATAATCTGTAGAAACCTTAGCATGTATAAAATAAATGCAAATTTTAAGTCAATATCATTAGAACTATGTAAAATGTGTTCAGTTATTTGATTAACATGGCAACTATGTACAATAAAGTAAATCAGAGGTGGTGGTCAATAGTGGTTGCTCAGCAGTGTCTCGATGCATGGTGATGGTGGTGATTCATTGCACAGAAGAGGCTATGGCTCTACACACGGTTGTTGCGATGGTAGAGTCAACCTTCATACATGCCCTTTTCCTCCATGCTTGCTGACTATCCACCTCTTGCTCCACATCAACACCATTCACCTCTATATAGTTGATGAATCTCATATCAATCATGCTAAAATTGATCAATTAGGCTTTGTTCCCCAAAATTAATTTATAAGCATTTAATAATTAATAGAGCATCATTAACATTCATACATGTGTAAATAATATACACATTTCATCGTGCATAATTGCATAATGTGTAAATTGGCCTAAAAAGCTGCTAAATTCCTTTATTTTTAATTAATTCATCCGAACTCCGATTGACTTGAAACTCCATTGTGTAGATATTACTAACAAGAATAAAATACACAAAATTATTAACTCAAATAAGTGTCAAGTAAACCTAAAACGAAATTTCACATCTGATGGACTAAAACACACATATGTCCCTCATACAATGTCCAATTTTGGTCTACTCTCTTTTAAACTACTTAATTTTCAAATGCCTTCAAAATAAGACCAATTTCATAAAATTCAAAGCTCATGTGTGAAATTTGGGTTTTGGGCCTCTTTTGCACATTTTATCTTTTCGCTTTTTTTGAACTGAGTTTTTATGAACATAATTAATCCTTTTAATTTTATTTCTTTTTCATTTGTGTTCTTTGATGAAAGTTTTATTAGAATCCATAAAAATTCAAATCTATATTAAGAGTGAAATCAAAAAAATTGACTATCTCCGAGTGTCTGTTGTGAGTCTGTACAAAATTCTCGTATTTTGTACTTCTATTCTATTTCCCTATTTTTTATTTATTAAAAATTCGAAAAAATAGATTATTGTGTAATTAATTTTCTTGTATTTTATCGTATTTTTTATAATTTTTATTCTCTTTAAAAATCAATATAAAAATTAAAAAACTCCAATAAAAGGTTTTCTATACACTGGAGAACACCAAAAATACCACTTCGCACATATTACTTCTTTTGCTCCCGTATCTTTCATGAAAGATGTAGATATCGTTGGGACGAACAACTTTTGTGAAGGAAATTTTTCGATCTGAGTTCTCCTTCTGCATCTTTTTTATTTTTCTTTCTTTTTAAATTATGAATTTTTTTGGGGGTTACACGTGGCAGCCCCTGTACTTGCCACGTGGCACCCCCACTCCCTCTCTCCTCTCTCCTCTCTCCTCCCCGAGTCACGTGCAGGGCATGTGACCCCTTCCTTCTTCCCTCTTCCTCCAGCCATTCTCCACCGCCACATGTAACCCCCTCGCCTCCCTTACCGTTACTCTCCCCCTTCAAAACCGCTGCCACGCCAGTCACTCTCGTCGTTACCCATCTCGCCTCCTATAAAGCCCTCCCCCCTCCAACCTTTCACTTCTATTTCCTATGTCAGAGCTAGTGACGGCAACTCCCTCTGACCGATGTGATCTAAGGAGGTATCTCTCCTTGTCACTGCTCTCCACGAGTGGCCGAGCTATGATGTGCTCCGCCCACGGTGAGGTGAAGATCAGGAGTGAGACGGTGCTCCACCAATCTCCAGTGAATCCCCACCCCATCTTCTATTCTTCTTCCTCATTCTTCTTCCCATCCACCATTCCGCACGTCCAACCTCCACACCACCCCAAGTGATAGCAGCGGACAGGGTGTTGATCCACGACGAGGAAGTTCGGTGAGATCCTCGGTCATCTTTTTGGCCGTGTCATAGCTTCACCCAGTTGTTGAGCCCTCTTCTCCACTTCGTCGGAGTAGATTGAGCGACGACCACTAGGGAGTCGCTTGGGTTCTCCTCCATCGACGAACCTTTCTCCCCTCCAGGGAATCCATTCATAATATAGGTAACCTTCTTCTCCTTCTTCTTCTTCCTCCATCTTCCTCTTCCTCATCCTCATATTTTCTTCATCATCTTTTTCCTCTTACTTTCTCTCTCTTGATTTCATCATCTTCCATCCATCAAATCATCAAAAAAAATTGCATTCTCACGAACAAATCATCTATTACGGATCTAATGGAGATTTTTAATTAATTTTTGGAGAAAATTTTATGAATCAATTAATCTAAATTTAAGCCAGCTAAACAAATGCATGGCAAAACATGGGAAGTTGTGAAATCCCCTATTTCACCCCCCACGTTCTCTCTCTCTTCCTCTTTCTCTCTTCTTCTCCCTCTCTTTCTCCCCACTTCTTCCTCGTATCCTCCTTCCATTTCTTGCACCACCAACCCATCCCTTTCTTCTTCTTCTTCTCTACAATCCTCTCCTTCAACCTCCACACCCATATACACACGCAAGTATTGCACGTCCCTACCAATCGCGCACTCATCTCCCTCACACACTTAACGCAGAAGCAACTGCACTTGCTCACCCTCACTTCCCACACACAGGCACAAGCTGCTGCACTTGCACGAGCTCGTCACCTCCACCACCGTCCGCCTACCATCGCCGCCACCAGTAGCGGCTACGCGTGCCACCCCCCTTTTTCCTCTTGGTTCTGCTAACCTTGCGGGTACAGATCAACTTCATCCGTGCGTCATCCCCTCCCGTGCCTCTCCTGCACGTCACCAACACAGCTCGTACCTCTCCAGCAATCTGCTGCGCCACCTCTGCACGCAGCCAGCTAGCACGCCCTCCAACAACCTGTGCCTCTGCCACTAGCATGAGGAGGAGTGCCACCCTCACGTGACTTGCCTGCAACTCCCTTTGTATGCTGTCGTGGGCAGCAACCTGCACCCTATATCGTCACCCATGCGCGAGAGAATCTCCTCCATACGGTCGCCCCATCTGCCACCGCGCGCACGGTCTGCGGCCGCTACTCCGCCTACCAGCTCCCTCTCCACGGGTGGTTGGGCACCCACCCTCTGTCTGACGTCCTCACCGCGATCGCCTTCCCCTGCCCACCACATCCAGAGTTCCCCCTTCACGCGAGGAGCACGTGAGGTGGGGGCGAAAAAATTGCATCTTACTCCACCAAAGCACCAACAAAATATAGAGACACCCAAGTGACGTCATTGTCACGTTCGGTTCATGTGACGTGTGAGAAAATTGCACCGAAGCTCATATTTATTTACGTATTTGCAGAAAATTCCTTCAAGGACCTCTTTGAGGCAAAAATAATTATTTTTATTATACTTTAGTCCTTGCTATTTCAATTCGCCATATCTTTTTCATACAAACTCCATTTTCAGTTAACAATATGTCATTTTGAAACTTAATCCATGATCTTTAATTTAATATATCTTGTGGACAGATCAGAGAATATTATTGATGATGATTATTTGAGATTCAAGCTTATCATTGCAAGATAAATTCTGACTTATTTGCGCCATATTTCATTAAGAAAATTCTTGATTACATAGGATCATGAATGATGATATTTAGTTAAGATTAATTCTCTTACCATTCATTACTATTATTATTTTGAGAAACTAATATTTTCAGGGGGGAAATAAAGGAGGAACTATTGAATTGCACATATATTTTCGAGATGAATTTCCTTCATTCCTCTCGCAATTATTATATAAGTTGAGGATTTTATCTGTGCAGGGGATTCAATTGAGCTGAAATAAATCTAATTCACAATATTTTATGTGATTAAAACTTGATTTACTTGTAAATTAAATTAGAGAGAATTTGGATATAAAATATTTGTCCGATTTCACTTATTGGAGGATTATGCATAGATCTATTTGGACTCTATCCTGCACATCTGGATTTAAAATATTATTATATCTGATATCTGTTGATATGTGAATTAATAAAGAGGATATTTATTATTATTATTTCGATTATAAATCGTGTAAAATCACAGATCCTGAGCTTCATTTTCTCCGTTTAATTTCCTTCGAGTCACATCTTTCACCATTGCATTGCATTTTCTTTTCTCTTTATTTTTCCAACACAAAAATTAACCTAGTAATTATTTAATTAATTAAATTAATTTTAAACCTCGTAACTAAAAATCATTGTTCCATGTGTTTGACTTTGGCAGACTTGCTAAGAAAAAATGGTTCCGCAACATTTAAAGATTATGATTTTTGATGAAGCAAATTTGCCTCCTATGCTACGACAAAACTCTCTATTATTAGAGAGGCAAATTTGACATTCATCAAATGGTGACATTGCCAGGGAACGATGTATTTTTAGGTTTTAAATTATTTTTTGTAATTATTATTTGTGAAATTAATTCTGTGTTAATATTTTCTCTCTCTTTTATATGCATTTTATTTTATTTTACATTTTTTTCACTTTTGATACTAACTGAATCTTCTCTCTTTACAGATTTCTCGGAGCGAAATTTTTTGGGATATCATTCAAGGATCTACGAAGAAGAAGACTATATTTTAATTTTGTGAGAGAGCTTAGATAGTTAATTTTCTGTATTATTCTCAAGGTCCCTCTCTCTGAACCCTTATAATAATTCGAACTGAACTTCTTTGTGGCGTGTTAGGTCTGTTTCAACCCCTTTTATGTGGTTGGGACCCGACTTGAGTGGCGTTAAAATGAGGCACATATACGCTTGCTTGTTTATCCTTGATTGTGCTCGTAATTCTTAGGCCACACTTTCACTAATTATACGTACTTGTACTTAGCCAAATTTTTAAATCAATTCTTTCCCGTTAATAGAACTATTTGCTTAGGAAGATTTCATCTGTGCGTATCACTTAATGTAATTTTAATTCCTTGTATTGCATCCATCATGAAGAATGCGAGGAATCATTGTAAGTCTTCTTCTTAGCATGCATCAATGATTTACACCTGCATTGGCTTTTTCGATTCTCCCTCCCCAGTTTTACTACTTAGGAGTTAAAGGAATTGGGACTGCTCGTTAGGTGTGAATTTCTACGCTCACTTAAAAACTTAGGTGATAACCTTAATTTAAAATCAGGACTGTTAAGCAAGGCAACTGTAAATAAATTTAACTTAAAATCAACCCTTGTGTTTGGTGGAGAGAAACCCACTCATTGTTTGTAAGGAACAAATCACAAACTTAGGACATAGCCAAACTCCGAAATTTTCATTCAGATTATTGTTTTTAAAATTAGCTAGCTACTTCTCAATGAGGGTTTCGGGTAGTCGTTTCACGGTCCAACTCCCCTTAGCAGAGTGAGTTGTTTAGAGGACACCGTGAAAGGCTCCATCCTCAAGTAACACGGGTAGCCGTTTAACGGCTCGTACTTACACCCATACTTGCTGAAAGTGGATACAACTAGTTGTATGAACTCGGGACAGTATTTGTGAAATATTTCGGTACCTAACAGATCCGCTTAACTTTTCAAGATTGATTGATCACTTAAAATTAAAATCGAAAAGATAAGCGGCCGAGCCCTGACGTGCCTTCATTAGTGTTGAGTGGGTGAATCTACGTGTTTGTTTTACGTTTGGTTTGAGTGATCAAAGACCATGCAATTATGATTTTCGTAAATCATTCCATCCTCTTTTGAGAAGATGTCGGCACAATGCTCTTCCTACCCAATCTCCACGATCATATCCTGATATCTTTCTTCTCACACTTTTTAGGGGAACCTGCTCTTCAAACTTGGTCCCCATTAGCCATCATTATCTCCCCTCCCATATATCCCACCCTATGCTCACACTTCTTCATGGAATAACCCTCTCTCACATTTTCACAATCTTAAGGATACGAGAGGGAGAGCGGAAAATAGGATGGAAAATAGAGTAACCAATACTGATAGAGAAACATGATTTCCGATTACTATGGACTACCAACATCTTGAACCATCCCTTACTCAGGTTAACTCTCCTGAGTACGACCAATTTTCCTTCGATAATTCATGAGAAAACTAGAGTCAAGAAAATATGACTCATGACCAGACCATAACGACTATGAATAATCAATGCTCTACTCAAGGTTACATGTTGGAATCACGATATACCGAGAATGATTATTCAATCACTAGTCATAAGATGTTTGAGGTTGAGATTACTTGGATCAATTATAGAGCAAATGTTTTGACTGAGAAAATATATGATCTCATCCAGTCGGTGCAGAATCCAAAAGTAGTGATGCCATCACCAAGCGAACCACTGAATCATCACGTGACTCACAATCAGGCACAACCACCACTAACCTCTGACCCCCCTACTGATCATATCACAGAAAATACAAAAAAATGAAAAAAAATAGAATATTCAAAAAAATTGGACAATTCTGAAATAGAAGCATTTTGCAAGAGTCTGATCTTAGAGATTCCATTGATTAAGACCATAGAATATGTGCCCGATCTTAAGAGATTTGCCAAAAGTCGACTATAAAAGACGAGTAAGAACTGATCAAGGACTGAGTATCTTATCATATCTATGGCCAATTCTTTGGTGATGAATCGGAAAAACAAAAGCCGCAAAGTGAAGCGGTTGACTCAGATCACATGTGAAATTGAGGATACCTTATTCACACATATTCGGTTAGACAACGATTCTACTTTAAACATCCTCCCAAAGTCTGTCTTTAATCAACTCAAGCTCAGACAACTCAAAAAGACAAGGGTGATCGTTCAATTTCCTGATCGATCTACCAAAAGACTATGTGGGATCGTTTCTGTCATCTTAAAATACCAAGGTGAAGAACATAAAGTGTACTTTACTGTATTTGACATTGAACACCCCGAAACATTGTATGAGTCGCCTATCATTTTAGGAAAGCTGTTATTAGCCTCCGCTAAGGTGATTGACGATTGTGAGACTTAGGAAATCAAGTTTTCGAACTTAAACCGCAATGCACAAAGCCTCAATGACATGACCTGCTATGAGGAAACCCGACTTGAAACCATCAGTTGTAATCAGGAGACAAATAGTTCACATGATCAGACCTTTCCTCACACAACACAGATACAAACCCTAGGAGAGTCACCTGAAAGACTGACTATTGGACAAACCTCCGATTCTCACCCTAATACAACTCCCTCGAGGAAACATTATTTTGGAGCTTATGATGAATTGGACCATGTTTCTGATGAACGCCATGATTATTTGAGTGGTCCAATTTTCAAGTCGGTAGTGATTCATGAGATACTTGAACCATACAAAGAGCCGACTCAGAAACCTCTCATGTCATCAAAATTAACAATTATCAGGAGGTGACATCAACATCCCCAACCAACACTAACAAACCCATCAGGAACATGCTCCCTCGCCCAAAGCAGCGTATGACCCTAAAAGAATTGGTCGACTTTTACGGGGATTCATCTAATGAGGAACTCATAAATGCCACACCGGTTACTCAAGAAAGGGAGATGAAGACTGTCTATCTTCCTCCTAGTACTTCTCAAGGAAACAAACTGACTAAAAAAGTCACCTTTGACCTTAAACACCAGGTGATTTCTGAATAGTCCTCGTACGGTCCTGAAGTGCTTCATCAGGTAAGTACAATAAGTACAACTCTGATCCAACGGCACTTACCTCTGGTTGATAATAGTTGGAGATCCTCTATGAATACTCTTCTTCTAAGGACAAATCTGTTAGTGGCTGGTCTTCTTCATCCTCCCCCCCCCCTCCACCGCCCTCCACATCTCCATACTATCTCCCGCCACACTCCCGCAAGAAGGTCCGTCACAAACCTCCTTGACCTTGTACATCCGTAAATCTATGAGGTTCCCCATGTGTAATTATCCGATCATACTTAGGTTGACCTGAGCCTAAGTATAAGGGGGACCAGTCTCATTGTGTATACATCACTTCTATTCTTTTCTCCTCACCCTCGAGTGCCACATTTCATGCTTTTCTTCTATGCTTAGTCCCTTAAAAGTCTATGTATAGGGGTGCATGTCGACTTCATTTCTCTTTTACTCAACTATACTTAGTACGAGCTATGTCTACATTTCACTTTATGCCATGAGGACATAACACCAACTAAATATAGGGGGTGTTTGTATATATTATACTTTATTCATAGCTTGTACTTTAATCGTTTTCATCTAACATCAGTGATGGATACAAGTAGTGTATATTATGTATATTATACAAAATTATTTTTGTAAATAATACCTGGTTTTCAAAAAAAAGAAAAAAAACAAACAAAAAACAAACAAAAAAACAAACAAAAATCATTTTTCATAAAAGGAAAAAATCACTCATGGTTTTGCATTTCATTAAGCACCTCATGCATCCATGCATTCCTTGGTTGATATATTCTGACACATTCACTATCACCTAAGGGTTGAGAATTTTGAGGACACTTGATTTCTGAGATCTTGAGAGTTTGAGTTAGCCAGCCTTAGTCATTAGGATTTTTGAAACTTAATAATCCATACTTCCCTAATTTGAAAGATTTGAGCACTATATTGCACTCTTCATCTCTACCTTCTAAAAGAATGTAATCAGCACTTCACTTTCACAACTTCATGATTGATGAGATGAGTTGAGTTATCACTTGAGGAACCAGGACTGGTGATTTGATTTTAGACTTGATTTAATGATGCTCGAGGATGGGATAAAGTTAATGAAGGCTTCAAGAAACCTGAGTGTCAGCAAGCCCTAACCAGTATGTGAACAAGTTTGCATGCTATCATTTGATATCTACCTATGTGCCAGGGTGTGATGAAACTAAATAGTTCTTGATCAGTATGCGCCAACTTTTGGTAAAAGCAGTGGATCTAGCCAAAAAGAAAAGAAAAGAAAGAAATATTCAAAGAAAAGATCTATCTTTTCAAGTCAAATTACAATGAGCTTCCACCTATGACGAGCGCTCCCAGACATTTTCAAAGTGTCCACTTGGTCCAAGCGCTTCTAGAACCAAGGAGTCAGGCTAGCACCATAAAAGGGCTCCGCATCGTATAGTGATACAAGTCTGGGTGTCGAAGGTATCTTAAATACTCAAAAGAGACACACCCCGGTGTACTCCCAGAAAAACAAGTACAAACGATTCTGAATTCTCTTGACAGACACATTGATCAAGAAACGAAAAAAATACATGTGTTGAGTAATAAGGCACTCGAGTGGCCCCTTGTTCCAATGTGAGGGAGAAAAAAATAGACACAATCCTATGCCCTCCATCATCTGGCCGTCCATCTACATTTCACGTCTGACAAACTAAAGAGATTTTTGACTGAAGCAAGAATAGACCGATTCCCTAGTGTTGAGGATTAGGTCTAGAGGAGAGTTGCTTGGACTGGAACATTGGGTGATGTCTCGACTCGACTCTCATAAAATGCAGTACACTAAAAGTCATATCCTTATATTATATGTACAAACGGAGAGTCTGATAAATAGAGAAGTCGGATTCCTTTTGATTAAAGCATGGTTGAGATCAGAATTTTAGGATCACTCAAATTAAGGGCCTTCAATGAATTTAGCCTTGAAAATTCACATTCACAGTTAGGGATTAATCCAACTAAGTCATTTATTCACTGATGCTCAGGGACGAGCTTAGTTTAAGTATAGGGGTATGATGAATCTCAGATCCATCAGGTTAAAATTGGTCAATTAGGCTCTGTTCCTCAAAATTCATATGCATTTAATAATTAATAGAGCATCATTAACATTCATACATGTGTAAATAATATTCGTATTTCATTATGCATAATTGCATAATGTGTAAATTGGCCTAAAAGCTTCTAAATTCCTTTATTTTTAATAAATTAATCCTAACTCTGATTGACTTGAAACCATCTCCATTGTGTAGATAATACTAATAAGAATAAATAAAAATACAAAAAATTACTAACTCAAATAAGTGTCAAATATACCTAAAACGAAATTTCACATCTGATGGACTAAAATACAAATATCTCCCTCATACAGTGTCCGATTTTGGTCTACTCACTTTTAAAGTATTTCATTTTCAAATACCTTCAAAATAAGATAAATTTCATAAAATTCGGAGCTCATGTGTGAAAGTTGAGTTTGGGGCCTCCTTAACGAATTTTATCTTTTTGCTATTTTTGACCTGAGTTTTTATGTACGTAATTAACCCTTTTAATTTTATTTCTTTTTCATCTATGTTCTTTGATGAATGTTTTATTAAACTGCTTAAAAATCCAAATCTACATCAAGACTGAAGTCAAAGAAACTGACTATGTACGAGTGTCCGTTGTGAGTCTGTACAAAATTCTCGTATTTCGGACTTATATGTTATTTCTCTATTTTCTTATTTATTAAAAATCCAAAAAAATAGATTAATGTATAATTATTGTATTTTATTGTATTTTTTCTATAATTTTTATCCTCTTTAAAAACCACAAAAAATTACAAAACTCCAAAAAATCGGTTTTCTATACACTTGTAGAACATCAAAATATCACATCGCAAAGATGACCTCTTTTGCTCCCAGTTCCTTCATGAAAGTTATAGATCTTGTCGAGACGAATAATTTTTATGAAGGAAATTTTCTGATCTGAGGTTTCCTTCTGCATCTTTTCTATTTTTCTTTCTCTTTAAATTTTGAAATTTTTTGGGGTGACACGTGGCAACCTCGTGGTGTGCCCCGTGGAACACCCACTCCCTCTCTCCTCTCTCCTCCCCGGGTCACTTGTTGAGCACGTGACCCATTCCTTCTTCCCTCTTCCTCCATCCATTCTCTACCACCGCATGTAACCCCCTCACCCCCTCACAATTACTCTCCCTGTTCCATAGCCGCCGCCACACCGGCCACTCTCGTCGTTACCCATCTCACCTCCTATAATGCCCTCCCCTCAACAACCTTCCACCTCATCTGCCATTTCCTTTATTAAAGCTGGTGACAACAACTCCCTCAGACCGTTGTGATCCAAGGAGGTATCTCTCCTTGTCACTGCTCTCCACGAGTAGCCAAGCTATGTTGTGCTCCGCCCACGATGAGGCGAAGATCAGGATTGAGACGATTTGATCCTCGGTCATCTTTTTGGTCGTGCATAGCTTCACACAGCTGCAGAGCCCTCTGCTCCTCTTCGTCGGAGTAGATTGAGCAACGACCACTAGGGAGCTGATTTAGCCAAAATCCACGGGGTCTAAAATTATGTCTCACACAAGGCGGAGACAACCGAGGTCGTTGCGGTGACCCGCAATGAATCCTGGACTAAAATCAACAATTAACACATACTATAGATCAAGCAATGACAAACAATGTGAAGTTAAAATTTATTTTTAACTCTACATAAATGGTGTATAGAAAGCAAGTACTTAGAGAGTTCGAACACAGGGAGCAAACAGGGTAGATTCAAACAAGTGTGTATGTGAGTGAATGTGCAGTGCTGTCTACACTATGCAATACAAATATTTTTGTGGGTTTTTAATTTTATTTAATTTTTTAATTTTGTATTTTGATTTTTAATTTTCTAATTTTTATATTTTTATATTATATATATATATATTGTTTTTCAATGTTGGAATTTATAAGCTATATAATAAAAGAGAGGACAGGATATTTATAAAAATATGCAAAAATAGCCAAAAATTCAGAAATAAAATCTTTTTGGTATTTTTATGATTCTCTACTATTTTTTGTGATTTTAGGGTATTTTTTCAAAATGTTTTTGGTATTTTTAAAAACTGAAATGAAGAAAACAGTGAATTAACAATCTGGCCGAGACTAAAATGGGAAGGAAAAATATCAGATAAACAAAAAAATTTTCCCAAATCAGTTTTAAAACAAAGAGAATAGAATAAGGAAGAAACAGGAACTGAGTTTGTATTTTTTTGAGTTTTCTATGATATTTTAAAATTTTTTGAAGTGTTTAAGTATTTTCTAATTTTTAAGGTTTTGGCTTTGAATTTTTTAGTGGTTTTTGGACTGACATTAAAGTAGACTAAAATACACAGTAGGTAATTTTTTTGGAATTTTTTTAGGTGTTTTAATATTTTTTTGGTATTTTTTAATCTTTACAGTACTGAAATGGCAAGTTTTTGATTTTTTAATAAATATGAAAATGCAATAAAATCAAAAACAAAAAATATGGCGTGAAAGTGAAAGTGAACAGGAGCTTAAATTGAATTTTTGAGAATTTTTCGAATTAAAATGATGCCATAAATAAATCAGACAAGCACACAAAAATAATACAACCTAGCAGGGGCATATATGCAAATATTAAAACATTCAGGGGCATACATGCAATTTTCCAACAAATACTGTACTGAATATTTAATTTTATAGACCAAATACAAATTTCCAAACCTGGGAGGGTCTTTCTGCAATTAACCCACCAGGGCGCATGACTGGCACGCGCCTGGCAGAGACCTGATCGTAATATCGAAAACCTCCGGAGGCTCACTTGCAATTTTCCCAAAAAGTTAACACTTAATACAAAATTTAGCAAACTGAAACAAAATAAATAAAAGGCCGAGGGCCTTCCTACAAAAAGCCCACACCTCACATGAACAGGTCGCGTGAGGTGACGTGGCAGAGGACCTATGTGCAATATTGGAAAACACAGGGGCCTACTTATAAAATTTACAAAAGTTTTTAAACTACTAATAAAGTTTCAGGACTAAAAGAAAATTACAAAAGTCGTGAGGGTATACTTGCAAAATTCCCTCGCAAAGGCGCTGATGGACGGCGCGGATGGATCCACTTATCCACGTGGCAGCTTCTCCTTGCACGATGACGGTTCGCAGATGTGCGGCTGCGATTAGATCCTCCTTGACAGATCGAACGACTGAGGCGATGGAGGATCGGACGGTTGGGGATTGATCTGGGGGGCTCGCTTGATGGGACGGCTGCAAGGTCTGGAGGAAGAACGTGGCTCGTCATCCTTCGTCGACGTTCAGACCTCAAAATGGCCCAGATTACTTCCTGCAGGCAATCTCCAGGTGCGGGGAGATTCAAAATGGCCGGAAGGGTGCTGGTTCGCGCCTACGACGGCAGCGGAGCTCGAGACCTCCAGGTATCTCCAGAGAGTCCAAAAGGCACCCAGGTGTGTGATTTGGCTCCAAACCTGCAGGGAAATGACGTGAAAGGGCCGAGGGCAAATTGCCTCGGCCCCACGGTGGTGGGCGAACGGTGGAGGTGACGTGAAGGTCGCGGCCGGAGGAGCGCTTCGGCGATGGATTTGGAGGTGCGAATTGATCGATGAATCGAGATAGTTTTTAGAGGGTTTTTGATCCTAGAGCTATGGCTAGAAGAATGCAAGAAAAATAAGAGGGGAATAAACACCTCAAGGGCCTGGAAGACCCGAGGTTAAGGGTACCTCGACGATGGGTGGCCGGAGGTCAATGGAACGCCCTAAACGGCGCTGCTCCGCCTCCTGACGAGTCGGTCCTGGAGCTGTCACCTCCAGGAATCGATTGGGATCACTAGGGGCACGAGAGGGACCAATATTGGGGTTCAAGTTTGAATCGAAATTCAAACTTGCTCAAGTAGGGTTGATGGCCAGGGCTCATAAAACTAGGCGTCGCGGATGCTTCGATGCTCCACAGCCCGAGGAATCACCCAGGCGTGATTCATGGATAGATGGGCTACAAAAGTTATGAAGGATGATTCGTGAAAGGAGATACGAGGCATCCTCGAAAAAATCGAGAACATGGGTCAAACCGTTGTTCTGACACAAGGCAGGGAGGAAGGTCAGGCTGTTGACCTCGGTCAATGAGCCCGACCACCTGGTTGGTCCACGTGGACCAACCAGGAAAAACCTCCTGGAAATACCTTATTAAATCAATTTAAAATATAAAACGATTTATTTAATTTTAGGCTATAAAATAAAAAATGTTTAAAATTTTGTAAAGAATTTTATCATGATTTTTAATTATTTTTATGAGGTTTATTTTTACAAGTTGCTTTTTACACCCTATTTAGGTATATTACCTATATATTTGATTATTTTATTTTTATTTTGGTATTTTTAATTTCTTTAATTCTATTTATTATTTTATAAAATTATAAAATACTTTTATATACACAAATATATTTTTGTTTTATTTTTCTATGTGTTTGTATATTAAATAAAATATAAGTATAATTTATATAGGTATAAGTATAGGTAGTATACCTATGTATCAAATATGTAAGTATTTTATTTTAAGTTTTATTTAGGTTTTTATTCCAATTTTAATGTGCATAATTATTATAAATAATATTTACACAATTATAAATGTATAATAATATACAAATAATGAATAATAATAAATTGAATATTTTAATCAGTACAATTGTATAATTTGGGTCCAAAACTCAACTTTCAAACCGGAGCTCCACCAAATGTGAAACCACCGCCATTAAATAGCTTATTTTATTCTATATACAATTAAAGGTGAGTTTGCTGCATTTGGAGTTTTCAGTTGTGAGATACGGGTCTAGGAAGTTGGAATTCTGAATTTTTATTCAGACAATAACTTTTTATCTGTACATTATTTTTGAGTGAAATAAATTTTGTATTTTTCTTTATAAAATTATCTACAACTTTTATGTACAAAGTTTCTTTATTTGATGTGTAAAAAGTGGAATCAAAAATAGGTCCAGAATGAATAAAGAATGAATGAAATACATTGTATTTGGCCCTTATCTCCCCCTACTTTATTCCTTGTCGACCTATTCATCAAGATGCCTAGGTCTCGGGGTTTTGGGTCATAAAATATTTACAATATTTTATTCTTTTTCTTTTCTTTTATTATTCTATAATTTTGGCTTTAATTACATTATTTTATACACTATTTACAGATACATGCATGAATGCTAATATGCTCTATTTAGTGTTATTTACAGGCATTTGCTAGGGTTTTTGAGGCCAAAATGATAGAATAAAGATGATGAAATGTGGATTCATCATCCCCCTATACTTTACCTTTGCTAGTCCCTAGCAAACATTTATGCAATAAGTGCAAAAAGAAAAAGAAAGAAAAGAAAAAGAAGAACTTGGATTTTATTTGATTATCAAACTTGTCTTCACAAAATCAAAGTTTGGAGCTTAAGTCGGACCTTTGGAATTTTAGTGCGGGCGGAGCCTTAGTGAGAATCGAATTTGAAATCCAACAGTCCCGGGAATCCCAAAACTCTGTCCAAGTCTCCTCAATAGCCAGGTCAGAAATACTTCAACTCATACGCAAACTCTTACGACTATGAATCTGACTCGTACAGTGTAAGTGATGGTGGCTCTCCCCAACTAGAATGGCAAAGAAACTGACTTCTCCAATACGACAACCCAATGATTCCCCAATCCAACAACTCCATCCTCGAGGAGCGGGGTATTCCCTTCTAAGTTCAAGTGACAACCAGCTCAAGAGAAGGGGGTGAAGAGAAGAATGGACGGTAGCCAGTGTAGCTACCTATCCTGGGATGCAAGACTAGTGTAGTCAAGTCATCCAGCTGCAGGCTCACATATTTGACTTTGGAACTCAAGCTTGCTTATTGACTTTACAACATTTGTACATACTTTGCAGGCTTTTTATTTTTATACATGCCTGAACATTTTTTTTAATACTATTCACAGCAGCATTTACATAAGGAGTTTTTCCTCTTGAGCCAGTAGACTATCCCTCTTTTGAAGCTTTATTTCAACCCACAGCCTCATGCCTTTAGACTTCCTTATCACTGGACGGGTTGGGGTGCACTTCCCTCCCTAGAGGAGGACAAATGTTTCCACTTGTGTGCGTCTCATACCAGCAAATCCAATCCCCTCACCACTCCAACTGAGTTGAGGCATGTGAAAGGTGCAGGTGTCCAAGTTAGGTCATTATCAACAAGAGTCGTACGTGTGTTCCAAAATACTCTACTTAGGCAGTCAAGAATCCATTGAACCAAGTCCTGTGATCCTCAAAGAATTAAGTCAACTAGACCTGAAGTACCTCAAACCCAGTTCCTATAAGGTTCCTGTTATTAGGTAGATTTTAAGGTTCAATCAAGCTTCAATCTCCGGATTTTACTTAGACTTGTTCAACTATCAAACTCTATCAGAAAAATGCTCATGCTATGCAGAAAATATTTTTGTGATGCAATTTTCAAAGATTTTGAACTTTTTATGGATTTTTGAAAAGATGATGCACATGCATTTTTTTGTATTATTTTTCACAAAGATTTTTCAAATGTTTTTGGATTTTAGTTTTGCAAATGTTTTTGGGATGTTGAAAACAAAAATTTTTTGGCTAAAAGTTAGGTGAAAACTATGTACACGGGAGTGCTTCTTATATTTACAAGAAGTGGATTTTAAGAATTTACAGGGTAAGTGATCAATTTTATAAGTACATAGTGGATTTTGGTGAGATGTTCATATATTCCTCAAACTTACTTGACACATGTTTTTCAAAGAATTTTTGAAAACTCTAGTCCAAAAAAATTTTTACAAACATTTTATAGAACATGTACACACATTTGAAAATCATTTTGCAAAGGTTTTTTAAATAGTATAAATAGGTTTTTCAAAGATTTTTGCAACCATTTTTCAAACCATTTGCAAATCATTTTTCAAACATTTTATTTCACACAAAGAAAATAAATTTTTACAAACCACACAATTTTACAAAGGTTGAACACATGTAACAAAACGTTTTCAAAATAGTTTTCAATAGATTTTCACAGAGATTTTCAAACTATTTTTCAAACATTTTGCAAAAAACATTTTCACCTGATTTACAAAAAGAATTTGAGGAACTAAACATCTTTTTATTAAGGGTTTTAATGAATTTTAAAGAATGATTAGCCATATTATTAGGAAAATACGAAAGTACGAGTTATGGCTAAAGTATATACGTAGTATATACGACCCCCTTACTTAGCTTGAGCTATGTCCTCATAGATCGGAGAGAAAAGAGAAGACATAACTCGTACTACGTATAGACAAGTCTAAAGAATAAATGAATGAACCAATAAGAAGTTGACTGTCCCCCCTATACTAAGGATCAAATAATCCTAAGTATAGCAGACTGTACACAACGCAGGGAGGGTCAAGGGTGGGAATGAACAGATCGTACTCAGAGTGTCTCCCCCTATACTTAGGGTAAAATATCCCTAAGTATAGACAAGAAGAGGAGACAATGGAGAGGATCGAAATGAAACTGAAAGAACTCGGGGTGCAAACCCCCTATACTTAGGACAAAGTACGTCCTAAGTACAGAAAACTGACAACAAGGGGCGGCACCTTTTTGATAGATAAATAAAATAGAAAAGGAAAAGAAGAAAAGAAGAAAAGAAGAAAATAAATCAGTAGATTAAAGAGTGATATGAACAGATGGATCTGTACAACGGAAGATGGAATTGATCACCATGTATGAGATGAAGATGATATGAGTCAAAGAACATATCTCATACCAGAAGAATGGGGGCAACGTCAATGGTCGGCGGATCATGATCTAGATATAGCTTCAGGCATTGACCATTGACGCGGAAGGTAGAGGAAGATGACGGTTCGGATATATCAATACGGTCATTGTCATGTACCTTCCTGACCACATACGAACCTTTCCACTTGCTCTGTAATTTTCCTGGGAATAATTTCATCCTGGAATCAAACAACCATACTTTCTGATCTGGCTCAAACTGTTTATGGCTGATATGGGAATCGTGCCATGTTTTCACTTTCTCCTTATACTGTAGGCTGCTAGAAAAGGTTGTATCTCTCAGTTCCTCCAACGCTGCCAATTCTGCTCCTCTGTTCTCCTATACTCTCGGGATCCAACAGTAACTCAGTGACTGCCCAAAAGGATTTGTGCTTGATTTCCACTGGCAAATGGCACGGCTTGCCATAGACGAGTCGAAAGGGAGATGTCCCCAATGGATTCTTGAAGGAAGTCCAATAGGCCCACAAGATCGAGTCCAAAAGCTGTGACCAATCCTTTCGGTCTGGGCGGACAACTTTTTGCAAGATAGTTTTTATCTCCTGGTTTGAGAATTCAGCAAGACCATTAGTCTGAGGGTGATACGGTGTGGCAAACCGATGGTCAATGCCGAACTCGTCTGCAAGGGCCCTAACCTTGTCATTGATTAAATGAGACCCCCCGTCTAAAATCAAGACTCTTGGTACCCCGAACTGTGAAATGATATTTTTCCTCAAGAATTTGCACACGGTATTAGATCTGCAGCTCGGGCGGGGATGTCCTCAACCCATCGGCTGACATAATCAACAGCGAGCAAAATATGCTCGAATCCCTGACTCTTAGGAAATGGGCCCATGAAATCAATCCCCCATGCATCAAAAACCTCACAAAAGTGAATGGGATGCATGGGCATCATGTCTCTCTGTCCGCAGGTTCCCATCTTCTGACAGTCAGTACATCTCTTCACGAACTCATCAGAATCCTTGAAGAGAGTAGGCCACCATAGGCCGGATTGAAGCACCTTCTGTGCCGTCCTTTTTCCAGAATGATGTCCTCCTGCCTCAAGCTTGTGGCAGTATGTGAGGATGCTATGATGCTCTTCTTGAGGAATGCACCTCCTCTAGATGTTGTCCCCTCCTTCATGATAAAGGATGGGATCCTCCCAATGGTAAAACTTGGCCTTCGCCAGGAAGGTCTCAAGCTTCTGCCTGGGCCAACCTTGTGGGACCGTCTTGGAAACAAGATAGTTCATAATGTCAGTGTACCATGGGAGCGAGGTGATAGCCAAGATCGCCTCATCTGGAAACGTCTCTGTGATAGGTACGCTGGGCTCAGATTCCTCAAGGTTCTCCAATCGAGAAAGATGATCCGCCACCACATTTTTGACTCCAGGCTTATCCTTAATCTCAATATCAAATTCCTGGAGCAGAAGGATCCATTTTGAAAGGCGTGCTTTGGCATCCTTCTTGGCCATTGAGTACCGGATGGTGGTGTGATCTGTGTAAATAGTCACTCCAGATCCGAGAATATAAGATCGATACTTATCCAAAGCAAAAACTACGGATAGCATCTCCTTCTCAGTCACAATATAATTCCGCTGAGCGGCATCCAAAGTCCGGCTGGCATAGTGAATGGCAAAAAGCAATCCAACCCTCCTCTATCCAAGCACAACCCCGACGGCAAAATCTGAAGCATCCATCATGATCTCGAATGGGAGAGACCAATCGGGTGGCTGAAGGACAGGAGCCAAAACAACCATACCTTTGAGAGTCTCGAAAGACACAAGACACTTATCATTAACAAGGAACTCGATGTCTTTTGTCAACAGATCAGTAAGCAGTCGGGCAATCCGACTGAAGTCCTGAATGAACCATCGGTAGAAACCGACATGCCCCAGAAAAGACCGCAACTGACGCAAATTGGACGGTGGATTGAGTTTTCTAATGATATCCACCTTGGCCGGATCGACCTCCATGCCCCTGTTGGAGACGATATGACCAAGGACCGTCCCTTGAGTCACCATGAAGTGACTCTTCTCCCAAGACAAGACAAGATTGACCTCAATGCAGCACTGAAGCACACAATATAAGCAGTCAAGACAAGCATCGAACCCGTCGCCATAGACCGAGAAGTCATCCATGAAGACCTCTAAACAGTCACCGACCATGTCCGAGAATATGGACAACATGCACCTTTGGAATGTCGCCGGAGCGTTGCATAGACCAAAGGGCATCCGTCTGAAAGCATAAGTCCCAAACGGACAGGTAAATGTTGTTTCTCCTGGTCTTCATGCGCAATGACCACTTGATTATATCTGGAGTACCCGTCAAGAAAGCAGTAATGACTCTTCCCAGCTAGTCGCTCGATAATCTGATCAATGAATGGCAGCGGGAAGTGATCCTTCTTGGTGGCCTCATTCAATCGTCTGTAGTCCACACAGACCCTCCAAGAAGTGGGTACTCGGGTAGCGATCTCTTCTCCAGACTCATTGACAACTGTAGTGATACCCGTCTTCTTGGGTACCACATGCAATGGACTAACCCACTTAGAGTCGGAGATGGGGTAGATAAAATCGGCGCTCCACCACTTCGAAATTTCTTTCATGACTACGTCTCGAAGATTCGGGTTCAACCGTCGTTGGAACTCACGCGACGGCCTAGCGTCATCCTCAAGATAGATGTGGTGGGAGCACAGAGCTGGACTAATCCCCTGGAGATCAGCTATACTCCAACCTATTGCCTTGCGGTTTCTTTCAAGAACCTCCATCAGACGAGATTCTTGTTCTCCAGTCAAACCTGTTGAGATAATGACTGGGTGCATATCTGGTTCACCTGCAAGGAATCTATACTTCAACGACTACAGTAGAGGTTTCAGTTCTGGACAACTGGGAGGTGGTAGATCTGGCTTCTGATATGTCTGTGTGAAGGCGACCGGGTCTGCATGGGAGAACTCTAACTCTGCATGAATCTCTGACGATGGGCGGCCTACTGAATCATCAATAAACTGCACTGGCTCATACTATGTCATGGTTGTTGGCTCAGAAGGAATCAGACAAGGCAAATAGTCATCGAAAGCATCCCAATCAATGTCTGAATCTGAGGGATCAGAAGAAGCTGAACAAGATTGGAAATCATCAGCACCACTCGTCCCAACACTGTCAGCCTCAGGGGTATCCTCATCCAGGAGTGTGCTCTCCCGGCTCTCGACTGCCATGAGCTTTAGATATAGTGAATCTATAGGCAAGGCAAGGGTCGGTGTTACAGGATCTGTCCAGTTGGATTCATCATCTGTCATCACAAAATCACCCTCCTGGTGGATGTCTAGATCTTCCTTTGTCATCTGCGTGGCTTTGCTGGACTGCTCTGAGCATTCTAGCTCTCTGGCTCTTGTTTCTTCGATCGTCTCTATTTGTATGGTTTCGCCCTCTACGCGAAAACACACCTTCCCACTATCATGATCGGTCACCACCTTGGCTATGGCCAAGAATGGACGTCCGAGTATGATGGGGGCATCGGTTTCCGACTCAGGGATCTCCATGTCCAACACAACGAAGTCCATGGGGAATTTCAGGCCCTGAATGGTAACGACCACATATTTCAATAACCCCTTCGGCCTCTTAGTCGACCTATCAGCAAACTGAAGGACTGTCCTGCTCCTAAGAAGAGGACCAAACTCGAATTGGTCGAGTAAGGCTGCCGGAAGAAGGTTAATTGAAGAGCCGCTGTCTAACAGAGTACGATCAAACTGCTGCTCTTGAATCTCGCATCTGAAATAGGGAGCTCCTGCATCTGGTCGCTTGGCTGGCAGTTTGTTCTGAATAATGCAGCAAGTGGAATGAGTGAGCACATGGATTTGATATTTGTGGTTCCTCCTCTTCTTCTGGACTGTAGTTTTCTCCTTCAAGTTCTTTTTGAAGAGGGGGATGTGCTCAAGTGCTTCTTGTAGAGTCAGCTGAATATGGAATATGTCTATCATCTGATTGTTGAACTCTACCTGCTTATCTTTTTTAGGATTTTCTCTTTTGTTCCCCTTCGCCCGGCGGAGTGCCTTAGGGAAGGGGATGGTAGGGGCCTCCTCAGATGGAGGACTAGGAATAGGTCCCTGTGCCTGTGAAGGATTAGAATCCATACAATTATCATTATTCAACACAAATGGATCCGCAATGTGAACAGAAACCTTTCCTTTATTAATATTTTTGTTTTTCTTGTTACCACAGTCCATAGATACAAAAGTCGGTAACATCACAGAGGGAAGCTCAACAAAAGTAGACGTGGTGGCCTCAGTACCACCACCGGCACCTGTCTTCGTGGCATCAGCACCGCACTCTGGCTCGGCATCCAAAATGGTGGCATCAGCACCACCGTTTGCTTCTGGTCTCACGACGGCCTCAACACCGTCGTCTGGATCTCCATCATTGGTGGCCTCAGCACCACCGTCTTCAACATCATCATTAGTGGCATCAGCACCGCTACTCTGCTCCTCTGGCGCTCCTGGTTCAGCTGGTGGTTGTCGCTCAGAAGAGGCGCCGCCGACTGGCATCCTACCGCTTCTAGTAGTCACAAAATCAGCATCTTACAAAGAAAGAGACATATCACTCAAATAGTCACTAGGAGAGGTATCCTCTGTAAACTCTACCTGCTCAGACTTCCTTTTCAGATTGTTCGGGTTAGGTTCAATCTGAGTGGGTATGGCGGCTTTGCCTTTGATGATTACCCTCATCTCCTACCGGAATTCATTCATTTCTTGCCTGAAGGATGCTCGTTGTTCGGAAAGCAAGCGGGCAAGATTGTCTAAAGCTGGTTTCTCAAAAGCCGGGGCCTGAGAACCAAATGGGTTCCCCTTGCGGGAAATGAGGCTGCTGCTACTGCTGGTACTGCTAGTACTGGGGAGGATGGTGATATGACTGATGAGGCTGCTGACGCTGCCTCCACTACTGTCCCTGATAAGCGGGACGAGGACCTTGCTGGTACTATTGCTACTGGGCATACTGGGGCTGCTGGTGTTGCTGTGGTTGTCGGCTGCTCTGCTGTCCTTGAGCCGGATTCTGCTGCTGAGATGAGGAACCACTATTGCCCCAACGGAATCTGAGGTGATCACGGCGAATCTCGGGCTGAGGGTACCGGTCGTACCATATCCCACTGACTTCCATCAATGGTTCCTGCTCGAAGGAGGGTGGAGGAAGAACTGCCAGTGGCTGCTCCGGCTGATTTTACCACCATCTGAGTGTCCTGAGATGGCAGCTGCGCTGGGTAGTACTGTAGCAACGGGACCGGCTCTACCTGGATGTGGTTGACCTGGCGGTACGAGACAGAGGGTTGGGATGAGTTGCTACTGCTCGGATCAGCATGTGACCTGGGAGGCTGCTGGGAAGAAGTTTGTGCATCCTGGACGCAAAGGATCTGCGTCTTCAGGCCACTCATCGTCTTGGCAATCTGGTCCATCTTGGCCATGCCTTGCATCTGCTTTTTCTCGAGGATCTTGAGACGGTCCAGTTTCTCACTGATTATGCCCATGTCGGCTGCGGCTGATTCTGCTTGGGTTGCGGCTGCCGACAAATTGTTAGGACCGGCATCGATGCGGGCAATCCTCTGGAATGATCCCGCTCCTTACGGGGGCTTCTGCTGTGTGTAAACACGGGCTTGGGCCATGACGGTTGAGTTCTCTGCCATGCCTTCGTACATGGCCCAAACGTCGTCCTCACCCTTGGAAAAATAGGACACACCGCAAGAAGCGTTCACTAGCCCATGCAGCTCCGGTGTCAGCCCACAAAAGAAACTCTGCACTAGATTAGGCTTAGAAATGTCATGGTGTGGACACCGGTCGATGAGCTCTCTGAATCGATCCCAGGCTTCATGGAATTGTTCATTCGGGATCATGACGAAGTTGGTGATCATCGCTCTAGCTGCATTAGTCCAGCCGAGAGGGTGGTACTTCTTCAGATATGCGGTCCGGAGATCTGCCCAAGTATCGATGAATCGCCCCAAGTGTTTGAGCCAGTATGCGGCTCTGTCAACCAAGGAGAAAGGGAAGGTGATCATCTTGATCGTGTCCTCGGTCATCGGCCTATCATGGATTGTGCTGTAGATCATTTCAAATTCTTGAAGGTGGAGGTGTGGCTCCTTCGGTCGGCAACCCATGGAATTTGGGTAGAAGCTGAATGGTATGGGGCCGAAGCTCGAAATCTCCATGGATATGCGGAAGTCTGATCCAACGATGAGTGAGGGATACTGCTGGATTGTGCAATTCTCTCATGATAGTCTGTGGTGGTCTCTCAGCATCGGGATTACCTCCTCTTGCATCAGGTCCTCCTCCTCCTCCACCACCGCCACCCCCCCAGGTCGGTTTTCTCTCATCTGTGCCATCTCTCGCATGAGATCACCCATGAAGGTTCTCTGATCATGGATCTGCCTCTACATTGTCTCCAGGGATGCTAGCAAGGAATTGTTGATGGCCGCTTGATCAAATAAGAAAGGAGGGTGATCATGGTCATCTGGGTGCTCTCCTCTGTCAGCCATGTCTAGGTTCTCTGAAAAAGCAAAAGAACCCATCTCAGGTGCCGTCAAATGTTCTGAGCTCTTGTGATGCACTAAAATCTGAGACTTGGACTGATGGAAGGGGAATGAGAACGGTGGTCGAGGGGGAATAGGGTGGAAGTGAACTCAGGCTCGGAGAGCGGACTCTCCGAGGTCGTCCTAGATGAATGAGGAGGAGTGTTGGATAGCGGTGCCGACAGAGTCGGCCTAAGAGACCTCCGTCCCATCATCTCGATTATTGGGAAGAGCAAGGTGAATGCAGAAGAAGAAGGAAGAAATGAGAAGCAAAATTGCGCACAATTGTGCTAAGTTTTTGATCTTGACCAAAATATAACTAGCAATCAAACACAAAACAGGGGTGAGTTCACCAACTCAACACATGAAGCCATGAAGGTTCGGCTTTTATCTTGTCAATTTTAGCTTGAATTCAGGAATTTATCTTATCATGAGTCCTTAGAGCGCTAAGCCTAAAGGAGAGAGAGTACTGCCGGAAACGTATTCCCGTACTTGTCCTCCTCCTGTGTAACATGTAGCTTGCGCTTTAAGGTCCTTGTAACCCTTCCTGGATCCCTACTCAACCAAAGAATAAGAGGGAGGAAGCCGATAGGCGAAACCGATACTTCGGATCTCGCTCGCAATGGAATCACCCGTGAGCGTGCAAGATCCTACTCGGACGCAAACGGTGAGACAGACACACACGTGAAGGTGTGGCCTATGCTCGGTACTTCGGAAAAGGTTGGTGCTCACACAATAGTGAGTCACCAATGGCGACCAAGCCCTACTCGCCTACGTACGATAGTAGCGCCAATACTTCGGAAATCTAGGCGATACACAAGGCAGCCACAAGCTGGGATTTGGGCTCTAATCCTTACGAAGCACTCTGCTCACTTGGAAGGAGACCTTCCCATGCAACCTGAATACAAGTGAGGGTGCGACTCTCCCCAATCAAGGAATCCAATTACCAATTTTATTTTTGGCCAAGGTTTTCTTAGCAGTCCCCTTTTAATTTTTTTAGTGTTATCGCTTCTTTTGAGTAGATTCAAACAAGCGCCTAACGATTTTTGTATTTTCTTTATCCTACTTCGTCCAAAAACAGAGGGAGAATAGAGTCGGAAAAGGCAATGCAAGTCGACACCAAGGTGGAAATCTCACCTTTGTGCCTAAATGATGGATACAAAGTAAGAAGACTTACAGCGAATCCCAGCTCTCTCCATGCGGGATGCAAAGCAGAAATTTATAAACCTAAACTACATGCCGGTATGCAATGCAGAAATCTTCTTAAGATAGGCAACTTCTACGTGAAGAACCACAAGATAATCACCACTCTCCAATCCTAATGTCCGGTCTAGGCTCATCCCTCCTTCTCTCGACACATCGAGGTTAGGAGAAGCGCTTGGCGGGATGAGCTCGCGGTGCGCGGATAGAAGACTAATGACTAACTGTTTAATTAGACTAAGTCCAAATACGATCTATAGGTGCATGCAAAGGTTGTTAGTGTGTTTGGACCTAATCTAATCGATCAAGCAATTCCTACAGCTAAGGGCTCAATCCACAAAAGAAATGAAAATGAAAACAAAACCGGAAAATGACTGTCGAAAAACACGATGAAAACCGCGGTGAGCCCCTGGGTGAACAAACACCCGGAAATTAGGCCCGGAAGTCTGAATGTCCAAGTCCCTGTATTATTACAAATTAATAATCACTCTCTCACAAAAAGGAAATGCAAGCTAATCTAATCACTCTCTCACTCCTCCTGCTCTCTCCTGCCGGCTTGGCTTAAGAAAAGCCGGCTCCGCTTCACGTGGTTGCTCTGGATCCCCTAGGCGATCCGCCTCGCTCCGCGATCCCTCGCAAAAAGACAAAGAGATGGTCAGAAAAACTCAACAATATCTATAAAAAACAAGAGAGATAAAAGAGCAAGCAATAATGAAGACAACAAACACAATCAAGCAAAAAATATGAACTACTCGCTGTTGCTCCCCGGCAACGGCGCCATTTAATTTAGCCAAAATCCACGGGGTCTGAAATTATGTCTCACACAAGGCGGAGACAACCGAGGTCGCTGCGGTGACCTGCAATGAATCCTGGACTAAAATCAACAATTAACCCACACTATAGATCAAGCAATGACAAGCAATGTGAAGTTAAAATTTATTTTTAACTCTACATAAATGGTGTGTAGAAAGCAAGTACGTAGAGAGTTCGAACACATGGAGCAAACAGGGTAGATCAAACAAGTGTGTATGTGAGTGAATGTGCAGTGCTGTCTACACTATGCAATACAAATATTTTTGTGGGTTTTTAATTTTTTATTTTAATTTTGTATTTTGATTTTTAATTTTCTAATTTTCTAATTTTTATATTATATATATTTTTTTGTTTTTCAATGTTGGAATTTATAAGCTATATAATAAAAGAGAGGATAGGATATTTATAAAAATATGCAAAAATAGCCCAAAATTCAGAAACAAAATCTTTTTGGTATTTTTATGATTTTCTACTATTTTTTTGATTTTTGGGTATTTTTTAAAAATGTTTTTGGTATTTTTAAAAACTGAAATGAAGAAAACAGTGAATTAACAATCTGGCCGAGACTAAAATGGGAAGGAAAAATATCATATGATCTCAAAATTTTCCCAAATAAGTTTTAAAACAAAATAAGGAAGAAACAAGAACTGAGTTTATATTTTTTTGAGTTTTCTACGATTTTTTAGAATGTTTTGAAGTTTTAAAGTATTTTCAAATTTTTAAGGTTTTAGCTTTGAATTTTTTAGTGGTTTTTGGAGTGATACTAAAATAGACTAAAATACACAGTAAGTGATTTTTTTGGAACTTTTTTAGGTATTTTAATATTTTTTTTATTATTTTCTAAGCTAGATAGTACTGAAATGGCAAGTTTTTGATTTTTAATAAATATGAAAATGCACTATAATCAAAAACTAAAAATATGGCATGAAAGTGCAAGTGAACAGGAGCTTAACTTGAATTTTTGAGAATTTTTTAAATTAAAATGATGCCTTAAATAAATCAGACAAGCACACAAAAATAATTCAATCTGGCAGGGCCATATATGCAAATATTAAAACATTCAGGGGCATACATGCAATTTTCCAATAAATATTGTACTGAATATTTAATTTTATAGACCAAATACAAATTTCCAAACTTGGAAGGGTCTTTCTGCAATTAACCCACCAGGGCGCGTGACTAGCACGCGCTTGGCAGGGACCTGATCGTAATATCGAAAACCTTTAGGGGCTCACTTGCAATTTTCCCAAAAAGTTAACACTTAATACAAAATTTAGCGAACTGAAACGAAATAGATAAAAGGTCGAGGGCCTCCCTACAAAAAGCCCACACCTCACGTGAACAGGTCACGTGAGGTGACGTGGCAAAGGACCTAAGTGCAATATTGTCTAATACAGGGGCCTACTTATAAAATTTACAAAAGTTTTTAAACTACTAATAGAAGTTTCAGGACTAAAAGAAAATTACAAAAGTCGTGAGGGTATACTTGCGAAATTCCCTCGCAAAGGCGCTGATGGACAGCACGGATGGATCCACTTATCCACGTGGCAGCTTCTCCTTGCACGATGACGGTTCGCGGATGTGCGGCTGCGATTAGATCCTCCTTGACAAATCGAACGACTGAGGCGATGGAGGATCGGACGGCTGGGGATTGATCTGGGGGGCTCGCTTGATCGGACGGCTGCAAGGTCTGGAGGAAGAACGCGGAAGAAGGCCGGCGACGGCGAACTTCCGCGACCTCTCCCGTCCTCCTTCGTAGGCGTTTAGACCTCAAAATGGCCCAGATCACTTCCTGCAGGTGATCTCCAGGTGCTGGGAGCTTCAAAATGGCCGGAGGGGTGCTGGTTTGCGCCTACGATGGCTGCGGAGCTCGAGACCTCCAGGTATCTCAGGCGAGTCCAAAAAGACTCTCAGGTGTGCGATTTGGCTCCAGACCTACAGGGAAATGACGTGAAAGGGCTGAGGGCAAATTGCCTCGGCCCCACGGTGGTGGGCGAATGGTGGAGGTGACGTGAAGGTCGCGGTCGGAAGAGCGCTCCGGCGATGGATTTGGAGGTGCGAATTGATCGATGAATCGAGATAGTTTTTAGAGGGTTTTTTATCCTAGAGCTATGGCTAGAAGAATGCAAGAAAAATAAGAGGGGAATAAAGACCTCAAGGGCCTGGAAGACCCGAGGTTAAGGGTACCTCGACGGTGGGTGGCCGGAGGTCAATGGAACGCCCTAAGCCGCGCTGCTCCGCCTCCTGACGAGTCGGTCCTGGAGCTGTCACCTCCAGGAGTCGATTGGGATCACTAGGGGCACGAGAGGGACCAAGATTGGGGTTCAAGTTTGAATCGAAATTCAAACTTGCTTAAGTAGGGTTGACAGCCAGGGCTCATAAAACTAGGCGTCGCGGATGCTTCGATGCTCCACAGCCCGAGGAATCACCCAGGCGTGATTCATGGATAGATGGGCTAAAAAGTTATGAAGGATGATTTGTGAAAGGAGATACGAGGCATCCTCGAAAAAATCGAGAACATGGGTCAAACCGTTGTTCTGACACAAGGCAGGGAGGAAGGTCAGGCTGTTGACCTCGGTCAACGAGCCCGACCACCTAGTTGGTCCACGTGCACCAACCAGGAAAAACCTCCTGGAAATACCTTATTAAATCAATTAAAAATATAAAACGATTTATTTAATTTTAGGTTATAAAATAAAAAATGTTTAAAATTTTGTAAAGAATTTTATCATGATTTTTAGTTATTTTTATGAGGTTTATTTTTACAAGTTGCTTTTTACACCCTATATAGGTATATTACTTATATATTTGATTATTTTATTTTTATTTTGGTATTTTTAATTTCTTTATTTCTATTTATTATTTTATAAAATTATAAAATACTTTTATATACACAAATATATTTTTGTTTTATTTTTCTGATGTGTTTTGTATATTAAATAAAATATAAGTATAATTTATATAGGTATAAGTATAGGTAGTATACCTATGTATCAAATATGTAAGTATTTTATTTTGAGTTTTATTTAGGTTTTTATTCCAATTTTAATGTGCATAATTATTATAAATAATATTTACACAATTATAAAATATAAGAATATACAAATAATGAATAAATAATAAATTGAATATTTTAATCAGTATAGTTGTACAATTTGGGTCCAAAATTTAACTTTCAAACCGGAGCTCCGCCAAATGCGAAACCACCGCCATTAAATAGCTTATTTTATTCTATATACAATTAAAGGTGAGTTTGCTGCATTTGGAGTTTTCAGTTGTGGGATACGGGTCTGGGAAGTTGGGATTCTGGATTTTTATTCAGACAATAACTTTTTATCTGTACATTATTTTTGAGTGAAATAAATTTTGTATTTTTCTTTATAAAATTATCTACAACTTTTACGTACAAAGTTTCTTTATTTGATGTGTAAAAAGTGGAACCAAAAATAGGTCCCAGAATGAATAGAGAATGAATGAAATACATTGTATTTGGCCCTTATCTCCCCCTACTTTATTCCTTGTCGACCTATTCATGAAGATGCCTAGGTCTCGGGGTTTTGGGTCATAAAATATTTACAATATTTTATTCATTTTCTTTTCTTTTATTTATTCTATAATTTTGGCTTTAGTTACAGTATTTTATACACTATTTACAGATACATGCATGAATGCTAATATGCTCTATTTAGTGCTATTTACAGGCATTTGCTAGGGTTTTTGAGGCCAAAATGATAGAATAAAGATGATGAAATGTGGATTCATCAGGAGCCCCTTGGCTTCTCCTCCATCGGCGAACCTTTCTCCACTCCAGGCAATCCATTAATCATATAGGTAACCTTCCTCTCCTTCTTCTTTTTCCTCCTCCATCTTCATCTTCCTCTTCCTCATATTTTCTTCATCATCTTCTTCCTATTACTTTCTCTCTCTCTCTCTCTCTCTCTCTCTCCTAATTTCAACATCTTCCATCCATCAAATCGTCAAAAAATTGCATTTTCACGGACAAATCATCTATTACGGATCTATTGGAGATTTTTAATTAATTTTGGAGAAATTTTCTTGAATCAATTAATCTAAAATTTAAGCTAGCTAAACAAATGCATGGCAAAACTGAGGAAGTTGTTAAATCCCCTATTTCACCCCATGTTCTCTCTCTCTCTCTCTCTTCCTCTTTCTCTCTTCTTTTTCCTCTCTTTCTCCCCACTTCTTCCTCACATTCTCCTTTCATTTCTTGCACCACCAACCCGTTCTCTTTTTCTTGTCTACACCCCCTCTCCTTCAACCTCCACACCCATCTACACACGCAAGTGTTGCACATCCCTACCACTCGCGCTCATCTCCCTCGCATACTTAAAGTAGAAGCAGCTGCACTTGCTCGCCCTCCATTCCCACACATAGGCACAAGCTGCTGCACTTGCACGAGCTCGTCACCTCCTCCACCGTCCGCCTACCATCGCCGCCACCAGCGGCGGCTATGCGTGCCACCCCCTGTTTTCATCTTGCTTCTTCTAACTTTGCAGGTACATATCAACTTCATCCGTGCATCATCCCCTTCCGTGCTCTCCTGTGTACCACCACCACAGCTCTCACCTCTCTAACCACCCGATGTGCCACCTCTGCGTATAGCCAGCTCGCACACCCTCCAGCAGCCGGCGCCTCAACCACGAGCGTGAGGAGTAGTGCCGCCCTCACATGACCTGCCAGCAGCTCCCTTCGCATGCGGACATGGGATGCAACCTGCACCCTCTATCATCACTCACGCGTAAGAGAATCTCCTCCGCACAGCCGCCCCACCTGCCACCGCCCGCATTGTCTGCGGCCGCTGCTCCGCCTGCCAGTTACCTCTTCGCAGGCGGTTGGGCACCCACGCTCCGCCTGACATCCTCACCGCAACTGCCTTTCCCTGTCCTCCACATCCAGAGTTTCCCCTTCACATGAGGAGCACGTGAGGTGGGGGCAAAAAAATTGCATTAGGCCCCACAAAACACCAACAAAATAGAGAGACACCCCGCTGACATCATCAACACATTCGGTTCTCGTGATGTGTGGAAAATCTACACCGAAGCTCAGATTATTTTACGTATTTGCGGATATGTGCTTCAAAGACCTCTTTGAGGCAAAAATAATATTTTTTATTACACTTTAGTCCTTGCTATTTCAATTCATCATATCTTTTTCATACGAACTCTATTTTCAATGCACAATATGTCATTTTGAAGCTTAATCAATGATCTTTCAAATTATATATTTATATATCTTGTGAATAAATCTGAGAATATTTATTGATGATGATTATTTGAGATTCAGTCCGATCATTGCAAGATAAATTCTAACTTATTTGTGTCATATTTCATTGAGAAAATTCTTGATTCCACAAGATCTTGATTGATGATATTTTGTTAAGATTAATTCTCTTACGGTTCATTATTATTATTATTTTGAGAAACTAATCTTTTCAGAGGGAAAATAAAGGAGGAACTGTTGAATTGTACAGATATTTTCGAGGAGATTTTCCTTCATAAGTCTCGTAATTATTATATAAGTTGAGGAGTTAATCTATGCAGGGGATTCAATTAAGCTGAAATAAATTTAATTCATAATATCTTATGTCATTAAAACTTGATTTACTTGTGAATTAAATTAGAGATAATTTGGAGATAAAATCTTTGTCTGATTTCACTAATTGCAGGATTATGCATAGATCTATTTGGACCCTGTCCTGCACATCTAGATTTAAAATATTTCTGGATCTAATATATGTTGATCTATGATTTGATATAGAGGATACTGATTATTATTACTATTATTATTATTTGGATTAAAAATCATGTAAAATCACAGATCCTGAGCTTAATTTTCTCTGTTTAATTTTCCTCGTGTTGCTTCTTTCACCATTGCATTGCATTTTATTTTCTTTTTATTTTTCCGAGATAGAAATTAACTTAGCAATTATTTATTTTATTTAAATTAATTTAAAACCTTGTAACTAAAAATTACCATTCCCTGTGTTCGACCTTGGCAGACTTGCCAAGAAAAAAATTGTTCCACAATATTCAAAGATTATGGTTTTTGATGAACCAAATTTGCCTCCTATACCACGACAAAACTCCTTATTATTAAAGAGGCGAATTTGACGTTCATCAATAGTCACCAACCATCACCACGTGACACCATCCTCCTTCACATCATTGCCATCCACCTCCATGTGCACTGATTATTTGCGTCCACCTCCATGCTGTCAACTTCCACTTCCACACCATTGCCATCCACCGCCTTGTGATGTCATCCTCTTATGTGTCGTCATCATTTGCCTCTACGTGTCATAATGCCTCCAAACAATTTTGCCCTGCTCCACTTTCCAACAATGAATTTCAAAAATTGAGTTTGAATTTGAAAATTTAATGGAGAGAATAATGAATATATTCATTACATCATAAATCTGGAATATGCAAAATGACCATAATGCTTTCAAACAATAAAACAATTTAGATAACATACCTCTAATTACAACCACATGACTTCTCTATAAACGAGCAACCTCGCCTCATTCAAAGTTTCCCCTATGTGTGTGTAAATGTATATGTGTGTACGTGAGTGTATACATATAAACTAATAAAAACTAAGGTATATAATATTTGTGTGTTGATTAGATTAGATGTAATATTGTCAATTTATGAGCGTGCAAGATGTTCTACAATCACTTAATTGTTTAATTTTAGATATCTTATAGGCTGATGTGAATATTGAAATAAATTCAACTGACGATGGAAAAACTCTATGCTAGGTACTTGCACGCGTTGCATTATGTCATTGAAAGGTATAAGATGATCATTTGACATGTCGCATGTATTATATGCATATTGAATACAAATGTAGCTAGTTAGAGAGCGTTCAAGTACATACTTTTGCTCGATGATATCATGAAGCGACAACAACAAGAATTGCGAAGGCAATTTAGCAACAAACATCTACAACAGATTAGTGAGATGGAAAAGAGATGGGATAAAGAGGTGTTTGATCATGTCAACACAAGAGGAAGACAAATAAACTATTTAAAACTGACGTTATTTGTGCTAGTGGGTGTGCTTAACTTGTTTAATATGCTCGTCAATTCCTAATGTGATCACATGCATATTGCCATCTCCGGAAGATATTTTCTACTTTCAGAGACAGTTCCCTGTCGCTTATTAGGTTAGTGAAATGCCATCACGGATAGGCCCGTACCAGTTGGCCAGCCGATTAGGGATGTCTGATCACTTATTGTATTCATTTTATGCATATTTTGATGTTCATATTCGTATTCATTTTAGAGTTGATGTTCACATTCGTTAATATTCGCATTCATATTCATATATATTTTAGTATATAAATATAGTTAAAGATTTATCTATAAATATTTGCATCGATATCTTATGGTTGCATTGATCATTTGTTATAAAATAAATATATTTGGTGTTTTTATTTTATGTACAAACCACCCTAACATGTATATTTTAGCTAATCTATTAAATATTTCTGTTATTATTCGTATCTGATTTGTATTCGTTTTATATTCATATTCTTTTTTAAGGGTATGTAAACTATTTTTTATATCCGTCAATATTCGTACATGCATTCATATGTATTTTAAAATGGATAAAGATATATATACATATATTCGTATCCGTATCTGATCATTTTCATCCCTACCGACTAGTCACTAGTTGGGAAGGAGTGGAAGAGAAGACAATTATTTTTGGAACTTATCCAATTAACAAGACATTAGAAAGAGCATCAAACAAGAAATCACAAACAATCAAACAAAATAAGGATTTATAGTAGTTTGATAATTTACCTAAGTTCTCTGTTCACACTGCCCTCTTTTCTTCCCCTTTCATGAAATTATTCTCTCGGAGAACAATAAGCAGTTAGGCCCGAAGGGCAAATTAGCAATAAATCTCTAATATATTAAGAAATTTGTCGAGGTGGATTCATTTATATAAACATCTCCCATCATTCTTCATAAGAGAAAACCTAACTTGCTATATAGGTTGGTGTTTTTCGTTGCCTCACCTGGGTATAATTATTTGAATGGTAAATATTAACTACTCAGTGCAATATTTAGGGATACAAATTAGTTTAACATTTTCGCGCAATGGCATTCTTTGTGTTGTTGCCACCAATCCTAACATAGGTTGAAAGGATTTCATTTATCCGGAGGTTTTATATGCAAATTTACAACGGGCATTTACTAGGAAATGACGTTGAGAAGGGAGAAGCAGTGGTCAATGACAAGCTGTTGAATTAGTCGTGGACAATGATGACATCGATATCATCTTCATTGGATCACTCGCCCCCACCACCGACATGAGCCCCGCCGCCGCCGGGGGTTCCGGCCGTCTATACGGCGGTGCCGAGGACGCGGGGTTGCACGTGCATGTGCATCGTTCTTGGCTGCTGTTTCTGCACATAACTGTGCGCAGGTCCGTATTAATTAAAAAAAGCAATAACAGGTATATTATATTATATTTGCACCGGGATTTGGTGTTTCCAGAGTCAATGTCATCTGTGTCCTCGGGATGGGTTAATTACTCGGTCGCCAGTCTGCTTATGTTTAATTTCAATAATGCGTACACCTGGATCATTTAATTATCTCAACAATAATTTGTGCTGGGTTTAGTTGGGTTTAATCCGAGGATTATATTTTAGGTTTGGGGTCCGCGGCTTGGAACCAGATCAAGTTATGCATATTATCTTAGCTGTCAGTGCTGGGAGCTTTCCACCGTCGTTAAGTGAATCGAGCTCCATGTAGAAGGACACCAACAGTGCACAACAAGATAATAGTAGTCGGTTCAATAACGACCGTTGTCTTAGATATTATCCCTAAAAATTGTGAAGATAATACATCACTACAACAAAAATGAGTTGTTGTCACGAAATGTAGGTACGGAAACTTGTGATCACGATAATTCCGTGGCCACTAATTTCTCGTAGCTACAATCCGTGACCAAAGTTTTCATACAAGAGTTCTGGCCACAACAAGTTCTATGGTTACTTGTAGTGGTCAAGACATATTCGTAGTTAGAGAACTCTCGCGACGAGACTTGTGGCTACGGTTACTGGCCGCGACGTGTTGTGGCCAGAGCCCAATTATGTGGCAACAAGTCACACATCTGTGGGCATAGTTCTGTAGTCACAACTTATTTTCATTGTAGTGCATGCATTACTCTATACTAACCATCCAACTCGTCAATAATCTCCGATGTTTAATAAATTTGCTTTAGGATACACAACATTATTAGTCGAAATATTCGATCACAAGATGCACCCATTTCATTAATCGGATATAGAATATTCATACCCCAAAACGAGATATACATGTATATCTATAGCAACGTATAACAAATGATCTCGACGAGCATCTTTCACAATACATCTACTGAGGAATTCCAAAAGTATGCAAGATCACAAACTTTACCATTGTGAATATTAATTTTGGGTCAGCAGAAAATATAACCACATGAGTGCCCAATAACAAGATCAACGCTATGTTTTTCTGGCATTAAACCTAATAACGCAAACAAATAATTATCCGGAGTGAAAAAAAGGATCATTTTAAGGAAGTCAGATATTATTACAGAAACAGTCAATTAACTACATGTATTAAAATATATTAAGTCTACCATATATTCTTTATGGACATGGAATTATTTTCTTAAAAAAATATTTTCAAAGAAGGTATAAGTCATGCATGTGGGTGGCATCACAACACTCTCATCTCAGACAGGATTGCCAGTCGTGTTGTGCCTGGGCAAAGGCAAAGCAAGAATGCTCTTCCCTCCTTTCAGCTAGTATATCAAAATTGGCTTGTCGGTTGTATAGAAATCATCACTCAGGAAGATGCAAACTCAACATATAACAGCTCCACAGAGGAGCTTCCAACCCCCAATTCTTTTCGCGCGGGAGGGGGGGGGGACTTTTCTTTGGCGGATCGGTCGCCTTAGGTAGTTTTAGGGGCAAGATCGTCCCCTCACGGAAGAAGAAAGACGAAAGCATTATAACTGAGGTGTTTGCTATTGCGAGTAGAGAATTAACATGAAAATGGAATTCAAAAATTCAAATGTAAAAATGTAAAAATATAGTAAAAACTATAATCAATACTTGTATATTCCTATATATTAGTATGACTAAAGTCAAACATACAATCAAAAAACCAATTTTAAAAATCGTAAAAATACATAAAAACACATAAAAATGCATAAGGAAGAGTAGCACATTGAGTTTCCTATCATCGCAATCCTAGTTTTCTAATTATCTCCCTTAATTCGACTTCGGTCTATACCAAGTAAAAATAGGAAACTACATATCTTTGTTGATCAATTTCTTTTCTTTTTTTTAAAGATCACAATTATTTCATCAAAAGTAGAACCAAAATAGGAGAACCACATACAAGAACCTCTGAGGCCGATAGTTAGTAATATCAGAACTTAGCCCCCAAGGTTAGAACAAAAAGGAGCACACAATATCAATTGCTAAAGCAAAATAGAGTTCTATTGTACATCGATAAGAAAAAGTTTTAGGATAGCTAAGGCAAAGAGAGGATTGTCACAAGTAGAGGCCCCTTAGGGTGCGGAAGCAAGAGATCCCTTAATTTTAGTTCTAGCGAGTTGACCATGAGTACGGGGGCACGAGCTTGGGCGGTCAATCATTTCTTGGCTGCAATAAAGAGATGCATAGCGGAAAATTAACACCAATGTTGGTGTAATCACAATTTCACAATTAGGTTGTACGATCAAAACATAAACATCACAGCCTTCACAATTTTTTAGGGTGGATGTGAGATAACCTGGTGTGCCCTCATATATCGCTCCTTCCCAATTAACCACCACACATATGTCCTCTTGGCTTTTATCTGCCAATAGGAGGGAGAGTTTGAATTGAAGTTTGGAATCTTAAAACAAAATCTTTTAAATCATTCTCAAATCTAATAATATTAAAAAGATCGAGAATGTGTTTAGAGGAAGGAAACATTTAGTAGGAGGTGGGTGGGTGTTTTCAGTTGCCGCAATTGATAAAGTACAACAATTTGTAGGGGAAATGGTGAAGTAATGAATCTCCATTTCATCACCTTTATTCTTTCATTTTAACTTTCGAATCCTAGCTAAATGCATATAAATAGCATTATTTTGTATAAATTAACATATGTTATTTATTGTTTAAATATTGTACAAAACACTGTGAAAGCCAAAAATAAAAGAATAAAGGAAAAAAAGAAAAAGAAATGAAATACCATAGGTATTGAATGACCCTAAACCCCGAGACCTAAGCACCGTGATGACTAGGTCGATAAGGAACAAAATAGGGGGAAATAAGAGCAAAAAGTACATAAACCCAAACTTTTATTTCATCGATAAGTCCATTCTGGGACCTTCTTTATTATTTATTAATAAAATCAATAAACTTTGCACATGAAAGTTATAGATAAAAATACATAGAAAAATATAAAATCTATTTCATATAAAAATAATGCACACTGTGCCATGCACACTCAGAATAAAAAGGCAAAATCCAAACGTCATAGACAAGTATCTTCTCCACATGAATTCAAAATTCATCAAAATTATTTAATTATATATAACTTGTAATTAGCTATCTAATGAAGGTGGTTTCATTCAATTTGGAGTTAAGATGTAAAAGTTAGATTTTGGACTCCTATTTATACATTATACATGAATAAAATAATCATTTTATTCATTCTTCATATTTTTCATACTTATATATTTTTTATAATTTTGTTATTATTTATAACATATGTACATAAAGAAACCAAAATAAAACCATTAGAAAAACCTTAACAATATATACTATAATACATAGATGAACTATACTTATACATATAATAATTAAGTATACATTTATACTCAATAAATAAATAAATATAAGTGTTTCTAAATGAGTTAGAAATATACAAATTATATATATATAAAATAATAAAATCCAAAATACAAAATAAAAATAAAATACATTATACATAGGTATATATACCTATAAATGTACATACAAAAAGTAGCAAACAATAAATAATCTTTTAAAAAATAAAAATCACCCTAAAATACTACCCAAAATAATAAATAATTTTTATACTTTAACTAAAAGATAAATAAATATTTAACTATTTTATTTTGAATTTTTTTCTGAATTTAATTTTTGGTTTGTCCTCTAGCAAAGGACATGGACCAACTAGGTTGCAGCCTCAGTTGGCCTACCGTTCAATTGAGATCCCTACAACCCTAGGCCCTCTAACTTCGCGAACCACCCATTCTCCTCGAATTTTCCTTACTTATCCTTGTATTTTTGATTTTATTCCTTCTACGATTTTGTTCCTCGATCCATGCCCTTTCACGCAACATCGATATCTCGATCGACGGATCACTGAGGTGATCAGTAGCCTCGATCAAAGCCCTCATGTATAAAAATAAGTCTTCGACAACCTTTTGAATTTTGTCCCACTTCCGCTTCGAAATCCCTGATCTTTTTGGTCCCCGAGCTTACTGATGACAGGAGCTGCTTTACCCTAGCGTTTGGCGTGGACGAAGGATTTGGTAGGAGGAGATCTGAGCATCGCCGGAGTAGCTTGGCGGAGCTCCACCTTGGTTCCCTCATTCTTTGGTCCAACCCCAGTTTCTTCATCTCTTTTTATTCCTAGCATAATAGATAGTCTAGTTTAGGATGTAATTTAGCCTGTTGTGACATTTTATTCCATAAAATTCTCGAATTGAAGTTCGTGAGCTTCTGCTCCGGCCACTGTCCCACCGTTCCTTGATCCACCAGACACTTATCTCGTTCCCCTACAAGTTATGAACATCCCAAGCACCAACATTCCACCTGATCCTCGTTGGATCAGTGAATCGACTCTCCTTCTTTGTCGCAAGCCTGAGAGCCTATGCACGCCTCCATTATAACTCATTTTTTCTCAATAATGCCTCCAACACCTTCATCTTTATTTGATTGATCTAATATTGCATGTATCGTTGGTCAAAGACCCCTTTTGGGTCGAATTTGTCCAAGTCAAGGTACTTGGAGCACCGATTCTTCCTCGACCTTCGAGGATCACTCCGGTGACCCTCGTACCTTTCTAAATCTTCTAGCTGCCATCCATGACCATCAAGAGCATTTCAGACCTCACTACCGAGATGGAGATCGTTGGAGCTACTCTAGGAAGCAGATCAAAGTTGGTCTGAGCAAGCATTTCCCTATTATTCCTCCAGAGATCTCCACTGTTGGATCGTCGAGGAGCTCCATATTGTACAGCTACCGTTGGATGTGATACTCATCAGCTATCAGATCATTAGACGCAATCTACTCCCAACCGCTCATCGTCGAACCATCATCCATCATTGGGAATACGATGCATGGAAAGTGGGACGCATACAGTCGTCTGCCAACATCTTTGTAATTTATTTTTAATCCATAAACTTTTATTTGTGTAAAATTTTGTGGTTATTTTGGAAGTAGACCCCTGTACTTCTTGTATTTGCATTTATGTCCTTCTCTACGTCACCTCATGTGTATACACATGAGATGGTTGGCTTTTTGCATGGACCTCTTCTGCTTTTGTGTTATTGTTTAGTCCACTAAGTTTGTATTTTAGTTCAAACTTTTTAGGATATTTGCATGAATGATCTGTTGTATTTAGTAAATTGCATTTATACCCTTGCCAGCGTGAAATGAATTAAATATTTGTGGGTAAATTATGCAGAGGCCATTAGGCTTCATATTTTCCTTCCCAATTGCACATTTTTTTATTTGTATTTCCATATTAGTCTTTGCTAGTGTTGTATTTTTATTTTGTTTCCTCTTTGCATTGAAAATATCACCTTGCATTTAAAAATTATTGAAAAATTAATATAAGTGCCATATATACGACTTCATCCTATATATGTTTCGTAGAGCATTTAAAATTACTTTCCTATATTAAAAAATAAAAAACATTGCTTTCATTCCTTATTTGCATTAAAAAAACTCATAAAAAATTAGAAACATGTTTTGAAAAACTTCAAAAATCGGGGTTATTTGTCATTGCATTTTACACCTACAAATCAAAAATCACTAAAAGAATTCAAAATAAAAACCAAAAAATAGCAAAACCTCTCTAACCCTATAAAATTAGAAAAATCGATAAAAATCCAAAAAATTGATTTCTCTATTCAAATTTAGTTTATTATATCTATTAACTATTAAATTAGTTTTGGAAGTTTTTTGTTATTTGTTCTATTTTTAAATTCCAAAGCATTTTGATCTATTAATATACGTCAATGTTTTGATATTTTATTTAATTAAAAAAACAAAAAATAGTAAAATTCTGAGAAAAATATCAAAAATGGAGAAAAATATAAAAAGCCAAAAAATCTTATTTACTCAATTTTGATTATTTATAGATATTTTATAAATATAAAAATATCCACATCTATTTATATGGCTATATTTACTTATTTTAGTATTACTAGTATTATTAAAAATACTAAAACTATATTTTAAAATTTTAAAAAATATAATTAAAACCTATTGAAAATAAAAAAAACCTCATAAAAATAACAAAATCAATTGTTATCTTTATGCAAATTTTTGTTGGCTATGCCCCGTGCTCTCTTTGTTCGATCCATATACATACTTCCACTATAAAACTATATATAAGTTTATAATAATTTTTTATCCCACATTTATTTTACATTGCTTGATCTATTTTATGGGTTAATTGTTGATCAATTAGATTTCGTGAGCGGTCACCTCAACGAGAGTGTAGGTTTCATCTTATGTAGAACTAGGGATGAGCATGGGCCGGGCCTGGGCTGGGCCATACAGGGCCCAGGCCCATTTATAATTATGGGCTTTGGGCCGGGCTTGGGCCCACTAATTTTTTTGAAGGCCCAGGCACAAGCCCAGCCCAATTGTTATGGGTCGGGCCTGGGCCGGCCCGGCCCATGGGCCATAACATGAACAACCTGCTTCATGTGCCTGACTATCTCAAAAGTAGTTGAGCTATCAAGACCTGTTGAGATCTCACCCATGAATAAAGCTCTAGAAGGCCCGACCAGCATTTCCACTGATAATTCACATGTATATATTTAACATTCAAAACTAGAGAACACTATTTCTAACGAACTGTATTTATTTATCAATGAACTCATAAAATGCAATCAGATACTATACCCATAAAATACGGTGTCATGGACAGCATGTGCATTCTCCTCCCTTAGTTTTATGGACTTAATTAGCCTAATGTATTGGAAATATTTTTACTGCATCTTAGATTTACAAGAGACAACTTCTTACTAAGGACCTTTATGTAATTTTTAAGAATTTATTTTTATTTGACAAATAATTGTAAATACTGAAATCTGCCTTCAATATCGGTTGCTGATATCCGTCTTTGGCCTCGAGTCCTCGACCAGCTGCATGGGGGGGGGGGGAGATATGGCCTGAGCGCCTAGCTGCAGCCAGCAGGCCCGCAAGTGTGCGGGGATCTGGGGGGAGGCAGCCGCAGCCCGCAGGGGCTGAGTCGCTGAGACTGAGAGGGCGGCTTCACCGGGGAGGAGGGGTCGCTTGAGCGGGAGGAGGCGGTGCGGACTGCGGGGCTGAGTGGGGGAGGACCGGGAGGTTGAGCGGCGTAGGGGGGGGGAGGCGAGGTTGAGCGGAGCGGGGAGGAGGCGAGGTCGAGCGGAGCGGGCGGGGGAGGTTGTGCGGCGCGGGGGGGGGAGGCGAGGCTGAATGTGGAGCAGGGAGGGAGCAGGCGAGGCTGAGCGAAGCGGGCAGGGGAGGTTGTGCGGCGCGGGGGGGGGGGGGGGGGGGGGGGGAGGGAGGCGAGGCTGAGCAGAGAGGGGAGGAGGCTAGGCCGAGTGGAGCGGGCGGGGGAGTTGTGCGGGGGAGGGCAGGGTTGGTGCGGGCGGTAGGGAGGGAACGATGGAAGGGGGGTTGCGGGGGAGGTCTCGAGTAGGAGGCCTGTGCTGGGTGCCCTAGAAAAAAACACTGACTAAGGCCCGCCAGAGGGCATTTCGGGCCTCATAATGGGCTTATCATGGGCTATGAGGGTCGGGCTAACGGGCCTATATTTGGGCTGCTATGTGGGCCAGGCTAACGGGTTGGGCTGGGCTAGGCCCGAGCACGGCCCAATTATTAAATGGGATTAAATCTTTGGCCCAAGTCCGGCCCATAAATAATTTAGGCTCGGGATTGGCCGGCCCAGCCCTATGCTCATCCCTATGTAGAACCTATTATACCCACACAAGAGTTGAGTCATAAAATGGCATCGTTGCCGAGAAGCAACACATATGATAGATTTTGGGTGTATTTTTTGTTTCATTATTTTTATTATTTTATTCTCTCTTCATTTGATATACTTTCTTTCCTGTGTGATTTACATCTCTACTATTTTTCTTGCGAGGGATCTCGAGGTGACACCGATCGCATATGTGGTTGGAGCACTCTAGCTTCGAGAAGAGTGGCTATTCCACTAGCTACCCATTAGGAGAGAACAAATATGAGAGGAAGAAAGGCTCTTAGCATAATTCATTTTCTTCTATTTTTGTGAGAGATAGACTTTATTTTATTTTTCTTTATTAATTTGTAATAATACATTTGCACTGGACTCTTGAACATTCGGGCCCAATTTCCATGTGTTTGTTTACTTTGGGGCTCACCGTGTTTTCCACGTTTTCCTCGCCTTTATTTTCTTTTTTTTTCACATTTTGTGCTTTTCGCTTTATTTTCATTTGTTTGTGGAATGATCCCTAGCAATTTTAGGAATTTCTTGCTCGGTAATATAAGGCCGTATACCTAATATATTACATGTACCTATAGCCTCTACATTTGAACTTAGATAAAAAATTAATTGTTAAATACTTGGAATAGAAACCACGAGCCGTGAGAGGTCTCTATACCAGCGCTTGAAGGATCCGTTGTGGTTGACACTGAAGGGCCTCCAAGACTGAACTCTTAGGTTTCTCTTCTAGTATTTTGCATTTGGTTCTTCACAATAATAGCAATTCTTTCTTAGGACAATTTCCTTTATTGCATAACATACATGTAGATTAGGTTTTTAAATTTTTACCATTCATCTCGCATGGAGAGCACTGGGAAGCACTGTAAGTCTTATATCTAAGTATTCATCTAGGCACAAAGGTGAGATTTTCATTTTAGTATCACTTTTCATTGCTTTTTTGTCCTCTCCTTATGATTATGAGCACTTAGGGTAAAAAGAAAATCCAAAAAAATCTTTAGGCATTTCAATATTGAAAATACTAAAAAAAGTGAAAATCAAATATTAAAATAAGGGGACTCCTAATGAACTTTGACCTAATTAAAAAATGTAACTGACATCATTGTTTGGGGTTCATAAGCTCTCATTGTAATCAAGTACACTCCAGATAGAGCAAGGCACAACCCTTAAGGAATAGAGTCAAAAATCCGATATGTGGCTGCCTTAACTACCACCTGAGACCACTGAAGTATTGGCGCTTCTATCGTACGTGAAGGAGTAGTGCTCCATCATCGACGGTGTTCCCACCTTGTGTGGAGCATCCGACTTGGTCTGAAGTACTAATCCTAGGCCACTCCCTCATGGGTGTGTCTATTTCATCGGTTTGCATTCGAGTACCCCACTTATGGGGGATGTAGTGGTTTCACCTATTGGCTTCCTCTCTCTTTTCTTTGACTGAGTAGCCACCCTAGACCGGTATTGAGGAATTAAAAAGTATAGATCACGTGATACAAAGGAGATGTAATAAGTACGGTGATACTTTCCTGGAAGTACACACTCTCCACTAGGGATAGCCGATAAGGACTCGTGACAATTTTTGCCTGAATCACAACTCTAAAATCAAAAAGATAAAGATAGATGGAACTTTAGGGCTTCACATGTGTTGAGTTGGTGAACCTAATATTTTTGGTGTTTATTTGCTTAGAATTAGGTCCAAAGATCAAAGTCCTGCGCACTTGCGCATTTTTGTCGCTACTTCTCATTTGCATACTTCCTCTTAGTCCTTGCTCATTGTGAGCCTTCTATTGTTTTACACTCCTTTTGTTTCTCATTCATCATCGTATCCTTCATCCTTCATCGATCTTCTTTTCTGCGTTCGAGATGTCGACCCCTGGAAGGTTTTGTCAGGACTCCATAGACAACTACATTGATTCCTTGGGGTTCGACATCTACCCAAATAAGCGGTGCTCTCCAAGAAGACATGAGGAACCATACGAGCATCTTCTTGGACTCCCCTATTTTCACTTGATTTGGGAACTGAGAAGACTTTTATCTCGATCTCCTTCCATCTACTAAATTTCTTTCTCTAATAAATCTATTGTTCGAGACATACTCTCATCTCAAACTTGCTCCATCATTTTTGAGGATTGGTCAGGTACTATTTCCTAATGACGATTCGCAACCCGATCAGGAGCCCGAGAACGATTCCAATTCTAAAATGACTCCCTAAGGTGTCGTTCGGTACACGGGTTACCCCTTAACCCACATCTTCTCTCTCCCCGTGGGTTCCACTTTATTTCTTTTTTAAAAAATTAAATAAATCAATTCCACATCATCAATTCCATCAAAAAATAATATATTATACCATCATATCATATAAAAATTAGAAAGTACTCCACTTTTACTCCTTTTCCAAACTTCAATATAATCACATCACAATAACTACTCACTTTTTCAAACTTCAATACAATAACATCACAACAAATCCACTTCTAACCCACCCCTAGATTAACCCTCTATCCAAACACCAAAACCCCAAAACGGGTTACCCTCTACCAGTTTAACCCGCTTTAACCCGCGTACCAAACACACCCTAAGGCAGAGGAAAGGGACTGCAAAATCCATGCTCAAAGTAGAACCAAAAGCAAGGTACGAGTAAAAATGAGGTCAATAGTTAGTTACTAGCCTCATCCAGGCAATCCAACAACAACTGACCGACCAAGCACTTGCTCAGGTCGCTTTTCAAGAGATGTTAAACGATCTGAGAAGGAGATCAAAAGAGAGAAGAGGAAACCTAGGAGGGGTGATGATGCCATTCCTAATGATTAAGATTATCGCTCTGTAGATGGACACCTTGGAGGCGAGGGAGAAGAAAGGAGAGGTCGACCCAAGCCCACTCTAAAGCAAACATACAACCCTAGGGTTGGTGACATCACCGAGTGGATCCATATTCCACAGATCCATGGATATTTAGAGCTAAAACCTCAACTCCTTTCCCTTCTCTCTAGTTTCCATGGAACCCGACCGAGGAACCCTTCATCATCTTGTAGCAGTTCGGACGCATCTATAACACCACTCATTACCCTAACATCCCATTGGGTGTAATCAAGATGATTGCTTTCCCCTTTAGCCATCAAGGCAAAGCCCTCCACTAGATCAACCACTTGGGGAAAGCGATGACGACTTGGGAGGATATGAAGTTAGCATTTTTGCACAAGTACATCCTCTCGACCACCTCTATCTGATGCACTCCAAGATAGAAATAATCTCCCAAGGAACCTAATAATCCATTTAGGAGACCTATGAGAGATTCAATAATATGATAGAGAGATGCCCCCATCATGACATACCGAAGACTAGTCTGGCCCAACACTTCTTCGGGGGTCTCACTGAAAATAGTCAATGTCTGGTTGATGCCTCCTGTAGAGGTTCTCACTTTAACAACGACAAGGATGAAGTCTGGAAGATATTCGAGGAAATGGCCGAACGAGAGGCCGGACTTTCCTCCTTTCATTCCTTCCAATTCCTGCCATAGCCACAGATGCTCCACAAGAATGTTAATGTGGCGAACACAAACAAAGTGGACATGTATGAGAATCCTGACATGAGCATTATCAGGAGTCACCTATTAAAAGTCGACATTATTGAAAAGAGGTTGCAGGACCTACAGAAGCTTTCCGGGATTGAGTAACGTATGAAGGGCCCGGACAAGCATGATATTATCACCAAGCAACTAGAGCTGCTGGTGAACACCATCAATGCCTGCAATGCAGTGACAGTCGCACTTGAGCCTCCAACTGAAAAGGAGCAGAGAGTGCCACAACCGTCTCAGTCGAGTCCTAGCCAGTCTCCTGTCCATCACATATATTATGTGATGACGCCCGAGTAGTCGCAACCACATCCACAGACATAGATGGTCGTCTACCACCCATCTGAGTTTTGGCCACAATACATCGAGCCTTGTTCCCCACCTCCACCACTCATCAAGGAGGTGAATGGCATCTGGAGTAATGATCAACAACTTACCCATCATCAAGGACAACCACATGGCCAGAACCATGCCAACCAACCATTTCACTATAAGAAAGGAGGGCAAACATATCAACCCAACCAAGCCCAACAACAGCTTCCGTAGCACGGATACACCTGGAGGTAGAACTAGCAGCAAAAGTCCAGATATTGCCAATAACATTATTAGCATTCGTCTGACCCTAATCATCACAAGTACTCCTCCCAACAATACCAACAATATTATCCTTCTCTTCCCCTCCTCAATATTCTCAGGGTTACCAGCAACATCCTCCCCTGCACTATCAGCAAAGTCAACAGTCTCACCGGGCCGAATCTTCTGAGGTTGCATCGGTCAAACCTGCTCTATAATGTTTGGCCCAGCTCATAAAGAACATGGCTGAGATGAGACAAAAGATTTAAGACTCGACGGCCACAAATACTGACATTCCGACTCAAGTTGTAGCAAATCCAAATATTCGTCGCAAGTAGCAGGTAGTTTGCGGTCTTCAACCTGAATCAGTTAGAAATGATATTATTTTATCTAATGTTATATATCTCATGAGCGATAGGACACTCAAGCCGTCTGCAACTGCGAAGGGAAAGAGCAAAGCATCCGATGGTAAATCTTCATCCAATCTAGGCGATGGGACCAGAGAATATTTGGATGGAGCGACACCACCCACACCAAAAAGACAAAAAAATGAAGAAAACTCAAAAATAGAAAAAGATAACAGCAATCAAGGTGAAGTCACGCCGGTGATGGAGGGATCACCTCAGCAGATGAACCAACACCGATGGAAGGAGCCAAAACCGCACCATTTTTTGGTCCACATCATGTAGATGATTTGCCATATACCTGTAGACAAAGAAATGGGCATATTTTTACCATATATAGTTTCTTCTAATGTAAATATTCCTTTTTCGTAAGCAATTAAAGTAGAAACTATAAAAAAGCTTTGAATGATCCTGAGATTGTCAAAATTTAACAAAACTTAATTTTTGAAATGTCATTGTTGAAAGCCATGGAGTATATACCTACAATAAAGCAAAGACTCAAAGAGGCATATACCACTAAGCGTCCTAACATAAGAAAGACAGAGAAAACCTGAGAAGCATGTTCTGACCATGGCTACAGTCAACGCCATCAACAATCTCCCATACAAATAAAAAGACAAGGGAACACCTTGTTGGACATGCGAGCCCACGACGAGCTATTATGCAGTAAATGTTATTGAGAATATCATTCTCTGATCTGAAATGATGAGTAACCAATTTGGAAAATAAGTCCCATAGTACAATTAGGGTTATGTACCATGACCATCTTAATGATAATACAGCTATTGATTCAATTATTGAATCATAGAGGCTGGTGCTATGATGAATATCTAAAGAGTTAGATTGAGGACTTATCAAGCACCGTCAAATGATTATTAAGGGATGATCTCCAGCCTGAGAAGGAGATGGCAATCCTTTCTCTAAAGGTTGATATCTAACCGACCTCTTGATGTAGGTCCTCTGCATAGGAATTGAGATTAGGAAGTGTTAGATAAGTTAGGTCAAAAGAGTTGACTTAACGAGATCGAGATAACCAAAGTCCTATGACGTATGCTGTCACGATATAGGCATACATCCTATGACCAGAGACATATGTGTTACTATATGTATGGGTATGTACATTTGGCAGACCAATAGGTTGATGACCTAATCAAGGTCTATACACCGGCGCACTGGTGTGCATATAAGGGCATATGAGTAATACAATCTCTCAAAGGGATCATACATGTTCATTTACTGAACCGGAACACATGAGATCACTCATGAGATATTGGGAAGATTCAAATTCCGTGCACGGTCATCTCGCTTTGGAAGTTTGACTAAATTTGTAGGTTTGATATATACTTTTGGAAAGTATACGATCAAGACATAGGTATGATATATGCTTTTGGAAAGTATATGATCAATAACAATTCCCAATAGTCAAATGAGAAACTTAATAATAAATCCCTGAAGTAGACAATGTAAAATTGATCTTATACTTCAGGATTATTCTGGGCCTTCCATTATGTAGGATGTACATGTATTAGGAATACCTGAGGGTGATGTGATCATAAACGATTGTATAACCATGACACTTCCATTCATAGGGAGTGATGAAACGGGTCTGGATTTTAGCGACTTCTCTTAGTAGAGAAGTAATCTGATCTTGGTCCAAATGTTGGACATTAATCTGAATGTAATTCAGATGCAATGAGAAGATTAGATTGTGGTCTGGATTTAATCAAGCATCTATGAGAGGTACGCAGGATCTGGATTTGAGATGTGATCTCAATATCCAAGTCACTATACATGGAACAATACAATCACCATATCCTTATCTCCAAGTATCCGCGGAGAAAGGGCATTATCCTTGAAAGAGTTCAGGATAATTTCATTGTTGATATATGTATCCAAGTATTGAGAAAATGGATAATTAAATGTGATTTATTTATCATGAATGATATGAATTTGATTCATATTATAAAGAGAGTTATCTTAGATAATTAAATGTGATTTGATTATCAAAGATGTGAATAATGTGAATGTGATTCTTATTATTTGGGCACATGAGAATAGAGATCAAGATGATTAAATGTGATTTAATTATCATAGATATGAATAATGTGTATAATACTATCCATATTAATCATATATATATTGTAAATGTGATTTATGATATATAAGAGAGAGCTATTTATAATTTACATTTGTTTATTAAATGTTAATGTGAACTGGATTCACATTGAACATGTAATTTACATTTTATTTTGGGTTGTGAATGTGATTCACAATTTTCCAATGGTAAGATTGCAATATTCACGAAATAATTATGAATTATTTTTGTTGAATAATTTACAACAAGTGTTGTTATAAATCTTGAAGATTTTCAAGGAGTAATGCAATCTCATGAGATTGCATAGGATTACATATCCATGAAATATGGTGGACAGCTACCAACTCCTATTAGGAAAGGATGACCGTACCCCCTATAATCTTCAATTGATGTAATCTCTACTCCTTGATCTCCATATGAGATTGATTTTAATTTTGGGACTAATTTTTATTGATTTATAAATATACATTTAATCTAAAATTAAATTAATTGTTGTTGGATTTTTACCATAAAATCTTAGCCATTGAACGAAGCACAAATCAATTAAGTAGTTGATCTTGTGTAGTCCATGGATTGTGATCCATGGACTCCCAAAACCCTATAAATAGAAGGGCACCCTTGCTCTTCATATGCTAATGAGAACATAAAGGATCACTCTCTCATTCTCTACAAGGACTCTCCTTCTCTCATGTGGCCGTCCACCATGGATGCCCTAGTGAGATTCTCCATCGCGACAACGTCGTCGTTATGCTACCCGGATCGTTTGCTCATGGATCTCCGTCTTCTTCGATGTGCCTCACTCGTGAGAAGACGTCAGATCTCGTGTGTCGAGATTAGGAGATTCGCCACTTGGATCGTCAACATGGATTGCGAGGAGCACGAGTTTCATCAACACGCTCACAAGCGTCGCCTCCGTATGATCAAACTTCAGACAGGAGGTCTCTTCGTTTAGAGACTCGATCGCAACAACCGCTTCGAGAGGTAAACCTAATACTTGTTTGTTGTTTAGATGAAACGATCCGAGAAAGTTCTTGATCATGTGGTTTCATCGCATGAAAAATTTTAAATTCAGCTGCATGGAGCAACTAGTGCGACTAGTCGCTCCCGATCACATACGATACGATCCTCATGCTTCTGTGATGCGCTTAAGGATATCCCCATATCTTTCAAGTGGTATCAGATCCATAGGTTGAAGGTTTCAGATATGATCCATAAACCTAAGCTGACTTGGGTTTGTTTGGGTTGCCAAATTTTATAGCATTTCATTTTTGCATCTCTATTTTTGATTATTTTCGGCCCTGTTTAAATTGTTTAAACATGAAAATAAAACTGGATTTTGTTACCCATTAAATAAGGAAACCGTAGGATCTCAGTTTGCATGATTTCGATCCGAATTTATGATCAAAATTAGTGAACATGTATCCACTGTTTCGGGACTGCGAATCTTAATGTAAGTAAGGAGTTAATTATTATATAGAAATGCTTTGAAATAAATGAAAATTACTTAGGTTCTGTTGTAAATCAAATTAGATAACTTTGGAAACTTACTTTGCTTTAATTTGTATTTAAATTGATTGAGATATTCTAATTTTAGTAAGTGGGGTCACTGCTGGAAATTACATTCCTAAATCAAAGAACCTTGTGATTGTCATTTAATTAATTAGTGAATTAATTGATTTAATTTCCTAAAATAATTATGGATAAATATTTGCGAAATATTTGATGATAATTATTTCCTTAAATGACATTGCCTTAACCAATAAATGATTAGATATGATCTAGATCACAATTGCTACACAATCCACTTTCCAACAAATATGTTGCTTGAATAGGATTTGGGATTTGTGTAGCAAATATCATTATAATGTTAATAAAAAATGTGTTGATTATTATTATATGGTATAATTTTGGTTGAAAAAACTGATGATCATCTCAAGTGCAAAGTGATCTATTTTGCATTATCCTTTCCCGAGGCGGACATGGTGTCTAGTCGGGGAGCGTTGGGGTAGCAGGTTGCACCGGTGTGTGGTCTGTCCCACTCCCGCCGGTACTGGCCATGACAACGGGTAGGGTTGGTATAATGCTTAAAAATCACGGTGTATTTTTCTAATATGAAAATTTGAAATAATACATATTTAAGATAATACCATACTTCAAGTAACAATAAAGAATGTTTGTTGGATATTAATTGAATCATTAATTTAATATGATAAGATTAATTGAAATTCAATTTAAAATTAAGACAATCTATTATAAATAGATGTGTTATTTCCCTTAGAGGAATTATGTGAATATGATTCATGATAATTAATTTGAAATTGAATATGATATGGAGGATCACTAAGTGACATCCATGGTCTCCCCGTCTAGTGGCAAAGGTGTCGCCAGGGATTGTATGTAGGAAACGCTTGTCCAAAGTGTCAGCTCCTGTATGCAAGTGCACCTGAATCAGGTTCTTTGCTTCTCGAAAGAGTAAGGCCGTATGCGTAGTGACTCCAATGTCGGTCCTCATATTATTGGGCGATATTGGCTTGTGCACAGCGAGTGCTATTCCTGTTGATGGTTGGTTCAAATAATGACGGGTCAACATCACCTTAGGGGTGGTGGGTCCGGGTGTTAAAGATCGAACTGGGAATGCAAGTTGGACTTGCAAGGCGGAATGTGTTCCGCTTCTTTTTATCCGAGTTACAGGTTCTCATATTATTGGGATGTAGCAAAGAAAAGGAAGGAAAATCCCAAACCTTGCTTGAGATATAATGGTAAGTATATCTCTTACATTGAAAGTGATTAAGGGAATGAACCTACAATATACATAAGGAAAGACAACTTTGATATAAAATCCTAAATCAAAGTAAAAAATGTAAATTATATATATTTATATTTATTTATGCAAATTTCATTTTTCAGATAATCATTCATTAAACCCACTCAATGTTATACTCAATAATAACCAGTAAATTATCATGGATTGGATCCATGATAAAGATATTGTACTTGCAGTTTGACACATAGTGTATGTGGTTGCAATGTGCAAGTCTTCCTCATAATAATGAGGAATGATGATTAAGTAGACAAGAGACTACAACCCTAGGGTTTGTTTGTCTCTACATTCTTGATCTCTCATCGAATATACTTTGGAAGTGACATGTCGATGATGATCGTAATTGTAGAATAATCCTTATAAAATCTAAGAAGACATGGTTCTCTACGTAATGGTGGCTCTATAAGAGATGATGTACTCAAAATATTTGAGTACCTACCTGAACCAATGTTTTAAGATGTTAGATGGATGTAGATACGATGAGTGTCATCATTCTACTATCTATATTCTGGTCATTCATGAAGCTTCATAATATTCATATTGCATAAAGTGAATGAAGCATGTATAAATGTCGAAATGCTCTTATATAGAAATCTTTTTAATTTCAGCATAAGAGATCCTTTGTTGTAAGCAATGGTTGTTTATAGACAAAGAGAGCGTAGTGGAAGCATGGGTTGGACTCAAGGAAGATGGAAAGTCAAAAAGTTGACTCTACTTCTGTGACTTCCACATGACATCCAAATAGTTGGATGAATACAAATACTGCAATAAGCCGATATACTGAATAGTGTGACTATCTTGTCTATCTAGGATCCTTAGAGAAGTATCCATATGAGTGCATCGGAATAATATACATCTACATATAATCATTGAAATCGACTTTCTTATTTGATAAGATCAAAGTCTAATAATTGTATCTCATTCTTCTAATAACACTTGCAATTGGTTGCATATGTATTAGAAGACTATAAAATTTGATTTTAAGGTTTTATAGTCATCCACATGGATATCGATGCAATTGTTGCAATAATCTCTATTGGATAGATGGACTTGTTATTTTCAGTGGGATGATCCCTTAGTCCTAGAGAATGTCTCTATGACCTAGATATTAGAATACACGCATTGTTTATTTCTAAATGTTAGAAATGAACATGAATTGTGGAATAAACTATCTTATAAAGAGTTATGATGAATATATTTCAGATAATAATCTAACATCTAGCAAACTCTACTAAATTAGAAAATTAATGAATGGTTCATTAACATTTCTAATACTGAAAATTAAACCTTTAAAGATCAATAGGAGGATGAAGATCATTTGATAACGATCAGGCATCATGCATTTGGATATGTGTCTATTAATAATATCAATGGACTAAATAAAGAGATGAACCTTTAGATTGTCTGAAATTTCAAATCTTACATACTTATAAATATTGTATTCAAAGTAGAAAATGTCCAAAGCACCCTTCTCTGAGAATGGTGTATGATGTCAAGGTATTCAAGATCTCATACATATTGATGTATGTGGATCATCTGTATCATAATAAACATTGATGATGTGTGATATCATTTGATGATTATTTACGATATGAGATTTCTTTCCTTCTCCTAAGAAAGCTTCAAAGTGCTCAAAGATTTCATAATTTAATTTAGAACCAAAATTTGAAGGAAGATTAAATGAATTTGATCTAACCTAGGTAGCTTGTACCTATAAGATGAATTCAAAGGAATAACTTATAGAGATATGAATATCATTCCTATCTCATTCTCCTATGCACTAAACTCAAAGACTTGTAGGGAGATACAATTGTATCATGTGTGACATGATTTGATCAATGATGAATCTTAGCATAATTACCTCTTAGTTTCCAAGGTATTATCTAGCAGAGACTACAATATATATCCTTAATAAGGTTACTTGCTAGTGAGCTAGAATCTAGCACCAGATAGTGCTACTTCATTAGGAAAATAAAGGACAGTATTGGATACCTACTTTATGACCTTGAGATTCTTAAAAGATCTCATCTCCGAGAATACGATTCTTAGAGGATGACTCTCTTGAGAATCAAGATGGAAATGAAGTAAAGGAACTCATTTAATCGATAATGAGGCTCCTAAAATCGGAAACTAAAAGGAAAATTAAACATGAAACACTAAAGCCTATTCAAATTAGTTTGAAGATGGTTTCCATCAGTTAGAGAAATCTGACAATGATCGGACTTCATGTGATGAAACTCCTGAGGATCATGACATGGAAAGATGGATGTTAGCAATAAATTCTAAGTAGACACATATACAAATGTTGTATATGGATCCCCGAGGATCCACCTATAAGGATAAAACCTATTAGATGTAAATGGATCTTCAATAGAAAGAGGGGAACCTGATGAGAAGGTAGAGACCTTCGAAGCACGGCTCGTAGTCATGAGCTACAGACCGAAGAGAACACATCGCTTGCGATGAGACTTGCTCTTCAGTGATCATGCTTGAACCCATTAGAATATTGCTAACTATTAGCTACACAACTTAACTTTGACATCTTTAAGATGAAAGTCAATATTGCATTTCTCCATGAATACCTCTCTGAGGATATTCACATGAAGTAGCCCCAGGGCTTCATGTTTGAGGAAAGCAAGGTATGAAAGCTAAGGAACTCATCTTTGGACTCAAATAAGCTTCTTGTAGTTGGAACATAAGATTTGATGAAATTATAAATGTTATGATTTCAGATAGAATCTTGATGAACTGTGTGAAGTTAGTGGGAGTGCCATTGTGTTCATCGAGCTTAATGTAGATAATATCCTAATTATTTGGAATGATATAATGATAATAATAAGTGTTTCATAATCTGGTGGTTCCATACATTGAGATATGATTCAAGAATACCTCTTACATCTTAGTTCTGAAGTTGTTCAGAAGCAAAGAAAAGAGGGTATTGTTACCATCGCATCAGTGGTACACCATGGACATATTCCATTTTTCTGGGAAATTCAAGAAAGGCTTATTTCCCTTAAGATATGGTACTGACCTATCTAAAGGGATAGCACCTCATGAGTTGAGGAAGTGAATGCTAAAACTGATTGTCCTTATGCATCAGTTACAAGAAGTCGAGTGTATGCTAGATGGGTACAAAAGCCAGATGTCTGCCATGCAGCAGGAGTAAGTAAACTATTACTAATCCTACTATGGAAATAAAATACTTGATTGCAGTAACAACAATATCTTCATAGATGACAAAACTTTTGAGATAGTGATCTCAAAGTCTTATCTTAAGGAAATTAAGACTTTATAGATAGTGATCAAAAAGGTCTTAACTGCAGGTACCTTAGGAGATAGAGATCTCCAGGGATTAAGGGTATTCTATTAAGGATGATAGAAATTACATACTGGTTATAATAATGATTATTGAGTTTTAGTGTCAACGACACTCTAACTAACAAGTTGAGTATTGGTTGCATAAGATGCAACTTTTGCATTGAATGTGAGAACTGTTACTCGGAACATATGCAAAGTGTCGTAAAAGGACTTGGCGTAGTCTCTTGGGAACAGAGTGACTGATCAACTTACCTAGCTATATTCTTAAATAGCCCTACGATTGTCACATGAGTGCGGGTTTAATGATGATCCCATTAATGGCTCTTTGGGATAGTGGGAGATTGTTGGACATGTGAGCCCACGGCGAGCCATTATGCAATAACTGTTATTGCGAATATAATTCCCTGATCTGAAATGAAGAATAACCAATTTGCATAATAGGTCCCTTAGTACAATTAGGGTTATGTACCATGGCCATCATGATGATCATACATCTTTTGATTCAATTATTGAATCGTAGAGGCTGGTGTCTATGATGAATATCTAAAGTTGTTAGATGGAGACTCATCAAGCACCGTCAAATGATTATTAAGAGATGATCTCTAGCTGAGAAGGAGATGGCAATCCTTTCTCTAACGTTTGATATCTAACCGACCTCTTGATGCAGGTCCTCTGCATAGGAATTGAGTTTCGAAGGTGTTATATAAGTTAGGTCAAAAGAGTTGACATAACGAGATCGAGATAACCAAAGTCCTATGACGTATGCTGTTATGATACTGCACGCATTCTCTGACCAAAGACAGATGTGTTACTATATGTCTGAGTATGTACATTTGACAGACCAATAGGTTGATGACCTAATCAAGGTCTATACACCGGTGCGGTGGTATGCATATAAGGGCATATGAGTAATACGATTTCTCAAAGGGATCATCACAGGATCATTTACTGAACCGGGAGACATGAGCTTAATCATGAGATATTTGGAAAAATCAAATTCTGTGTATGGTCGTCTCGCTTTCGAAGCTTGACTGAATTTGTAGGTTTGATATATACTTTTGGAAAGTATATGATCAAGACCTAGGTATGATATATGATTTTGGAAAGTTTATGATCAATACCAACTCCCAATAGTCAAATGAGAAACTTAATGATAAGTCCCTGAAGTAGACAATGTAAAATTGATCTTATACTTCAGGATTATTCTGGGTCTTTTAGTATGCAGGATGTACATGTATTAGGAATACCTGAGGTGATGTGATCATAAACAATTGTATAACCATGACGCTTCCATTCCTAGGGAGTGATGAAACGGGTCTGGATTTTATTGACTCCTCTCAGTAGAGAAGTAATCTGATCTTGGTCCAAATGTTGCACATTAATCTGAATGTGATTCAGATGCAATGAGAAGATTAGATTTGCGGTCTTGATTTAATCAAGCATCTATGAGAGGTACGTAGGATCTGAATTTGAGATGTGATATCAATATCCAAGTCACTATACGTGGAACAATACAACCGCCCTGTCCTTATCTCCAAGTATCCGCGGAGAAAGCGCATTATCCTTGAAAGAGTTCATGATAATTTCATTGTTGATATATGTATCCGAGCATTGAGAAAATGGATAATTAAATGTGATTTAATTATCATGAATGATATGAATTTGATTCATATTATAAAGAGTGTTATCTTAGATAACTAATTGTGATTTGATTATCAAAGACGTGAATAGTGTGAATGTGATTCATATTATTTGCAAACATGAGAATAGGGATCCAAGATGATTAAATGTGATTTAGTTATCATGGATATGAATAATGTGGATAGCACTATCCATATTAATCATATTTATTGTAAATATGATTTATGATATATAAGAGATAGCTATTTGTAATTTACATTTATTAATTAAATGTTAATGTGAATTGGATTCACATTGAACATGTAATTTACATTTTATTTTGGGTTGTGGATGTGATTTATAATTTTCCAATGGCATAATTGCAATTTTCACAAAAATATTTATGAATTATTTTTGTTGAATAATTTACAACAAGTGTTGTTGTAAATCTTGGAGATTTTCAAGGAGTAATGCAATCTCATGAGATTGCATGAGATTACATATCCATGAAATATGGTGGACAGATACCAACTCTTATAAGGAAAGGGTGGTTGTCCCTCTATAATCTTGGATTGATGTAATTTCTACTCCTTGATCTCCATATGAGATTGATTTAATTTTGGGATTAACTTATATTGATTTATCAATATACATTTAATCTAAATTAAATTAATTATTGATGGTTTTTTACCAACAAAATCTTAGCCATTGAAAGAAGCACAAATAAATCAAAACCATTGATCTTGTGTAGTCCATGGATTGTGATCCATGGACTCCCAAAACCCAATAAATAGAAGGGCACCTCTTGCTCTTCATATGCTAATGAGAACATAAAGTCTCTCTCTCTCTCATTCTCTACACGCCCTCTCTCCTTCTCTCATGTTGACGTCCACCATGGATGCCTTAGAGAGATTCTCCATCGCTGCAGCATCATCGCTATGCTGCCCGATCGTTTGATCATGGATCTCTGTCTTCTTCGGTACGCCTCGCTTGTGAAGAAGACGTCGGATCTCGTGTGTCGAGATCAGAGATTCACCACTTGGATCATCAACATGGATTGTGAGGAGCACGTGTTTCATCAACACGCTCGCAAGCGTCTCCTCCATTAGATTGGACTTGAGACATGAGGTCTCTTCGTTTAGAGAGTCGATCACAACCACGCTTCAAGAGGTTACCCTAATACTTATTTGTGGTTTAGATGAAATGATCCGAGAATTGTTCTTGGATCTTGTGGTTTCATCGCATGAAAAATTTTAAATTCCGTTGCATTGAGCAACTAGTGCGACTAGTCGCCCCCGATCGCATAGATGTGATCCTCACGCTTTCGTGATGCGCTTAAGGATCTCCCCATATCTTTCACACCTCTCGTTCGTACTAGATTTTTAATCAAGAGTTCGAGCAAACATTAATTGACAGTGGATCCTCAATCAATTTATTGCCTTCCTCCCTACGTAAGGAATTTAGAGTAGGACCGCTCTAGCCTACAAAGTTGATTCTGCAGTTTGCAGGCATATCTATCAAGCGACCTATGGGCATGTTAGAGGACATCATCGTTACCATCTAGGTATGCATTTCCCTATGGATTTTATTGTCCTTTATATGGACATCTCTGCACCTCTGCTCCACACTCCTATCATCCTCGATCTGCCATTCTTTCGAATGGCTGAAGCAGTGGTAGACTATGGCACTAGAGAAATTACATTGTGCTCCAGCAGCGATAAAGTTCTGATCGAGACAGTCCTAGAACCAAAAGCTGTAGAAGTGACATCTGTTACGATAGTGGTTGATCCAAATGGCAAAGAAGACTTCGAATTTCTGAGTGAAATCTGACATACAGATTTGTTCATGGATAGCAATGATACGTATGCGTTCCTCTCTACTTAAGAAGATCTGGAAAACGTAGTCAAATTTCCGATGTCTTTGATCATGAGATATTTGCTGATGGTTATTCTGAGATTTGTGAACAACTATCCTCATCTGAGAAGGATGAAATTATTATAGATATGTGTGATATTCTGAATTTTGAGTTTGAATGTATAGTAGTGGACAATATACAATTGAAAGAGCATGCACCTTTCTCAGTTCCTGAAGTCACCATGAAGCTGACTCCTCATCCATAATTGAAACCTCTACCCTCCAGCATGAAGTACGCCTTCCTTGTGGATGAGACAAATATACATCCGGTCATCATAAATTTCCATTTGAACTAAGAATAAGAATCTTGTCTGCTTGAGGTTCTTGAAAGAAATCACAAAGATATTGGCTGGAATATCATAGTTCTCCATGTGATAAATCCATCATTGTGCTCACATCACATCTATCTAGAAGAAGATAGCAAGCCCTCTTGGGAATTTCATAGAAGATTGAAGGAGGTGGTTATGAAAGAAATCACGAAATGTTGTGATGCGGGATTCATCTATTCCATCTCTGACAGTAAATGGGTGAGTCCCTAATATGTAGTGCCTAGAAATAATGGTTCACCATTGTTACCAATGACAGAGGAGAGGAGATTCCAACCCGAGTGATGATCTCATGACACATCTGTGTGGACTATAAAAGCTTGAATCTTGCAACCAAGAAGGACCATTTTCCCTTACCCTTCATCGACCATATAGTTGAAAGACTGGCTGTGAAGGAATATTTTTGCTTCTTGGACAGATACTCCAGGTACAATCAAGTCGTCATAGCGCCAGAAGATCAAGAGAAGATGGCATTCACCTGCCCATTCGGTACATAAGCTTTCCATCGTATGCCCTTTAGTTTGTGCATTGCACTTGCTGCTTTCCAGATATGCATGCTGGAGACTTTCATTGATATGTAGGGAGTTTTCTCAAAGTATTCATAGATGAATTCTTGGTCTACAATGATGGCTTCGACCAATGTTTGGGATTAGATTGAGTTTTGAGAAGATGTTGTGAGGTGGACCTTGTATTGTCATGGGAGAAGAGTCACTTCATGGTGATCGAAGGAATAGTGCTGGATCACGTTCTATCCAAGAGTAGTATGTAGGTTCACCTAACCAAGGTGGATGTTATTTACAAACTTGATCCACCCACGAATCTCAAGCAATTCTGGTCATTTTTTGGGCACGTGGGTTTCTATCGCAGATTCATTAAAGACTTCAGCAAGATTGCTTGACCATTGATTGAGTTGCTTTGTAAGGAGGCCAATTTTGTGGTCGATGAACGAGTCCGCCAATCATTCAATCTGTTGAAGGAACTGATCACACATGCTCCTTTCCAACAACCGTCGGATTGGTCTCTACCATTTGAGATCATGACGGACGCAAAAGACTTCGCAATCGATGTTATTAGGTTAAAGACAAGATGGGTTGTCATTTGTGATTCATTACGCTTGCAAAACACTTGATGAAGCATAGAAAACTGTACAGTGACGGAGAAAGAGCTGCTAGCTATAGTGATTGCAATAGAGAAGTTCATATCACACCTCATCGGATCAATGGTAATTATCTACACTAATCACTCTACAATGAAATACCTGCAAAGAAAGAAAAACACCAAGACTTGTATGAATTGTTGGATTCTTCTACTCCATGAATTTGACCTGGTAATTCACGACAAACCAGGCGTCAAGAATGTGGTGGCAGGTCACCTTTCTAGAATTGTTGAAATAGAGGCTCTTGAGTAGAACTCCATTCCTATCACAGAGACCTTTCCAGATGAGGTAATCTTGTCTATATCCTCTCTTCCCTAGTATGAAGATATCATGAGTTACCTTATCTCCAATAAGACCCCACCAGACTAGCCAAAGATTAAACTTGGCAAGTTCTTGGAAGACATCCACTTATAATAGTGGGAGTACTAATATCTATTCAGATAGGGCACAGAATGCATCTAGAGGAGGTGTATACCTCATGAGGAGAACATTGGTTTCTTAGACCACTGTCACAAGCTTGAAGCTGGGGAACACCATTTTCGAAAGATGACGACTGCAAAGTTCTTCAATGTGGCCTTTGGTGGCCTACTCTATTCAAGCATGTAGTGGATTATATGAAGAAATGTACTGACTTTCAGCGAACGATCGGAAATATCTATATGCGAGACACAATGCCTCTGAAATACACTTAGATTCCCAACGTCTTCGAATCATTGGCAATGACTTCATGGGTCCATTCCCTAATAGGCAGGGCTTTGAGTACATCATGCATGTTGTTGATTTTTTAAGCACGCAGACAAGTGCACCATCTTTCATTTCTCAGGGACAACATTATATCACAATTCAGGATTCCCAAAATTCTCATTTATGATGGGGGAAGCTACTTTATCAACAACGGGGTAATTAAGTTGATCAAGGAATACAACATTGAGCATCATGTTGCAACGTTGTACCACTATCAATCAAATGGGTTGGCTTAATGTCCCAACATGGAGATCAAAACCATATTGTAGAAGAATGTACGACCAGACATGAAGAATTGGTCTCAATTACTGCATTCAGTTCTTTGAGCATATCACACAACGTACAAGTCTCCTCTCAGCATGTCTCCTTACCGCCTAGTCTATGGCAAGCCTTGCCACCTGCCTGTGGAATTGATTCACAAATCTTTATGGGCATTGAACATGTGAAACCTTTATTCCGACAGAGCAAGAAAAAATTGCAAAGTTGATCTGCATAGATTGCTTGAATTATGAGACGACGCATATGATAACAACCTTATGTACAAAGAGTAAGTAAAGAAAATGGCATGACAAACACATCCGTAGGAGACTTTCGAATCTAGATAGAAGGTGTGGTTATTTGATGTGAAGTTGAAGATCTTCCAAAGAAAACTAAAGAGCAAATGGATTGGGCCATTCATTGTGAAAAATGTGAGTGACAACAGAGTCCTTCTCAGATCGAAATTTTCTCTTGATGCATGACCCTTCATAGTTAATCGACAGTTGTTGAAGCCATGCCTAGAGCATGACACATTCTTGTCTGTTGTCGATTCAATTGAAGTTGTAATTCATGATGGATTCTCAAATGCTGAAGGATCATGCATATAAAGAAGAAAAATCACAAAATCATTTTTGTTTTCTTTTTTTCTTTTTATCCTTTTCATTTTTCTAATTCTTCCGACAAGGTGTTTATCCCTTTCATCATTGTTATACTTAGGACGTACTTTGTCCTATGTATAGGGAAGGTGATCACCCTGAGTTGTTCATTCCGTAATACCTCACTTGTCCCCTCAACTCTTAATATTTTGTCTATATTTAGGGATATTTCACCATAAATATAGGTGGGGACAGATCGAGCCGATGAGTTCGTAAATTCCCTCCCTTGACCCTCCATGCCTCGTGTACAATGTGTTATACTTGGGATTATTTCATCCTGAGTACAAGGGGGATGGTCAATTTCTCATTCGTTTATTCTTTACTCTAGTATTAGACTATTCTATACTTAGTACGGATTATGTCTTCCTTTTTTCTCTCTGTTCTAAGAGGACATAGATCAAGCTATGTATAGGAGGGTTCTACATATGTTGTATATACATTAGTCATAATGTGTACTTTCATATTTTCAAAAATAAGGCAAATTAATAAAACACACCTTAATAAATTGGTTAAAAATGGTTTTCAAAATGATTTGAAAGTTGGTTGAAAAATCTTTTAAAAACTAGTTTGAAAACTATTGGAAAATTTTTTCAAACCATTGTAAAAATGTTTTGTTTACGAAACTTTTTTTATTTGTGTAAATACATTCTTTTGAAAATATTTTGACAAATGATTTGAAAAATAGTTGCAAAAATCTTTTGAAAAAGTTATATATAATGTTTAAGAAATATTTGCAAAATAATTTTCAAATCTTGTAAGCGTTTGTAAAAATGTTTATCAAAGTTATTCAAAAAATAAGTTTTCAAATGTTTGTGAAAATGTTTTCAAAATATTTTGAAAATCTTATGTAAATAATAACTCAAATAAAATCATTACACAATGTATAAATACCGTATATAAATCTTATAAATACTCACACTCAACTTGTAAAATCCCTGGTATAAAATACGCCTTTACTACCATCCTTGTAAATATAGATGTAGTACCATGTAAATACCTGCATATTATCCTTTTCTAACCTTTTTATCTTTCAAAAATCTCTAAAAATTTGCAAAATTCTATACTCCAAAAATATTTGCAAAATCTTTTCAAAAACCTATATAAGAAAATACAAAAATTTTGCCAAAAATCTATAAAAAGTTTAAAATGAAAAATTTGCTTCAAAAAGTCTAAGTAATATCCAAAGATTGGAGCTTGGTTGGACATTAATCCACTTAATCACAGGAACCTTTAAGGAACTGGAATTGGGATACTTCAGGTCCACTAGACTTAATTCTTTGAGACCACGGGACTAGGTTCAGTATCGTCTTGATTGCCTAAGTAGAATATTTTGGAACACACACTTGACTATTGTCGATAGTGACCTACCTTACACACCATCACTTTGCACTTTGCTCACCTCAGTTGAAGTAGTAGGAGGTTGGATTTGCTAGCATGAGACACAAGACAATGGAAACATCAGAAGTCACATATCTTTGGCTATTGTACCCCAACCTGATCCAGTAACAAAGAGGTCTAAAGACATAATGTCGTGGGTCGCAATAATGCTTCAAAAGAGAGATAGTCTACTGGCTCAAGAGGAAAAAGTCCCAATATAAATGTTTCTATATATGGTATTAAAAAATGCAAAATCAAAAACATCAAAAAATAGACGGCAAAAATTGAAGAAAAAGCAGGCCCCATCAGAATATGTATATACATAGAGTCAATAGGCAAGAATGAGCTTCAAAGTCAAATTATCCATGTGAGCCTACAGCCGGATGACTTGGCTTCATCGGTCAAGCATCCTAGGATAGGTAGTTACACTGGCTGCCATCCATTCACTTCTCCATCTCCTCTTCTTAACTACGTTGTACTTGAACTTAGAAGGGAATACCTTACTTCTCGAGGAAAGAGTTATTGGATTGGGGAATTAGGGTCATCATATTGGCGAAGACTGGCTTTACCGCTTCAGCTGAGAGGAGCTACATATCACTGAAACGGTACAAGATAGACTCATAGTCATAATGGACTACGTATGCCATTGACTTGTTCTTACCTGGCTTTTGAGGGAACTTGTGCGGAGTTTTGTTGTTCATAGAGGATGTTGTGTTTCATGTCCACTTCCCAATAAGGTTTCGACAAAACCTAACTTCCAAGTGTCCAATTGAGCTCTAAACTTTGATTTTATGAAGACATTTTCAAAGTTGAAATCAATCTAAGATCTTTCCTTTTCTTTTCTTTATTTTCTTTTCTGCACTTATAGGCATAAATGTTTTCCAGGCACTAGCAAAAGCAAGTATAGGAGGGGTGATGAATCTCCATTTCATCACCTCTATTCCTACATTTTGGCCTTTAAACCCTAACTAAATGCATGTAAATAGCATTATTTAGTATAAAATAACATATATTATTAAATGTGTAAATATTGTATAAAACACTATGTTTAAATCAAAAATAAAAGAGTAAAGGAAAGAAAAGAAAAAGAAATGAAATACCATAGGTATTGAATGACCCTAAACCCCAAGACCTAGGCATCATGCTGACTGGGTCTACAAGGAATAAAGTAGGGGGAGATAAGGGTTAAAAGTACCACAAATCCTAATTTTTAATTCAACAATAAGTCCCTTTTGCGACCTATTTTATTTTTTATTATTTATACATCAAATCGATAATATTTTTACATAAAAGTTTTAGATTAAATTATATAAAAAAATATAAAATTTATTTCATGTAAAAATAATGTAGACTGTACCATAAACACTCAGAATAAAAAGCCAAAATTAAAACTTCACAGGTGTGTATCTTCTCTATATGAACTCAAAATTCATCAAAATCACTTCAATTATATATAAATTTTAATTAGCTATCTAATGAATGTGTTATTATTGAATTTCTAATTAAGATACAAAAGTTAGGTTTTTGACACTTATTGTACATTATACATGAATAAAATAGTCATTTTACTTATTCTTCATATTTTCATACTTCTATATTTTTGTAATTTTGTAAATATTATTTATAACATACATACATAAAGAAACCAAAATAAAACCATTAATAAACCTTTAAAATAAATATGTATACTATAATACATAGATGAAATATACTTACTTATACCTATATAATTAATACCTATAATTAATTAAGTATACATTTCAGCTCAAAAAATTAAACAAAAATATTTTTAAGTGTATTTAAAGAAATATATAAATTATGTACATAAAATAATAAAACCCAAAAATAAAATAAAAAATACATTATACACATGAAAATATATAAATAAATGTACATACAAAAAGTAGCACACAATATAAAAACTTGTAAAAATAAATAGAAATCACCATAAATTCTATACAAAATAATACATATTATTTATGTTTTAACTAAAAACTAAATAAATCATTAATTGCTTTATTTTGTATTAGTTGTGAATTTAATTTTTGGTTTGTCCTCTAGCGGAGGACGTGGACCAATCAGGTTGCAGCCTCGGTTGACCTGCTAATCAACTGAGACCCCTGCAACTCTAGGCCCACTAGATTCATGAACCATCCATTTTCTTCGAATTTCCTCCATTTCTCTTTGTATTTTTTGGTTTGATTCCTTCTGTTATTTTATTCATCGATCCATGCCCTTCACGCAACATGAGTTGATCAGTAACCTCGGTGAAAGTTCTCATGTATAAAAATAAGTCCCCGTCCTTCTTTTGAATTTGATCCCACTTCCGCATAAAAATCCTCGAGCTTTTTAGTCTGCGAGACTGCTGGGGACAGAGCTGCTTTTCCCTAGTATTTGGCGGGGAGAAAGAAGAAGGTAGCAGGAGATCCAAGCATTGCCGGAGTAGCCTAGTAGAGATCCAAGCATTTCTCAATTCGGTCTTTAACACTCGGGCCCACCACCCCTAAGGTGATGTTGACCCGTCGTTAATTAAACCAACAGTCAACAGGAAAAACACTCTCTATGCACAATCCAATATCACCCTGATAATATGAGGACCCAATATTGGGGTCACTACGTATATGGACTTATTCTTTCGAGAAGCAAAGAGCCTGATCCATATGCGCTTGAATGCAGGATCTGTCACTTTGGATAGGCATCTCCACGGTCTCTCAAGCATAATCCCTTCCCTACCTGGTGTCAAGGCCAATACCGATGGGAGTGGGACAGACCGCTCACAGAGTAACCTGCTATCCCAACGCTCACTGACTAGACATCATATCCGTCTTGGGTTAGGATAATGCCAATTGATCACTTTGTAATTGAGATGATAATCCGTTTCTCAACCGAAGTTATACCATATAATAATAATCAAAAATCATTTTGATTATATTATAAGGAAATTTGTTAAACAAATTCTCAATTCTATTCAAGCAATTTTATTTGTTGAAAAGAAAATCATGTAACCAATTGTGATCTAGATCATATCTAATCAATTATTGGTTAAGGAAATGCCATTTAGCGAAATAATTATCATCAAATATTTCTCAAATATCAATCCATAATTATTGCAGGAAGTTAACCATTAAATTCACTAATTGATTAAATGGCAATCACATGGTTCTTGATTAGGAGTCTAGTTTCCACAATGACCCTCACTTACTAAAATTAGCATATATCAACCAATTTAAATCCAAATCATGTAAAATAAATTTCTAAAGTTTGGTAGTTTTATTTACAACAGAATCTAAGTGATTTGCATGCATTTCTAGGTGTTTCAAAACTGTAGTCAACTCTTTAATTACGTCAAGATTCGCCATCACCAAAATAGTAGATACATGTTCATGAAAATGATCATAACTTGAGCAATCGGATTCTAAATCATGAAAACTCAAATCCCACGATTTCCTTATTTAATGAGGTACAAAATTCATGTGATAATTTTGTATTTAAAAAAATTAAACAGGGCTGAAAATATTCACAAAATAGGGCCGCGTGAAACAAATACGATAAAATTTTCACAAACCCTAATGAGCCCAAGTTTTCCTATGTTTATGGATTGCATCAAAAATATCTGACCTAAAGCTCTGATACCACTTGATGGATATGAAAGAATCCTTAAGCACATCACGAAAACGTAAGGATCGCATTATATACGATCGAGAGCGACTAGTCACACTAGTTGCTCGGTGCAACGGAATTTAAAATTTTCTAATAGATTAAACCACATGATCCAAGAACACTTCTTGGATCGTTTTGTATAACCACATAGTAGATAAAGGAATACCTCTCGTAGTGTGGTTGTGAACGAGCCTCTAAGAGAGGAGACATCCGGTTTCAATTCCGATTTGTCGTAGGAGACGCTTGCAAGCGCGGGGATGAGTCATGTGCTTCTCGCAATCCAAGTCATTGATCCAATCAAGAGAACTCCTGATCTCTTAATTCACATTGGGTAATTAACTAACAAATATAAATCATAATAAGCTCTCTCTAATACATTATAAATCACATTTATAACATATTATGAATAATTTGGATAGTGCTATCCACATTATTCTCATCTATTATAATTAAATCACATTTAATTATATTGGATTATCATTCTCGTGCATTCAAATAATGTGAATCAAATTCATATTATTCATGATAATAAAATCACATTTAATTATCCATTTCTCAATGCTTAGATATAATTCAACTATGGAGTTATTCTTAAACTCCTTCAAGAATAATGCGCTTTCTTTGCAAATACTTGGAGATAAGTACAACATGATTGTACATTCCACATATAGTGACTTGAATGTTGAGATCACATTTCAAATCCATATCTCACGGACATCTCATAGATGATTGATTGATCAAGGTCGTAAATCTAATCTTCTTATTGCATCTGAATCTCATTCAGATGCATGTCCAACATTTAGACCAAGATCAGATTACTTCTCTACTAAGAGGATTCACTAAAATCCAGACATGTTTCATCACTCCCTCGGAATGGAAGCGTCATGGTTATATCACCCTTAGGTATTCCTAATACATGTACATTCTGCATACTGGAAAGCCTATGATAAGCCTGAAGAAATAGTTCAATTTTACACTGTCTCTTTACGGTTTCATCATCAAGTTTCTCAATCTTGGTCATTTGGAGTTGGTATCGATCACATGCTTTCCAAAAGCATATATCCTACCTACAAATTCTTGTCATGCTTCTAAAGCACGATGGGCATGCATGGAATTTGATCGGTCCTAATACCTCATGAGTGAGCTCATGTCTTCCGGTTCACAAGTGAACCTGTGTGATCTCTTTGAGAGATCTTATCACTCATATGCCCTTATATGCACACCAGCTCACCGATGTATAGACCTTGGTTAGGTCATTAACCTATTGGTCTGCCAAATTTTCATACTTAGAGATACAGTAACACATCTGTCTCCGGTCAGATGATGTGTGCCTGTATCGTGATAGTGTACGATATAGGACTTCGGTTATATCGATTTTATTAAGTCAACTCTTTGACCTAACTAATCCGACACCTACGAATCTCTATTCCCATGTAGAGGACCTGCATCAAGAGGTCAGTCATATATCAACCTAATGAGAAAGGATTGCCATATCCTACTCAGGCTGGAGATCATCTCTTAACAATCAGCAGTTGTATGATCATTAAGATGGCCATGGTACATAAACCTAATTGTACATAGGGACCTTATAGTGCATTCATTCTTTTAATCTCAACAAGGGAGTTAAAAGAATCAATAACTTTTATTGATAAATTAGATAATACAATAACATTTATTGTAGGAATGGTTCGCCTCGGGCTCACATGGCTTACAATAAGGATGATAATAAGGTTTTTGTAATCTGACTATTCCATACATTGAGATATGATCTTAAAGATACCTCTTAGATCTTAGTTTTGAATATGTTTAGAAGAATAGAGAATAGGGTATTAGGATTGTCACATTATCGTACACCTTGGACATATTCTATTTTTTGGAAAATTTTAAGAAAGGCTTCTTTCCCTTAAGATATTGTATATGTCTAAAAGGATAGCACCTCAAAGATTTAAGGATGTGAATGCTAAAGCTACATGCCCAAGTTCATTAGCTATGGGAAGCTTTGTGTATGCTAGATATGTATGAAAGCCAGATGTTTGCTATGCAGTGGGAGTAGTAAACTACTACTAGTCCTACTATGGAAATAAAACACTTGATTGCAGTAATAATAATTTCTAAAAAGATGACAAGACTTTTGAGATAGTGATAACAAAGTCTTATCTTAAAAAACTTAAAACTTTATAGATGGTGATCTAAAGGGTCTAAACTACAAGTACCTTAGGAGGTAGAGATCTCCGAGAATTAGGGTATTCTAATAAGGATAACAGCAATTACATATTTATTATAATAATTATTGAGTCGTCAGGTCAAGGACATTATAACTAACAAAATTAAGTATTGGTTGCATAAGATGAAACATTCACATTGGATGCGAGAGCATAGTAACTAGGGAATATGGAAGAACAATAAAAGGACTTGGTGTAGTCTCTCAAGAACAGACTGACTGATCAGCTTACCTAGCTATATTAAATAGCTTAGGATGTCACATGAGTGCAGGTTTAAAGATTAGCCCATTAATGGCTCTTTGGGCTAGTGGGAGATTGTTGGATATGCGAGCCCACGACGAGCCATTATGCAATAAATGTTATTGCAAAATCATTCCCTTATCTGAAATGAAGAATAACTAATTTGCATAATAGGTCCCTTAGTACAATTAGGGTTATGTACCATGTCTATCTTAATGATCATACAATTATTTATTAAATTGTTGAATCATAGAAGTTGGTGCTTGGATGAATATCTAAAGAGTTAGATTGAGGAGTCATCAAGCATCGTCAAATGCCTATTAAGAGATGATATCGACCCTGAGTAGGAGATGGCAATCCTTTCTCTTTTGGCAGACAACTGACCGATAATTTGATGCAGGTCCTCTGCATAGGAATATATATTCGGAGGAGTCGGATTAGTTAGGTCAAAGAGTTGACTTAACAAGATCGAGATAACCGAAGACCTATGACGTATGTTGTCATGATATAGGCACACATCCTCTGATTGGAGACATATGTATTACTATATGTTTGAGTATGTACACATGACAGGCTAATAGGTTGATTGATTAATCAAGGTCTATACACCGATGTGGTGGTGTGCATACAAGGGAATGCGAGTAATACGATCTCTCAAAGGGATCCTATAGGTTCATTACTGAATTGGAAGACATGAGCTCACTCATGAGAAAGGATCAAATTCCGTGCATGATCATCTCGCTTCGATAGCTTAACTAAGTTTGTAAGGTTTGATATATGCTTGTGGAAAGTGTATGATCAAGATCTAGGTATGATATATGCTTGTGGAAATTATATGATCGATACCAACTCTCAATGATCAAATGAGAACCCTAATGATAAAACCTCGAAGGAGACAGTCTAAATAGATGTAAAACATTGAGTTTATTCTTGGTCTTTTAGTATGTAGGATGTACGAGTATTAGGAATACCTAAGGGTGATGTGATATTAAACGATTGTATAATCATGATGCTTCAATTCCTCGGGAGTGAAGATACATGTTTGGATTTTAGTGACTTCTCTCAATAGAGAAGTAATCTGATCTTGGTCCAAATATTGGACAGTGATCTGAATGTGATTTAGATGCAATGAAAAGATTCGATTTACGGTTTTGATTTAATCAAACTTCTATGGGAGGTCCGCAAGATCTCGATTTGAGATTTGATCTCAATATCCAAGTCACTATATGTGGAACGTGCAATCACCCCATCCTTATCTCCAAGTATCTGTAGAGAAAGCGCATTAAAGGATACTTTCACTATTGATATATGTATCCGAGCATTGAGAAAATCGATAATTAGATGTAATTTAATAATCATGAATAATATGAATTTGATTCATAGTATAAGAAGAGTTATCTAAGATAATTAAATGTGACTTAATTATCAAATATATGAATAATGTGAATGTGATTCGTAATATTTGGGTATATGAGAATAGAGATCCAAGATAATTAAATATGATTTAATTATCATGAATATGAATAATGTGGATATCACTATCCAAATTATTCATATATATATATATATATTATAAATATGTTTATAATATATTAGAGAGAGACTATTGTAATTTATATTTGTTGATTAGTTATTGATGTGAATTAGATTCACATGGGATAAATTAATTGAAAATGTAATTGTCATTTTATTTTGGGTCGTGAATGTGATTCACACATTTCCAATGGCATGATTGCAATGATCACAAGATAATTATGAATTATTATTGTGAGATAATGTTGGAGATTTCCATGAGGTAATATAATCTCATGAAATTTGAAGAAGATTGCCATCCACCAACAAAAGGTGGTGGACGGTCACCAAGTCCTAATTGGATTGGGTGACCGTCCCCCCTTTATTGGTAGGATGTTTGTCTCCTTCTCAATTAAATCTGATGATAATTGATTTAAAACTAAAATTAATTTATATTGATTATCAAATATATATATATAATTTAATTAATTGTTGTTTTGTTTTTACAATAAAATCATGGCCATTGAAAGGAACACAAATCAATCTCACCCATTGATTTTGTGTTGTCCATGGATTAAGATCCATGGACTCCCAAAATACTATATAACAAGAGGCATGCCATGATCTTAAAGTTACAACATCAACAATTGCTCTCTCTCTCTCTCTCATTCTCACGCCACCCTCTCTCTGTCTTGAGTGGCCATCCACTCTATCCCTAAAGAGAAGGTCGCCGCCATCATCGTATTGCCGTTGCGTTGCTGCCTTGAATACTCACGGATCTCTGTCTCCTTTGGTGTGCCTCTCTCATGAAGAAGATGCTTGTGTTTGACATGTGAGCCCACGACGAGCCATTATGCAATAAATGCTATTGCAAATATTATTCCCTGATCTGAAATGAAGAATAACTAATTTGCATAATAGGTCCCTTAGTACAATTAGGGTTATGTACCATGTCCGTCTTAATGATCATACAGCTGTTGATTCAATTATTGAATCATAGAGGCTGGTGCTTGGATGAATATCTAAAGAGTTAGATCGAGGACTCATCAAGTACCGTCAAATGATTGTTAAGAGAGGATCTCCAGCCTGAGTAGGAGATGGCAATCCTTTCTCACTTGGCAGATATCTGAATGACCTCTTGATGCAGGTCCTCTGCATGGGAATAGAGATTCAAAGGTGTCAGATTTGTTAGGTCAAAGAGTTGACTTAATGAGATCGAGATAACCAAAGTCCCATGTCGTATGCTGTCATGATATAGGCACACATCCTTTGACCGGAGAAAGATGTGTTACTATATGTCTGAGTATGTACATTTGGCAGACCAATAGGTTGATGACCTAATCTAGGTCTATACACAAGCATGTTGGTGTGCATACAAGGCATATGAGTAATACGATCTCTCAAAGGGATCATACAAGTTCATTTTCTGAACTGGAAGACATGGGATAACTCATGAGATATTTCGAAGTATCAAATTCCGCATGTGGTCATCTCGCTTTGGAAGCTTGACTGCATTTGTAAGGATTGGTATATACTTTTTGAAAGTATATGATCAACACCTAGGTATGATACATGCTTTTGGAAAGTATATGATTGATACCAACACCCAATGATCGAATGAGAAACTTAATGATAAATCCCTAAAGTAGACAGTTTAAAATTGATCTTATACTTCGGGATTATTCTGGGTCTTCCAGTAATTAGGACGTACATGTATTAGGAATACCTGAGGGTGATGTGATCACAAACGGTTGTATAACCATGATGCTTCTATTCCTAGGGAGTGATGAAACAGGTTTGTATTTTAGTCACTCCTCTCAGTAGAGAAGTAATCCTGTCTTAGTCCAAATATTGGACATTGATCTGAATGTAATTCTAATGCAACGAGAAGATTAGATTTGCAGTCTTGATTTAATCAAGCATCTATTGCAGGCCCAAGATCTGGATTTGAGATGTGATCTCAATATCCAAGTCACTATATGGGGAACAATACAATCGCCTGTCCTCATCTCCAAGTATCCGCGGAGAAAGGGCATTATCCTTGAAAGAGTTCAGGATAATTTCATTGTTGATATATGTATCCAAGTATTGAGAAAATGTATAATTGAATATGATTTAATTTTCATGAATGATATGAATTTGATTCATATCATAAAGAGAGTTATCTTAGATAATTAAATGTGATTTGATTATCAAAGATGTGAATAATGTGAATGTGATTCTTATTATTTGGGCACATGAGAATAGAGATCCAAGATGATTAAATGTGATTTAATTATCATGGATATGAATAATGTGGATAACACTATCCCTATTAATCATATATTATAAATGTGATTTATAATATATAGGAGAGAGCAATTTGTAATTTACATTTGTTAATTAAATATTGATGTGAATTGGATTCACATTGGACAACTAATTGAAAATGTAATTCACATTTTATTTTGGGTTGTGAATGTAATTCACAATTTTCCAATGGCAAGATTGCAATAGTCACAAAATAATTTTGAATAATTTTTGTTGAATAATTTACAACAAGTGTTGTTGTAAATCTTGGAGATTTCCATGGAATAATGTAATCTCATGAGATATCATGAGCTTACATGAGATTGCCACAAAATCCCATATTATAGAAGGAGGCAATCTTCATTCCATAAGATCCTTCCTTGATTGATTTAATTTGGGATTAAATCATATTGATTTATCAATATACATTTAATCTAAATTAAATTAATTGTTGTTGGTTTTTTACCAACAAAATCTTAGCCATTGAAAGAAACACAAATCAATGTAAGCCATTGTATTTGTGTTGCCCATGGATTGAGATCCACGGATCCCAAAATATTATAAATAGAAGGGCACCCCTTTCTCTTCATATGCTAATGAGAACATGTCTCTCTCTCTCTCTCTATCTCTCTCTCTCTCTCTCTTTCTCTCTACACGCCCACTCTCTCTCTCTCTGATATGGCCGTCCACTATGGATGCCCTAGAGAGAGGCTCCATCGCCGCATCGTCATCGTTATGCTGCCCGATCGTTTGCTTATAGATCACCGTCTCATTCGATGTGCCTCGCTCATGAAGAAGACATCGAATCTCGTGTGTTGAGATCGGAATATCCACCGCTTGGATCATCAACATGGATTGCAAGAAGCACGTGTTTCATCAACATACTCGCAAGCATCTCCTCCATTGGATCGGACTTGAGACAGGAGATCTCTTCATTTAGAGACTCGATTGCAACCATGCTTCAAGAGATAATCCTATTACTTGTTTGTGATTTAGATGAAACGATCCGAGAAGTGTTATTGGATCATGTGGTTTCGTCACATGAAATTTTTTTAATTTCCGCTGCCTCGAGCAACTAGTGCGACTAGTCGCTCCCGATCGCATACGATGAGATCCTCACGCTTCCGTGATGAACTTAAGGATCTTCCCATATCCTTCAAGTGGTATCAGAGCCATAGGTCGAAGGTTTCATATACGATCCATAAACCTAAGCCGAATTGGGTTCGTTAGGGTTGCGAAAGATTTATTGCATTTCATTTTCGCATCTCTGTTTAATGATTATTTTCGGCCCTGTTTAAGTTGTTTAAACACGAAAATAATAATTTTATTTTGTTTCCCATTAAATAAAGAAATCGTAGGATCTGAGTTTGCGTGATTTCGAATCCGTTCGCTCTAGTTATGATCAAATTAGTGAACATGTATCCACGGTTTTGGGGACTGCGAATCTTAACGTAATTAAGGAGTTAAGTAAGGATTTGAAAGCCTAGAAATGCATGCAAATTACTTAGATTCTGTTGTAAATCAAATTAGAAAACTTTGGAAACCTACTTTGCTTAATTTGAATTTAAATTGATTGAGATATGCTAATTTTAGTAAGTGAGGGTCACTGCTGGAAATTACTTTCCTAATCAAGAACATTGTGATTCTCATTTAATTAATTAGTGAAATTAAATGTTTTAATTTCTTAGAATAATTATATATAAATATTTGTGAAATATTTGATAATAATTATTTCCCTTAATAACATTGTCTTAACCAATAATTGATTAGATATGATCTAGATCACAATTGATTACGCAATCCACTTTCCAATAAACAATGTTGCTTGAATAGGATTTGGGATTTGTTTAGCAAATCTCATTATATTGTTAATCAAAAATGTTTTGATTATTATTATATATGGTATAAGTTCGGTTGAAAGACCGATTATAATCTCAAATACACAATGATCAATTTGGCATTATCCTTTCCTGAGGTGGATATGGTATCTAGTCGGGGAGCGTAGGGGTAGCAGGTTGCACCGTGTGCGGTCTGTCCCACTCCCGTCAGTACTGGACATGACAGCGTGCATGAACTCAATAATGCAGGAGAGATCAAAGTGTATTTTTCTAATTATTAAAATTTGAAATAATAAGTATTTGAGATAATACCATATTTCAAGTAACAATAAAACAATGTTTGTTGGATATTAATTGGATCATTAATTTAATATGATTAAATTAATTAAAATTCAATTAAAATTAAAACACTTTATTATGAATAGAGATGTTATTTCCCTTGGAAGAATTAATAATAATGAATACGATTCATTATGGTTAATTAGAATTTGAATATGATATGAAGGATCACATAAGTGACATCCACGGTCTCCCATCAAGGTGGAGGATTCCGTCGCCAGGAATTGTATGTAGGAGACGCGTGTTTGAAGTGACAACTCCTGTATGTAAGCGCATCTGGATCAGGCTCTTCGCTTCTTGAAAGAGTAAGGACATATGTGTAGTGACCCCAACATCGGGTCCTCATATTATTCGGGCAGTATTCGATTGTGCATAACGAGTTGTATTCCTGTTGACGGTTGGTTCAATTAATGACGGGTCAACATCATCTTAGGGGTGGTGGGCCCTGGTGTTAAAGACCGAATTGGGAAATGCAAGTTGGAATTGCAAGGCAGAATGTGTTCCCGCTTCTTTTTATCAGAGTTACACGTTCTCATATTATTGGGATGTAACAAAGATAAGGAAGGAGATCCCAGATCTTGTTGAGATATGATGGTCAATATATCTCTTACATTGAAAGTGATTAAGGGATTGAACTTTCAGTGTTGACAAGGCAAGAAAACTTTGATATAAAAATTCTTAAATTAAAGTAATATATATATATATATATTTATATATATATATTTATGCAAATTTCTTATTTCAGATAATCCTTCATTAAACCCACTCAATTTTATACTCAATAATAACCAATAAATTATAATGGATTGGATCCATGATCAAGATATTGTACTTGCAGTTGAAAACATAATGTATGTGATTGCAATTTGCAAGTCTTCCTCATAATAATGAGGAATGACAATTAAATAGACAACAGGACTACAACCCTTGGGTTTGTATGTCTATATAATCTCGATCTCTCATTGAATGTACTTTGGAAGTGACATGTCAATGATGATCGTAATTGTAAAATAATCCTTATAAAAATATAAGAATATATTCTGGCATACATATGTGCTCTCGACATTTAATCATGAATGACATGGTTCTCTGCATCATGCAGAATGGTGGCTCTATAAGAACTGATGTACTCAAAATATTTGAGTAACTACGTGAACCAATGTTTTAAGTGTTTAGATGGATGTAGATACAATGAGTGTCATCATTCTACTGTCTATACCATGGTCATTCATGAAGCTTCACAATATTCATATTGTATGAATTGAATGAAGCATGTATTAATGTTGAAATACTCTTATATTGAAATCTTTTGAATTCAACATAAGTGATCCTTTGTTTTAAGCAATGGTTGTTTATAGGTAAAGGGAGTGCAGCGGAAGCATGGGTTGGACACATTTTAAAAGGAAAGTCGAAGAGTTGACTGTACTTCTATGACTTCCATATGACATCCAAATAGTTGGATGAATGCTAATACTGCAGTAAGCCGATGTATTGATAGTGTGACTATCTAGACTATCTTGATCCTTAGAGAAGGACTCAGACAGTGCATCGGAATAATCTACATTTAATCATTGAAATTGACTTTCTTATTGGATAAGATTAAAAGTCTTATAATTGTATCTCATTCTTCTAATACCACTTGCAATTGGTTGCATATGTATTATAAGACTATAAAATTTGATTTTAAGGTTTAATAGTTATCCACATGGATATTGATGCAATTGTTGCAACAATCTATATTGGATAGATGGACTTGTTATTTTCAATGGGAAAGACCATAGTCTTAGAGAATGTCTCTATGACCTTGATATTAGAATACATTCATTATTTATTTCTAAATGTTGGAAATAAATATGAATTCTAGAATAAACCTATCATAAAGAGTTATGATGGAGATATTTCAGATAGTAATCTAAAATCTAGTGGACTCTACTAAATTAGACAATTAATGAATGGTTCATTAACATTTCTAATACTGAAATTAAACCTTAAAAGATCAATAGGAGAATGAAGATCATTTGACAATGATCTGACATCAAGCATTGGACATTTGTCTGTTGATGTGATTAATTAACTAGTAAGAGATGAAACTTTAGATTGTCTAAAGGTTCAAATCTTACATACTTGTGAATATTGTATTCAAAAGTAAAAATGTCCAATACACCCTTCCTTAGAATGGTGTAAGATGTCAAGGTATTCAAGATCTCATACATATTGATGTATGTGAACCATCTATATAAGATTTAACATTATGGATATGTGATATCTATTGATGATTATTTGTGATATGAGATTTCTTCTCTTCACTTAGAAACCTTTAAAATGTTCAAAAATTTCACAATTTTGTTTTAGAACCAATGTTTTAAGGAAGATTAAATGAATTTTGATCTAATCTTGGTAGTCAGTACCTATAATATGAATTCATGGAATACCTTATAGAGATATGAATGTCATTTCTATCTCACTCCTCCTAATAAACGTACACTCAATGGAGTTGTAGGGAAATACAATTGGATCATGTGTGACATGATTTGATCAATGATGATTCTTAGCATAATTACCTCTTACTTTCTAAGGTATATATATAGTAGAGACTATAATATATATCCTTAATAAGGTTCCAGGCAAGTAAGCTGGAATTTAGCACCTAAGAGTGCTACTTCATTAGAAAAATAAAAGATGGTATTGGATACCTAATTTATGACCTTGAGAATCTTAAAAGATTTCATCTATGAGAATGTGATTCTTAGAGGATGAGACTCTTGAGAACCAAGATGAAAATGAAGTAAAGGAACTCATTTAATCTTGAGAAGATAATGAGGCTCCTAAAATTGGAAACTAAAAGGATAATAAAAGATGAAACTCTAATACCTCTTCAAATAAGTTTGAGAATGGATTCCATGTGTTAGTTGACTCTGACAATGATCTGACTTCATGTGATGAAGCTTCTGAAGATCATAGCATGCAAATGTGGATGTTAGCATTAAAGTCTAAAGTAGACTTCATATACAAATGTTGTATATGGACCCTCGAGGATCCACCTATATGGGTAAGACCCATTAAGGTGTAAATGGATCTTCAAGAGAAAGAGGGAACCTGATGAGAAGGTAGAGAACTTAAAAGCACTGTTCGTAGCCATGAGCTACACAACGAAGAGAAGATATCGCTTGCGATGAGACTTGCTCTTCAGTCACCATTCTTAAAACTATCATGATATTGCTAAGTATAGCTACACAACTTGACTTTGACATATTTAAGATGGAGGCCAAGATTGCATTCCTCTGTGAATATCTCTCCGAGGGTATTCATATGAAGTAGCCCCATGGCTTCATGATTGAGGAAAGCAAGGTGTGAAAGCTAAAGAAACTCCGTCTATGGACTCAAATAAGCTTCTTATTTTTGGAACATAAAATTTGATGAAATTATAAATGTTATGATTTCAGGTAGAATCTTGATGAACCATGTGAAGCTTAGTGGGAGTGCCATTATGTTCATCATGCTAAATGTAGATAATATCCTATTCATTTGGAATGATATAAGGATAATAATAAGTGTTTCATAATATGGTTGTTCCATAACTAGAGATATGATCTCAAGAATACCTCTTAGATCTTAGTTCTGAGTTGTTCAGAAGCAGAGAGAAGAGAGTATTGGGACCGTCACATTAATGGTACACCTTGGACATTTCCATTTTCTGGAAAGATCCAAGAAAGGCTTCTTTCCCTAAAGATATGGTACTGACCTATCTGAAGGGATAGCACATCAAAGAGTTGAGGAAGTGAATGCTATAACTGCTTGCCCTTATGCATCGGTTACGAGAAGCCGAGTGTATGTTAAATGTGTACAAAAGACAGATGTCTGCCTTGCAGTGGGAGTAGTAACTGTTACTAATCCTACTATAGAAATAAAACACTTGATTGCAGTAATGACAATATCTTCAAAGATGACAAGACTTTAGAGATAGTGATCTCTAAGTCTTATCTTCAAGAAATTAAGACTTTATAGATGAAGATCTAAAAGATCCTAACTACGAATACCTTGGGAGATAGAGATCTCCAGGAATAAGGGTATTGTGATAAGGATAATCACATACTGGTTATAATAATTATTAAGATGTAGTGTCAAGGACACTAGAACTGACAAAATTGAGTATAGGTTGCATAAGTTGCAACATTCACATTGAATGCGAACACTGTTACTAGGAGATATGTAAGTGCCGTAAAAGGACTTGGCGTAGTCTCTTGGGAACAGAGTGACTGATCAACTTACCTAGCTATTTTCTTAAATAGCCTATGATTGTCACATGAGTGTGGGTTTAAAGACTAGCCCATTAATGTCTCTTTGGGCTAGTGGGAGATTGTTGGACATGTGAGCCCACGACGAGCCATTATGCAAGAAATGTTATTGCAAATATCATTCCCTGATATGAAATGAAGAATAACTAATTTGCATAATAGGTCCCTTAGTACAATTAGGGTTATGTACCATGGCCGTCTTAATGATCATACAGTTGTTGATTCAATTATTGAATCATAGAGGTTGGTGCTTGGATGAATATCTAAAGAGTTAGATTGAGGACTCATCAAGTACCGTCAAATGATTGTTAAGAGAGGATCTCCAGCCCGAGTAGGAGATGGCAATCCTTTCTCACTTGGCTGATATCTGACCGACCTCTTGGTGCAGGTCCTCTGCATGGGAATAGAGATTCGGAGGTGTCCGATTAGTTAGGTCAAAGAGTTGACTTAACGAGATCGAGATAACCAAAGTCCTATGTCGATGTTGTCATGATATAGGCACGCATCCTCTGATGGGAGACAGATGTTTTACTATATGTCTGAGTATGTACAGTTGGTAGACCAATAGGTTGATGACCTAATCAAGGTCTATACACTGATGCGCTGGTGTGCACACTGACGTGCCGCAGGCCTACCCTTTTAGTGTTGTCGAATTGACTAGTGCGTTGCAGTCGGATAGATCTGCGTCGATCAAAAATAACCGCACGGATCGAATAATCGTCGAATGAAATGAAAGCGCGGTCTTATGTTTGTTTAGCTTGGGCAAGCCCCAGGGTCGACTCAAGGAGGCAAAGGAACAACTCGGGATCAGATTAGAGGTAGTAGATTACGATTTTCCAAGTGGGTTTTTTTTTGTAATTTTTTTATGCTATAAAAATGTCAAATGCAACAATGCGGATGAATTAGGTTATTAAGAATATCAACAACTTAGTCAAATTTAATTTTAATGTGAAATTTATCGAAATTGATAAATTGTATTTTTCCTATAAACCTAATCCAACGACGAATGCAAAATGGATTTTTTTTGGAATTTTTGGGTTTAAAATGTACAAATGAAAAATGCAAACTTTTTTGGGGTTTTTAAGCAACTTTTCATGTAAATGGTATGCAAAAATTATGAAAAATTTACTGGAAGATAAACATGATGAAATGAAGCTACCCTAATTATTTTTGAATTTTCTGATATCTGATTTTTTTATGAATTCTTTATTGAAAATAAAGTAATTGTGAGTATTTAATTCCTAATTAATCAATCGAAATTAAATTATCCAGTGATTGATTTATCTCAAATAGATATTTCAATAAGGAATTCAGGAGAGTTGAAATTTCTCAAAAATATTATTTGTGGAATTAATTAAAAATCAATTATATTAATAATTTTACAATTTATTTTATGCACAAGACAACTCCGAATTGAACAAAATTTGGACTGTAATTAAAGCACACTAAGAGGCATCATCTACAATTGTTTCGCAATTTTTAGAGCACTAAATAGATCTGTGCGAATTTCAGAACTTGAATGGGCAAAATATCACTTAATTTGAATCTTTGATTTTTAATAAAATATCTAATGCTCATAAAAATGTAAATAAATAACCACAAAGTAAACAATTAGATGCTCTACAAAATGCTATTTTTTTGATTAAAAATTAAGGCAAAATGACTGTCCAAACAACTACGCAAAGTCAGGGTTATCTTTGCAATTACTGAAATGAAATAAACGAACTGAAATGTAGACAAGGACTCGTTTGCAATCAAATAAACATGACGGACTTAGCATGTAATTTTCACAATGAAATTAAAAATAGATAAATAAAACGTCGTCTTGGCTTGAATCCCACGCAAGTGCTCAAAGCGTGAAAGGGCTTCGAGGGCGGCGGGCGCACACGGGGTGAGGGAGGAGGGCGGCGGCTCGCCAACTGCACGAAGGCCTGATGGCGGAGGCGGAATGGCCATAGGCTGGAGGTGGAGCAGCCGCTGGCGGCTCGCGGCGGAGGCAGGGGGACGGTGACTGCTGCTCCTCCTGCTTTCCTTTTTTATTTTATTTTTATTTTTTTCTTTTGTAATTTTTTTGTATTTTTTTAGTTAATGTAAACAATAAATCAAATGTAATGGAGAAAAGGTGATTGTGATGGCGGTAAGGGTATATGATGTGGTTTTGGTGTGTAAATGTGGTGATGGTTGTGTGATGAAAAATGTGGTGATAAAGATTATGATGTGGTGATCAACAAAGAAAAACTGTTAGATAAAAATAATGTAGAAGACAGAGATAGAGAAATTACCTGTGTTGTTCGTTGGATTGTGGAGACGCGTCGTGCAGCTTCCGGTTGTCGCTTTGATCAATGCCTGATGAGGCACCGAGAAGCTAGAACTCTTCCAAGAAGGAGGAGTGACGAAGGTTGAGAACCTTCGGATCTCGCTGTGATTAGAGGTCGTCGCTCGACGGTGGTTCTCGGTAGCTGTCACCTACAGATATCTGGAGCTCTCTCTCTTTTCTGTCGAAAATGGTGGATGGAGAACAATGGAGGAGGAGATGGGAATATAAAGTGGAGGGAGAAGTTGGAGAAGAGATGGAGAAGATCGGGGGAATGGTGGAAGGAGTGGGGATAATGGTGGCTTGGAGTGGAAGGCAAGTAAGGGAAGAGGTAAAGGGAGATTAAATAAATAAAGTAATAAAATAAAATAGAAGGCTACTAAAAATAATTAAAATAATAATAATAAAATATTAATAAAAATAAATCCGAAAATAATAAAAGTAAATCCGAAAATAAATAAATTGGGGTGATTTGTGGCGGCTCCAGGAGCTGCCACATGTCGCTCCCAGAAAATTCAGAAATTAAATGTAAAGAAAAATAAAAAAGAAATAACAAAAGGGAATAAATCAAAAAGTGGTCAACACAAAAGTTGCTCGTCTCGATGAGATCTACAACTTTCGTGAAGGGCCGAAAATCAATGGAAATGATCTGTACAAAAATGTATTTTTGGGTGGTACCTTATAGGTATAAAATACCACATTTTATCTTTTGTAATTTTTTTATCATTTTTAATTAAGAGAAAATCAAAATAAAGTTAGGAAAAATATGAGGAGAATATTTACAACTTAATCTAATTTTTTTGGATTTGTAATAATTAAGAAAATAAAAGGAGAAAATGCTGGGGCATTTCGGTTAAAATGTACAATATACAAAAGGGGGCCAAAACTCAAGTTTTTCATACGAGCTTCGATTTTAATGAAATTGGTCTTGTTTTGAAGGTATTTGAATGTATATTACTTTAAAAGTGAGTAGACCTAATTCGGATATTGTATGAGAGATATATGTGCATTTTAAGATTCATCGTCTCAAACTGGGTTTGGGGTTTTATTGGTCAATTTTATAAGTTACTATTTTTTGATATTTTTCTTTTATTAGTGTTAGTAATATATACACTATATAGTTGGTTTTATTGGATTCGAAGTTAGTATAAAATATATACGAATAGGTAAAATATGGTTAATATTTACAAGTGAATTGAGCTTCTTATTTTATGCAAATATGAATGCTAAAATGCAGATGTTATGCTTGCATGCAAGAATGCTAATTATGCAATATAAGGGGAAGTATGCAGCTATTTACTCGGGAACAAAGCTATATTTTCAACTTTTAGAGTCATGAATCACAGATTCATCACCCCCCTATACTTAAACCATGCTTGTCCTCGGGCAACTAAGTGAAATGCAAGAGTGAAATAATTTTGGGTTCCATACCAAGGTAATGAACAAAAGTTGAAAATGGAGCTTCACTCGACCTTTGGATTAATTGTGTGGAGGAACTTCATTGGAACCTGATCTTAAGACCTAACAGACTTCAAGTTCCACAAGTCTTCTATTCAAGACTCCTCAATAGTCAGGTCAGAACAAATCCTCAAACGCAAATTTCTGATGACTATGATTCTTACTTGTACTGTGTAAGTGTAAAATAGCTCTCCACATCAGAAATGGCTCAGAACCAGCCTTCTCTAACAAGGTAACTCTAGTCACCTGATCCAGTAACTCTTTCCTCGAGGAGTGGGGTATTCCCTTCTAAGTTCATGTGCGACCAGCTCAAGAGGTGGGGGTAGAGAAAAGAATGGACGATAGCCAATGTAGCTACCTATCCCGGGATGCTTGACCAGTGTAGACAAGTCATCCAGCTGCAGACTTCTTGCTAATATACATACTCCGACAGGTATTTTATTTTCAATTGGACCTGTCTGATTTTTTTTGGAGTTCTTGCATTTTTTCCTTTTTTCTGTTTTTTTGAACTATATACAAGGTGCAGCATGTACATCAGGAGTTTTTCCTCTTGAGCCAGTAGACTATCCCTCTTTTGAAGCATTATTGCAACCCACAACATCCCGTACTTAGACGTCAACACTACCAGTCTAGGTTGAGATGCACTACCCTCCCTAGAGGAGGATGGATGTTTCCACCCGTGGGATACTCCAAGCTAAAGGATTCTACTTCCTCACCACCTCATCAATGAAGAGCTACGTGCATTGTGCTTGTCCAAGTTAGGTCACTGTCTATAAGAATCATGTGTATGCACGAGATATTCTACTTAGACTAATCAAGATGACATGTGAACATAGACTTACGGACTCAAAGAATTAAGTCACTTGACCTGAGAAATCTTAACTCCAGTTCCTAAAAGGTTCCTCTGAAAATTAGGTGGATTAAGGTCAAATCAGGTCCATCCTCAATATCTACTCATAACTTGGTTCAGAACCCACTAGCTTTTCACCTTGCATATGCAAGATATGCAGATGAGATGCAGATGACATGCTATGAATGAATGCAATACTTTTTTTCTTTTTCTTTTTTTTTGAAATGCAAGGATGATATGAAAGAGTAAATAAGAAGCCTATTGTTTTGTTTTTTTTGTTTTGTTTTGTTTTTTTTGTTTTGTTGTTTTTTTTCAAAGCTTTGTTATACCTCCTATGTTACAATAATTTACAAGAGTTTTATAAGTATTATATAAATTATACAAGTGTTATACAATATACAAGTATACAAGTATTTTACAAACTTTCTTTTTCAATTTTTACAAAAGATTTACAAGTATTATACAAGTACAAATATTTTTTTCAATTTTTACCCACTCGTAACTATTGCAAAATATATACAAAAGTACGTGAAAATACACAAAAGTACGAGCTATGGGTAAAGTATATATGTAATATATACACGCCCCCTATACTTAGCGTGTGCTATGTCCTCAGAGCACGAAAAGCGAGGAAAAAGACATAGCTCGTGCTAAGCGTCGGAGAGCTAAAATAACAAAAAGTAAAGAAGTCGTCCCGCCCCCCTATACTTAGGCTCTGGTAGCCTAAGTGTATAAGAAGATCAAAAATGGGGCAGGCGAGGTTAAGAGGGGAAATGGAGGAGTAAATAAACAGCGGACATCGGTCCCCCCTATACTTAGGCTCTGGTCAGCCTAAGTATAGGACATGAGTGAGTATGAGAACCGGTGTGATCTGGAGGATGTACAGTGAATGGACGCGGGTCACTCTCTCCCCTATACTTAGGATCTGGTTATCCTAAGTATAGTCATGAAATGAAAAGTGGAGTGGGGGCGAGTGATTCGGGTCACTGGGGAGGGAGGGAGAGAAAGTATATACAAGAAAGAGTGAGAATGTACAAGGATTAAGAAGGTTTGTGACGAACCTTCTTGCGGACGCGAGGAGGTGGATAATATACATATGTGTCGCTGTTAGAATCCTCCTCAGATGAATAATATTGAGGTGTAGGGATCGTCCAACGAGGGTCGACACACGGCTGCTTGCTTAGATACGGCTTAAGAATAGCCGAACTGAGCTCACTCATATAAATCACCTTTTTTTTCCGGACCCGATGAGAATTCCTCTGAAACTTCCTTCTCCAGAATGTTGAAGGAAATTTTCTTAGTCGGTTTTCTAGAAACTGAATCATTAAGAGGGAGATGAGAGCGATGCGCCTTGAGAGGTTCGGGGGAATACCTCGAGGAATCGATTCTCGACTTCCTCTCACTAAATAGCCGACTAGAAGAAGGAGCAACCGTGTTTTATGTGGAGTCAATTTAGTCTTGGTTGTTTCCTTTGAAGGTCCAGGGTGTGGTGCGGTGCTGACCATGGGTTACTCATCCAATGAGTCACCATATAGATTGGAATATTCCTGAAGGGTCAGCACGCGTCTAGAGAAGGTGCCGATGATCTCAATTAGCTTGACAATATTTGGCTCTTGTGTCGGATCATCAAAACAGTCAAGACAGTCAGAGAAATTCATGTCCGACTCAATGTCAGCTTCTGGTCGTGAGTCCTCCTTAGAAGCTGTCATGGTGGTGGTGCAAGCAGTTGATGAAATGGAGGTGTGGGGAGTCTCTGAACCAACAGTCGTCCGGACAATTGGTCTCTCAAGTGTAGTAGAGAGGTGGGACTCATCTTCCTCTCGATGGTCACGACTTTCAGCGGATGTGTAGGTCACCTTAGAGTAAAGTTTATCAAAGAATGGATGAGGTCGAAGCGCTCCCAATGCTGTAAAATCGATTTTCCGAGTCTCGCAATCTATAGTCACCTTAGCCAAGGCTAAGAACTGCTTCCCGAGAATAATCGGAGATTGGAAAAACTCTCCTCGGTGCTCAATGTCAATGATCGTGAAGTCCACCTGGAGTAGAGCACCTTGGAAAGTAACGATGACTGAAATGTTTCCTCTCGGCCGTTTGATGGATCGATCAGCCAGCTGAACGATCTCTCTCGACTTCCTAAGTGGCCTGAGTTTGAGCTTGTCAAACACAGAGGTTGGAAGGATATTTATCGGTGAGTCATCATCGATTCTTGCATGGGTAAAGATGGTGTCTTTGATTTCACATTCAACTCGGGGCAACCGCTTCACTCTGTGGCTTTTGGTCTTTCTCCCCTTCACCAAGGAGGTGGCCATAGACACTATGTGTCTTTCAGTCATTGTCCTCTTATTGCCCGACCTCTTGGGTATCAATTTACTTCTCACAAATCATTTGAGGTCGGGAAAGTGATCTATGGCCTTTATTAAGGGAAGTTTAAAAATCAGTTCTTCATCAAGTGCTTCCCTTAGGGCAGGATCCAAATTTTTTTAGGTCTTTTTCATTTTCATTTTTTATATGATTCTTTGGTTTTTCAATTTTTTTGGTGTTTTGGATAGATGCATGATCAGATTCTGGTTTGGAGGATAAGTGGTTAGTAGAAGAGGGAGGTAGAATAGACTCCAGCTGTACAAAAGGTGCGGGTTCCCTAATGCTTGCTTGGTTTTCAACTTCAAATCTACTTACTTCCTTTTCCAGTATCATTCCCAAGCCGGAAGAAATTGAGTGCAGTATGTCCTTGACATCTCTCAACTCGTTACCAAATGATTCATTTTTCTTAATAAGTCTAGAGATGTCATCCTCCAAAATGTTCTCATGACAAATCATGGGAGAGTTCTGCTCAATTGGAAGAGACTGCTGAGACGTTGGGGTCTTATACTCAACATACTTATACTCTAGCATGTACTCCTGGGTCAAGTATGGACTATCCGAATGGCAGGTATTGGTCAGAGCCTCATATGATGATACATGAATTGATAAGTCTAGCTCATGAGTCCAATCTTGTGAATGTATAGGCTCTCTGAATGAAGGCTGGTTAATGGAAGCTTGAGCACTAAAGTCAATCAATTCAGGGAAATCATGATGTTCATGCCTTTTTATTCGTGTTGTTCGATCGATCATGTTATACCCTAAGGTCAAGTCGAGATGTGTATGTGTAAATTGTTGTCTGGTCCCTACTTGAGGTGAGAATGGGGGCACATAATTTTTCCAATCATCTGTCTCACTCTTCATTCGGTTCTTTGATTCCTGCAAGCTCTCGAGAGTAGGGACAGTCAGCCCAAGATGGAAGTGGCTTCGGATTGTTAGAATATGGAGTAGGTGAGAAATGCGAAGAAGTGGAGAAGTCAATCGAAGTTCTGACTTCATAATAGGTTTGAGGTGGAGCCGACCACGGGTAAGGGTCACCCGTGGATGGTGGAGTATACATGGAAGAAGGTGAAGGTGAAGATAAACGGTATATGGTCGAGGAGGATTGACTAGAGGTCACAGAGTATGGGGACCAATATCCCGACATCTTGAAGAGGAAAGGAAAAGAATAAGGTAAAAAAACGTGCAATTACAAAGGATAACACACACGGACAGACACAAAGACAAACGCAAGAACAAACCCCGAGTTTACACTCAACACGGTGAAGGACTCAAAATCGAGTCCGATCGATCTGGTTGATTTTAAGTGTGAATTTTCAAGCAAGATAGCAAGGATTACGCGGCCTAAAGGGAAGTCGGCTCAGAGCCTGATGCGTCTTCCCTGTTTAACCTGTTGCCTAAGATACCGCCGGTCCTTCCTTTCTTCGCTCCTATCCCAAGTTGATGAATTCAAAGACCACACCCCTATCTACCAGCAAGCAGGCGAAGGCTGACAAGACCGGAATGTCACCCCAGAGGGTTACTGGAAACTTGTCGCAAAGTACCGCAATTTTGCCCCTATCTACATGAGACAGGCGGAGGCTACTTGGTACTAGTCAGTGAACCTTAAAAATTCAATTTGTGATATTTGCAAGGATTAGTTGGAACGTGATATGGAAGGCGAGGATTTGGGCTCTGCCTTAAGGTGTTCACACACACTCAAGTACCCTCACTCAGCCTGAAAACAAGGTCAGGGATTAATCTCCCGCAAACAGATTTTCTAATTATTTATTTTTGGTCAATAATGTTAGCAGTCCCAGTTTTAAGTTTAGTTCTCACTTGTTAGTCCAACCACACAACACGCCTATCGTCCAGTCCCAATTTTCGTTTAAATTAAATGTGAAAAACAGAGGGGGAAATCGAGAAAAGCCGATGCACGAAAAATAATGATGCGTATGATGAGTTAAGAAGACTTACAGTGATCCCTTCGCTTTTATGCAGGATGCAAAACAGAATTGAAAACTTTACACTACATGCATATGCAAGCGACAAAATCCGCTCTTAGACAAGCAGTTCTATTAGCGAGTGAAAAACAAGTTGATTTGGCTAGATCTGCGGTCTAAGTGCGTCTTTTAAGTGGTTGTGTGGTCCTAAAAATTTACGAGCACAAGCAATTCATTGATTGGCTCGAAGAGCCGCTAGTGGAAGCCTAAATTACCATTCAAACCACACAGCACACGGGGACACAGTTTCACTATTTTTACACGTGCGAGAACCCAAACGGGAACCGCTGGAAATGATGCGAAAAAAAAGAAATAAAAATAAAATTACAGATTCACTCAAATCACTCAAAACATTAATCTGTCGATTCCTCAAAGCGTCTTCGACTCCTCGCGTTCCTCTCACATAAATAAATTGAGGTCAGAGAATGACACAAAAAATGCAAAAATTAAAAGACAGAAAATATTTACAAGAAAACCGTGGGTCAGACTACCCGGGGATAGATAACCTAAGTCGTGCCTCCCCGGCAACGACGCCATTTGATGAGACACGGACCTACTCTTTTAGTGTTATCGAATTGACTAGTGCGTTGCAGTCGGATATATCCGTGTCGATCAAAAATAACCGCACGGATCGAATAATCGTCGAATGAAATGAACGTGCGGTCTTATGTTTGTTTAGCCTGGGCAATCCCTAGGGTCGACTCAAGGAGGCAAAGGAACAACTCAGGATCAGATTAGAGGTAATAAATTACGATTTTCCAAGTGGGATTTTTTTGTAATTTTTTTATGCGATAAAAATGTCAAATGCAACAATGCGGATGAATTCGGTTATTAAGAATATCAACAACTTAGCCAAATTTAATTTTAATGTGAAATTAATTAAAATTGACCAAATTGTATTTTTCTTATAAACCTAATCCAACAACGAATGCAAAATGGATTTTTTTGGAATTTTTTGTTTAAAATGCACAAATGAAAAATGCAAACTTTTTTGGGGTTTTTAAGCAACTTTTCATGCAAATGGTATGCAAAAATTATGAAAAATTTACTGGAAGATAAACATGATGAAATGAAGCTACCTTATTTTTTCGGAATTTTCTGACACTTTGTGATTTTTTATGAATTTTTTACTGAAAATAAAGTGATTGTGAGTATTTAATTCCTAATTAATCCACGAAATTAAATTATCCAGTGATTGATTTATCTCAAATAGATATTTCAATAAGGAATTCAGGAGAGTTGAAATTTCTCAAAAATATTATTCGTGGAATTAATTAAAAATCGATTAAAAAATCACTTTAAAATTTTTTATGCACAAGACAACTCCAAATTGAACGAAATTTGGACAGTAATTAAAGCACACTAAATCTACATTTTTTTTCGTAATTTTTAGAGCACTAAATAGATCTGTGCGAATTTCAGAACTTGAATGGGCAAAATATCACTTAATTTGAGTCTTTGATTTTTTATAAAATATTTAATGCTCATAAAAATGTAAAAAATAACCACAAAGTACACAATTAGATGCTCTATAAAATGCTTTTTTTATTAAAAATTAAGGCAAAATGACTGTCCAAATAACTACGCAAAGTTGGGGTTATCTTTGCAATTACTGAAATGAAATAAACCAACTGAAATGTAGAGAGGGACTCGTTTGCAATCAAATTAGCATGACAGACTTAGCATGTAATTTTCACAATGAAATTAAAAATAGATAAATAAAACCTCTTCTTGGCTTGAATCCCACGCAAGGGCTCAAAGCGTGAAAGGGCTTTGAGGGCGGCGGCCGCGCGTGGGGTGAGGGAGGCGGGCGGCGGCTCGCCAGCCGCATGAAGGCCTGATGGCGGAGGCGGAACGGCCACAGGCTGGAGGTGGAGCGACCGCTGGCTGCTCGTGGCGGAGGCAGGGCGACGGTGGCTGCTGCTCCTCCTGCTTTCCTTTTTTATTTTTTTAAATTTTCTTTTGTTATTTTTTTGTATTTTTTTAGTTAATGTAAACAATAAATCAAATGTAATGGAGAAAAGGTGATTGTGATGGTGGTAAGGGTATATGATGTGGTTTTGGTGTGTAAATGTGGTGATGGTTGTGTGATGAAAAATGTGATGATAAAGATTATGATGTGGTGATCAACAAAGAAAAAATGTTAGATAAAAATAATGTAGAAGACAGAGATAGAGAAATTACCTCTGTTGTTCGTCGGATTGTGGAGACGCGTCGTGCGGCTTCCGGTTGTCGCTTTGATCAATGTCCGACGAGGCACTGAGAAGCTAGAACTCTTCCAAGTGGGAGGTGTGACGAAGGTTGAGAACCTTCGGATCTCGCCGTGATCGGAGGTCGTCGCTCGACGGTGGTTCTCGGTAGCTGTCACCTACAGATATCCGGAGCTCTCTCTCTTTTCGGTCGAAAATGGCGGATGGAGAACAATGGAGGAGGAAATGGGAATATAAAGTGGAGGGAGAAGTTGGAGAAGAGATGGAGAAGATGGGCGGAATGGTGGAAGGAGTGGGGATAATGGCGGCTTGGAGTGGAAGGCAAGTAAGGGAATAGGTAAAAGGGAGATTAAATAAATAAAGTAATAAAATAAAATAGAAGGCTACTAAAAATAATTAAAATAATAATAATAAAAATAATAATAAAAATAAATTCGAAAATAATAAAAATAAATCCGAAAATAAATAAATTGAGGTGACATGTGGCGGCTCCTGGAGCTGCCACATGTCGATCCCAGAAAATTCAGAAATTAAATGTAAAGAAAAATAAAAAAGAAATAACAAAAGGGATTAAATAAAAAAGTGGTCAACACGAAAGTTAGTCGTCTTGATGAGATCTACAACTTTTGTGAAGGGCCGAAAATCAAAGGAAATGATCTGTACAAAAATATATTTTTGGGTGGTACCTTATAGGTATAAAATACCGCATTTTATCTTTTGGAATGTTTTATCATTTTTAATTAAGAGAAAATCAAAATAAAGTTAGGAAAAATATGAGAAGAATATTTACAACTTTATCTTTTTTTTTTGATTTTTAATAATTAATAAAATAAAAGGATAAAATGCAGGGGTATTTCGGTTAATATGTACAATATACAAAAGGGGCCAAAAACTCAAGTTTTCCATTCGAGCTCCAATTTTAATGAAATTGATCTTGTTTTGAAGGTCTTTGAATGTATATTACTTTAAAAAGTGAGTAGACCTAATTCGGAGATTGTATGAGAGAGATATGTGCATTTTAAGGTTCATAGTCTCAAACTGGGTTTGGGGTTTTATTGGTTAATTTTATAAGTTAGTATGTTTTTGATATTTTTCATTTATTAGTGTTAGTAATATATACACTATAGATTTGGTTTTATTGAATTCGAAGTTAGTATAAAATATATACAAATAGGTAAAATATGGTGAATATTTACAAGTGAATTGGGCTTCTTATTTTATGTAAATATGAATGCTAAAATGCATATGTTATGCTTGCATGCATGAATGCTAATTATGCAATATAAGGGGAAATATGCAGCTATTTACTCGGGAACAAAGCTCTGTTTTCAACTTTTTGAGTCATGAATCACAGATTCATCACATACAAGGGCATATGAGTAATACGATCTCTCATAGGGATCATACGGGTTCATTTCCTGAACCGGAAGACATGTGCTCACTCATGAGATATTGGGAAGAATCAAATTCCACACGCGGTCGTCTCACTTTGAAAGCTTGACTGTATTTGTAAGGATTGATATATACTTTTTGAAAGTATATGATCAATACCTAGGTATGATATATGCTTTTGGAATGTATATGATTGATACCAACTCCCAATGATCAAATGATAAACTTAATGATAAATACCTAAAGTAGAAAATGTAAAATTGATCTTATACTTCGGGATTATTTTGGGTCTTCCAGTATGCAGTATGTACATGTATTAGGAATACCTGAGGGTGATGTGATCATAAACGGTCGTATAACCATGACACTTCCATTCCTAGGTAGTGATGAAACGGGTCTAGATTTTAGTGACTCCTCTCAGTAGAGAAGTAATCTGATATTAGTCCAAATATTATACATTGATCTGAATGTGATTCAGATGCAATGAGAAGATTAGATTTACGGTGTTGATTTAATCAAGCATCCATGCGAGGCCCGACATCTGGATTTGAGATGTGATCTCAATATCAAAGTCACTATACATGGAACAATACAATCGCCCTGTCCTTATCTCCAAGTATCTGCAGAGAAAGCGCATTATCCTTGAAAGAGTTAAGGATAATTTCATTGTTGATATATTTACCCGAGCATTGAGAAAATGGATAATCAAATGTGATTTAATTATCATGAATAATATGAATTTGATTCATATTATAAAGGGAGATATCTTATATAATTAAATGTGATTTGATATCATAGATGTGAATAATGTGAATGTGATTCATATTATTCGGGCACATGAGAATAGAGATCCAAGATGATTAAATATGATTTAATTATCATGGATATGAATAATGTGGATAGCACTATCCATATTAATCGTATATATTATAAATATGATTTATAATATATAAGAGAGAGAAATTTGTAATTTACATTTGTTAATTAAATGTTGATGTGAATTGGATTCACATTGGACAATTAATAGAAAATGTAATTCACATTTTATTTTGGATGGTGAATGTAATTCACAATTTTCCAATGGCAAGATGCAATATCCACAAAATAATTATGAATTATTTTTGTTGAATAATTTACAACAAGTGTTGTTGTAAACCTGGGAGATTTCCATGAAAAATGTAATCTCATGAGATATCATGATATTAAACGAGATTGCCACCAAATCCCATATTATGGAAGGAGGTAATCTTCATTCCATAATCTCCATGCTTGATTGATTTAATATGGAATTAAATCATATTGATTTATCAATATACATTTAATCTAAATTAAATTAATTGTTGTTGGTTTTTTACCAACAAAATCTTAGCCATTGAAAGAAACACAAATCAATATGAGCCATTGGATTTGTGTCGCCCATGGATTGAGATCCATGGATCCTAAAATACTATAAATAGAAGGGAACCCCTTGCTCTTCATATGTTAATGAGAACATAAGACTCTCTCTCTCTCTCTCTCTCTCTCTCTCTCTCTCTTCTCTCTACACGCCCACTCTCTCTCTCTCTCATATGGCCATCCACCATGGATGCCCTAGAGAGAGTCTCCATCGCTGCAGCGTTGTCGTTATGCTGCTCGATCGTTTGCTCGTGTATCTCCGTCTCCTTCGGTGTGCCTCGCTCGTGAAGAAGACGTCGGATCTCGTGTGTTGTGATCCGGAGATCCACCGCTTGGATCATCAACATGGATTGCGAGAAGCACGTGTTTCATCAACATTCGCATGTGTCTCCTCTGTCGGATTGGACTTGAGATAGGAGGTCTCTTTGTTCAGAGACTCGATCGCAACCACGCTTCAAGAGGTAATCCTATTACTTGTTTGTGGTTTAGATGAAACTATCCACGAAGTGTTCTTGGATCATGTGGTTTTGTCACATGAAAGTTTTTTTAATTTCCGCTGCCTCGAGCAACTAGTGTGAGTAGTCGCTCCCGATCGCATACGATTTGATCCTCACGCTTCCATGATGCGCTTAAGGATCTCCTTATATCCTTCAGATTGATCTCTTGATATGAGATCAGGAGATCCATTTTTGGATCATCAACATGGATTGCGAAGAGCACACATTTCATCAATACGCTCGCAAGCGTCTCCTCCGTCGGATCGGACTTGAGATAGGAGGTCTGTTCGTTTAGACACTCGACCGCAAGCACACTTCTAGCTGTAAACCTAATACTTGTTTGTGGTTTAGTTGAAACGATCCGAGAAGTGTTCTTAGATCATGTGGTTTTATCGTTTAAAATTTTAAAATTCCGCTATCCGGAGCAACTAGTAAGACTAGCTCCCGATCGCATATGATGTTATCCTCATGCTTCCGTGATGCGCCTAATTATCTTCCCATATCCTTCAGAACCATCATTCTTCTGGATCCTTATTGGATTAGGGAATTGGCTCTCCTCCTCTGCCACACGCTAGAGAGCCTCTGTCGACCTCCATTCTCACTCATTTCCGCTCAATAACGCCTTCAGAACCTTCCCATTTCTTTATTTGAGCTAATGCTACAAGTATCAGAGCTCAATGACTCCTTATGGGTCGATTTTTGTCGAAGTCAAGGTATCTAGAGCGTCGATTCTTCCTCAATCTTCAGGGATAACTCCGGTGATCTTCGGGCGTTTCTAAAGCTCCAACTGCACCCCACGACTATCTGGAGCATTTTGGACCTTGCTACATAGTTAGAGATCGTCGGAGCTGCCCTTGCGAGCAGATTGAAGTTTGCCTGAGCTGGCATTCTTCATGTTCTTCCTCTAGAGCTCTCCACCGTTGGATCATCAATGAGCTCTTGACTACACAACGACCGTTGAATGCGAGCCTCATCAGCAGTGGGATCATGAGTAGTAATCTAATCCCAACTGCTCATCGTCGAACCATCATCCATCATTGGGAATGCAACGCATGGCAAGTGGGACGCATCCAACCGTCCACCAATGCCTTTAGGGGGTAATTTTACCTTATATCCCTTGCTGTTTTGTATTTTTATGTTAATCCATAACTTTTTGTCTTTAGTGTAAAAATTGTGATTATTTTGTAAGTAGTCCCATGTACTTCCTGTATTTGCATTTAGGTCCTTTTTTACATCACTTCACGTGTCCATACACGTGTGGTGGTGGGATTTTTGCAAGGACCCCCTGTGCTTGTGTGTTATTGTATAGTCCACTAATTTATTATTTTAGTTAAAAACTTTTTGGGATATTTGTATAAATGCTCTATTGTATTATAAAAATTGCATTTATAAACCAACCAACATAGAATGAATTAAATATTCATGGTAAATATCGGAGAGGCCTAGGATTCATATTTTTGTTCCCAATTGCATTTTTTATTTTTATTTGCATATTGGTCTCTACAAGTGTTGTATTTTTATTTTGTTTGTTCCTTACATTAAAAATATCATCTTGCATTTGAAAATTATAAGAAATTTAATATAAATGCCTTAAATCAAACTTCATCCCATATATTTTTTGTATGGCATTTAAAATTAATTTCATATATTTAAAAATTCAGAAACATTGCATTTATTCCTTATTTGTATTAAAACCCATAAAAATTAGAAAAATGTTTTGAAAAATTAAAAAATAGGGATTATTTGTCATTCATTTTACACCTACGATCTAAAAAAATCAAAAGAAAAACCAAAAAATAACAAACCCTCTCTAACCCTATAAAATTTAAAAAAATATATAAAACCCAAAAATATTGATTTTTTTTCCAAATTTTATTTATTATATCTATTATCTATTAAATATAGTTTTCGAAAATTTTAAGATTTTCTTTATTTTTAAATTCCAAAACAATTTGGCCTTTTAATATAAGTCAATATTTTAGTATTTTTATTTAATTAAAAACTAAAAAATAGTAAAAATTCTGAAAAATATCAAAAATGGAGTCAAAAATAAAAAGAGCCAAAATATCTTATTTCACCATTTTTGAATTATTCATAGCTGTTTTATAAATATAAAAAGATCCACATCTATTTATATATATTCAATCTCCTAGAACAACCCAAGGCCCACGGGCTAACTGCGAATGAGCACGGACCTCTTGCTCGGAGAGGCCTTATGTTTACTTATATTAGTATTATTATTATTAAAAATACTAAAAAATATTTTAAAATTTTTAAAAAATATAATTAAAAATCAACTAAAAATAAAAATACTCATAAAAACACAAAAAATAATTGTTGTCTTTGTGCCAATTTTTGTTGACTATTCCCCGTGCTCCTTGTGTTTGATACCCTATACGTACTTCCACTATACAACTATATATAGGGTTATAATAAATTTTAGCCCCACAATTATTTTGCATTGCTTGATCTATTTTGTGGGTTAGTTGTTGATCATCCAGTTTTCATGAGCAGTCACCTCAACGATAGTGTAGGTCTCACCATGTGTAGAACACAATAGACCCTCACAAAAGTTGAGTCATTATGAAGGTATGTAGTTTGTTCTACCTTCTGAGTTTAGAGTGCATCACATACCATAGGAAAACGAAGACTCTCATATGGAATGGATTTGTCAAGAATTTGTTGTGAAGTTTGGATGCAGTTCCAACATGGGAGAATGTAAGGTATATCTGATTATTTAGATGGTAGGGACCTTGTTTCCTGGGGAAAGAAATGGCCTCGAGATAATCAATAGAGAGAGAAAGATGATTTACATAGGCTCGGAAGTTTTCCATGGTTGTGATGAGGGATGATTGTGTGCAATGATAAGAGTTTTAAGCCAATTCTATCTTTCATTTAAAGTTTGTAGTGCCTTTTCCACGATAATCTTTTTTGTTTGTTATAAGTTTCCAAAGTGATGGAAAGGATTCCTTGAGTGAGAGATCATTATGAAGTTCGCCAGTCTAGAGGTAGGAGTGGTCTCTAACGTCTTTTGCATTGTTGACCGCTTACCTATTATTTCGGTGTAAACTTTTTTCTAAACATTAACATATGTAACTGACCAATATGTGAGAATACTTTTTTAACCGATCTCCAAAAGTTGGAGTCTCTAATCTCAATAAAATTTTTTATGGAGATTTTGTACGGTGATATCTGGCTCTAGTGATAGTTGCTCTAAGCGAGTTGGAGTATTCTTGGAGATATACCCAAGTCTTGGATAACATGGACAAGTTGAAAAGATTTAGGTTTAAAATGCCAATCCATCGTTGGATTTAGGTTGGCATATGTGGTCCCAGTTGGCCTCCTGGCGGTGTTTTTCCTGTAAACTAGTGTTCCATATGAACATAGGACAAAATTTGTCAATTTATAACAAGATGTTTTGCAAGTTTCACATAGGCCAACATATGATGTACATGTAGTGTGAGAGATGAATTTATAAGGTCCACCCTATAGGGGAGGGCCAACATGTTAGATTTCCATCCCAAGATCTTTTTCTCAAATTTCTCGATGAGGGCTTGTTAGCTCGCTCATTTATAGGGATGGAAGGATAGGGGTATTCCAGGTAATTTATGCAGAATCCCTCAATGTTCCCTCTTAAGGTGTTTATGATGTAATTTTGTTTTGTTGAGGTGAGGTTCATGGAATGAATGGTGGATTTTGCATGGTTAACCTTAAGTGATGAGATCTCTAAGAAGTTTTTTAGGTTGAAGTCAATGCATTTGATTGTTATTTCATCAGATTTCATAAAAATCAAGATGTCATCAACGAAAAACATGTTCGTGATGTATACATCCAAGTCAGGGACCTTGAAACCCTTGGGTGGCCACAGTATGTTCGATTTGATAGCATTCAATCCAAAATGATGATGGAGTTAATAAAGATGAGTGGGGAGAAAGTGGTCACCTTGACAAGTCTGCATCGTGGTTTGAATAAGATGGAGGCGACATTATTTATCTTCAGGGATATGGTAACAATATCTAGAAAGCACGATATCCCTGTGACGAATTTAGTTGGACATCTCGTCATAGTATGAATCACATTTGTAATTATACCTCAATAGTTTTTAGGATAAAGGCATTGCTTTTTTGCTTTTATTCCTGTTAATGATAATCTCATAAGCAACAATGAAGGAGTCAGATGCTCCAATAACCTTAATGAATGCACATTTGAAGGTGGGATGAGTTCAACCAGCGCCCATCAATTTGCAAGGACCTTTGTGATGATTCTAAGGGGTAAATTTATAAGGCTAATTGGACGATATTTAGCAATATCTTGGGGGTTACCCTTTTTATATAATAGCGTCAGAATGGAATTATTGATGAATCTAAGTTCGCTGAGGTTGAAATTGTCTTATTGGTAGCGCTCGACCATTTCCATAAAGTCTACATTAATAATTTGCCAGTATTTTTTTTAAAATTATCGGATGCATCCTTCGGGACCATGGGCTTTGAAAGTCAAAATTTTGAACATACTTGGGAAACTTCATCTAGGGAAATTGGTGTAGTGAGGTCGTCTGGGTTTTGAAGCAGACCCACAACTGATGGATCAAAGGTAAAGGGTAGGGAATGATTTAAGGGGGTTGTAGAGTATAGAGCTTGGCTAAAATTTAAGACAATTTTTGAAATGTTGGGGTTATAAATATGAGAGGCTTCATCATCATCTCAAAGTGTTGAGATCTGGTTACTACTTCTCAGACCCTCTCAGAACCATCTAATCCTGGCTCTTTGATTTAGTCTAAGAAATTCATCTTCCATGATAGCTTTATTTAGGGGTTTATAGAAGTCCATGTTCTAGCGTTGAGTCAAGGTCTACAATCTCCTTTTTGATGTGTTTGGAAGATATGGAAAATGAGTAAGATTTTCTTTTTACCAAACGAGAATAAAAACTTTGAGACGTTTAACTTTCAAGTGCTAATAATGATATGGGTTATGAGCCAGAATGAGTTGGAACCAACTCGAAAGCACGACATATATGAATGTAAGTTTGTTAAACCAAAATAACACTATACTAAACGAGGATTTCACTGGAGTGAGTGAGGAGATCTGGACTATTAGGGGTTTGTGATCCGAAATGGTCTTGGGGAGGTCTAGGATAATTGAGGTAAGAGAGATATTGGTTATAGATGGAGAGAATAGGATTATCAATTTTACCCATCTGCCTTGATTACGTCAACTTTTGTGTAACTACATACGTTATTTCCAAAATCTGTCAATCCCGAGTCTTGACACACCTGTTAATCGTTGGATGTGAGAAGATGGGGTCTTGTGGATGAGGATTAAGAATGGAAGCATAAGAGGTTGAAATCTATTGCAATGATCATTTTATAGTTAGAAAGTTTAATATCATCGAGAGGATTGAGGAAAGCATGTTTGTCCTTGTATTGTGGGGGGGGGGGGGGGGGGATACATATTGATGAGGCGAATATTGCAATTTCTAGCAATGTGGAGAATGTCCATTGCCGTAAAGAAGTTGTTATCCGCTATAGTTGTGCAATGGAAGATGGTAGGATCCCTTCCCGTAAGGATACCCTAAGATAGGTAGCTAAGGTTGGTTTGCCATTCAAAGTGGGCTAAAGAGGGTGACCAACTTCTTGGGTAAGAATTCGCGTATGCACATCTTTCAAATTTCAATGAGGTTTAGTCTGTACTTTGTAGTAAGGTTCCTCAGTCATGCAAGTTTCCATTGTCCACCTAAACCATGGATATTCCAATATAATAAGTTTATATCCATATAAGATGCTCTTAATGGCCTCAAAAAACAATCAAAATCGAGAGTTTAGAAGGCGAGTAGTTTATTTTCCCAAACATACTCAACAAAACATTTTTTCATAGTTGAATTGAGAAAGGAGAGTTAGAGTTTTGGGAGGATCTCATATGACTGTTTGAGATTATTAAGGTGGCGATGGCTAATATGTTATCTTCGCACATGTTTCTCAGTAAGAGTGGAAATCAAATCATCAAGGCAGTAATAATAAGAACATCATTTGGAGAGGCACCTCAAGATGACGAGCCCATGGAGGCCTTGCCATTTGGACCCTTCTTCGATGAGTGAGTTTCCTATGGGGTGGTTTTTCCCTTAGGCTAGGGAGTTGAGGAGAGGTAAGATCTAGTTATTAGTTCACTAGTAGTGGTGGAGAGGATGATTAACCAGGCTCTCAGAGGCGGTCTTGTGATCTCACAAGGAGAGAGCATAGTAGCTACAGTGACTGCTCATGAAAGCTGATTAAGTCAATAATTAACCCATATGTGATGATAGAGCAATGCAATAAATGCATGGAGTTAAAATTTATTATAACCAATACGAAATTTGTATAGTGTGCAAGTAGTCTGGGTGTCGAACACAAGAAGTAAATACGCTGATAGGAAAATAATTATTGTCTAAAAAAATAAACAACAACCAATTTTTGTGCTTTTTGAGTTTTTTAGATTTTTGTAGGGTTTTAATGATATTTATTTTTTATGGTTTTCAAATGTATATTTTTTATGTTTTAATTTTATAGTTTTTATATTTTTCTAATTTTTTTATTTCTCTTTTTAATTGTAATAAATATATATTTATACATATATATAATAACATGTATAATATAATAACTATATATGATATAAATATATAGTAAAAACATAAAATCGGTAACAAACGATAAAGTACAATCCTTTTTATTTTCTAAAGGTATTAAAAATATTCATACATATTTATAAAAATAATTATATCATTAATTATATAAATATAAATATGTATATTTAGTATACATATGCTTTTATATTTATAAATATAGCTATAAATAACTAGAAATTAAAAAATAAAATTTTTTATCTTATTATATTTTTCTCCCATTTTATGATTTTTAGGTAATTGTTTATATTTTTAGTTTTTTTTAAATTCCAATATACTCCAAAAGAGGGAGTTAATAAATAGGCAGACTTATTTTGAGTTTTAAAAATAAATAATAATTTTAAAATTACTCAAAACTATTTTTTAATTTATAGTATACTATATAAATAAAAATATACAAAAGGAAACTATTTTTTTATTTTATAAAATATTTTCTAAATCTTAGGGTTAGGAGTTTTTTGTTCAATTTTAGGGTTTTCTTCTGTTATATTTTGTGATTTTCGGTATGTATCTATATATAGAGTAATATACACAATTTTTTGGATTTTTTTAATATTTTTTGTACTTTTACCTCTAAAAAGGGAATAAATAAATCCTAATTAATTTTAATAAATGTAAAATGCAATGAAATTACAAATAAAAATGTAGGTATATAACAACATCATTGAGACCATAACAAAGAATTTTCGCAAATTTTATAGAGCAAAGGAACTATTTAATTAAAAATAAAATATCTAAATGTAATTACATAGTTCTGGGAGGGATATATCTGCAATGTAAATAAATTCTGAGGGTGTATATAAAAAATTCCGCTTTTGAACTTAAATAGAAAAATTATAAACTAAAACAAAATAGAGGAAACCGTATGGGGTCCTTTGCAATTTGGCCAAATCGCGTGGTATGCCAAGTGAGATGACCAGGCATTAGACCTATGTGCAATAAAGAACAAGTGTGGGGTCCCGATTGTAAATTTTACACAAAATATTAGGTGTATTTAAATATTTATAGGGCCTTATAAAAATTACAAAAATATATGAGGGGTCCTAAGCAAATTACCCTTTAATATGCACTCAATTGCAGGACGGAGAGAGCTCAATGTGGATGATCAAACAGTAGGGAGAGGCGTCCCTTCGCTTTGACTTGAATGGTTCAAATTAGATCTGGTACGGGCTTCGATCGGACGACAGTTAATGGGGTTGGAAGAACACCTGAAGAACAGGCCTCCGGTTATCTCCGATCACTAATTGCTCCTTTTTCTAGCCTTCTCCTTCACAATAGAGAGGCTCCTTAGCTTCCTAGCACTCGTGCGCGTCAGCAGCATTCTTCAAGGACGTATGGGGCTCGTTGAAGGATCCCTGGATCTCCTGTCGGGGTCTATGATGGTTCTCCAAGTTCCTTTTTGGATCGCGGTCTTGCACCAAAAGGTTAAGGGGGACGAGGGATATCTCCTCGTCCCTCTATCGAAGCTGCATACACACTAGGGTAAAGGGGCGATGGAACTCCAATGAGGGTGGCGGAGGAGGAGTCCGACGGCTCGAATCCGTTTAGGAATCGAGGTAAAAATAGAGGGCTTTGGTGGAGAATCGAATGGGGAGTGAAATGAAGCAAAGTTGGGGTTAGAGATCGGCTGAACACGACAGATTTTGTGCTGGAGCCTAGTGCTCTGGCGATTTTGATTTTTCAAAGTAAACTAAAGCTACTGCTAATTATTGAAATTAATATTAAATATACACTACTGGAATAAAATTCTTGCTAAAGAACATTACAAAGCATCTCAACAAACACAATAATTGGGCTATGAAATTAAGGTTTTTGATCTGTATTTTCTTTACAATTCCTTGCCCTATCTCCCCCTACTTTATTCCTTGTCAACCAAATTATCATGATGACTTTGTCTCAGGGTCCGAGGTCACTCAGTGTCTTTGACACTTCATTATTTTTCTTTTCTTTCCTTTATTCTTTTATTTTGGAATTAAAAATACTATTATATTGATGTGAGATATGCTTATTAGTTAAAATGATGTCGGTTATACAATCGTGGAGACAAATCTATCTATCAACCAAAAGACACTAAAATCAAGAGAGAGAGAGAGAGAGAGAGAAAGAGAGAGTGAAAATGAATAAGGAGGCTCCTCTCCTAATTTCGATGTTTCACTATTTATTTACCAGGGAAATGTTCATGGTTCGAACACAAGGAGGTAGAAAATCGTGCTCATATTTTTGAGTGAGAATTTTTTTAGATATTTTTAATTCTTTTCTTCTCTGAGAAACTCTTTTTGTTAGTTTTAATTTTGATCTTTTTATTTGATTTTTAATTTCCAAATTTTATTTTTCAAAATGATATTTTTCAAACAAAGATGATATACAACATAGTAATATATGGAAAAAAATTTCATAGTGATACTATATAGTAGATCCAAGAGAGACATGTCAAAAGTAGAGAAATAAAACCTTTATAAAATCACGATTAAATTCCTCAAGATATGACTTAAAAATAAAATCATAAAAATGAGATCAAAATAATGTCTACAATGGTCCACAATTGTCTAAGGTTCAATGTATACAAAATATGAAACGAAATAAAAACTTCTTTCAAATAGATCCTGGGTTAGGGACCTATTTGTAAGAAATTATTCAGGAATTTGCACTTAGTTCTCCGTACAAGGACCTAAGTACAATACTGAGAAACTCTGGAGGTGGAAGGCAATAGGATTCGATGGAATCTTGACTCCCCTAGCCCTATGCGTGTCAGATGCATCAACTCCCCATTTTTCGCCATTTTATACGCTCGAGAACATGATCTTATTTGGCACTTTGAATTTTTTTTATTAGATCCTCTTGAATCTTGCCCAAGTAGTGGATCTAGTCGACCCTCATCGATCTAGATGAAACCCTAATCGCAAAAGTCCTCCTTATCTCTGCTATAAAATACCCCCTCAGAGCTCCGATTTAGGCAAATCCCTCGTAGCATACCGTAACCACTTCAAATTATCACTTGGAGATAGCCTTTTCTGACATGAAAGATTCCTACTTGATTCGAGGTGAGGAGGAGTGTTCGAGGCGATTCAACTATCGGTTGAGGAACTTCGCCAGGTCTCGCTTCCTAGGTTGAATCTGATACGGTGAGGACTTATCTTATGTCCATTTAGCTTCACATTTCAATTTGTAGTGTATCTATGCCTTTTATTTGATTTGATTTCATTTGAATTAACAAAATCCTCAAAAAATTTGTATACTAGAGCTCTTGAGAGCCTTCTGTTCTCTTGTCCGCCACTGTTATGGCTACATTTCACGCCTCATCTCATTCCCCATATGCTTCTCCCCCTAATCATCACCCACTCCCCATCGATTCAGCATGAATCGAGGTCATCAGATCTCACCCATCATCTTTACTTGAGATCAACCCATTCCATATCATTTCTGACACACGTCAGTGCCACAATGGCCAGAATTTAAATATATTATTAAATATAGATTAAATTGTAAATGATATTATTTTAAATAGGTATATAAATAAAAAATGTATATAATTAATTTAACCAAATTATAGTATAATTTATTTTTATAACTAATGTATATTCTATGAAATATAAATATAATATTAATAAATACATATATAATATACTTAAGAAATAACTTTTGTATTTTTAATTCAATAATCTAGTACATAATGTATTATTTATATTTTACTAATTAATATAATAATAAACAAGAGTTGTATGAATTTTTATGAATTTTAATAACTTATTTTATATATATTAATATATACATGTATATATCTTATTGTTCAAATTCATATGTATATCAGGGTTTTTTCAATTATTTAAAATATTAACTATATGTTTTATTTTTAGTTTTTTTTATAGATAAACTACAATATCAAAAAAATAATTAAAAAGTATAAAATCAAGTGTTACGTAAATAGTATATATAGAATAAAATAAATAGCCAGAAACCCAATTGTTATTAGATCCTAAAACTGACTTTTTGATAATGGTCTCTGATTTTAGTCAATCCACCTTTGTTAATTAGAGATTATCTGTTTATAAACTTTGAAGGTGAGTAGAGTGAAATTGGAGTTCATATGAAAAAGTTATGAAGATGAGAAGTTGACAATTTGAAAACCAGTTTTTTATGATATATATATATATACATACATACATACATACATACATACATATATATATATATATATATATATATATATAGGATTTCTTTCAAATAGGACTTGGTCCTTCCATCCCTAAGGTAGGCCAGCCTCTTTTTTGTATAAAACAGGATGACTTTCGTAGAATACATATACAGTTTTGTATTATAATGTGAAGTTTTAATGTTTGTATTATAAGGCGCAGTTTTGTATGTGGCTTTGTATTTATAACGTGCACCTATAATACAAACTGTATACGTATTCTACTAAAGTGTTCGTGATTTATACAAAAAAGGGATGGCCTTCCTAAACTCAGGAAGGACTGCGTCCTATTTGAAAGGGCCCCTATATATATATATGAATACATAGAAGAAGAGTTTGGTGAAAAAATATATATAAATGAATAAATTTAAAATAGTTAAAGCTTTGTTAAATAATGGATAAACAGGAATGAATGTATGATGTAGAATGCTAGTTATTTTTCTTGTTTTCTTCCTTATCTCCCCCTACTGACTTGGTCTCAGGGATTAGGTCATATAAATATATCTTATAACTATATTTATATTTAGTAGTCTTATTGTACATATATACTTATTTACAGTCCGGCTCTTTTATTTTCTTTTTTTTATTCTTTTATTTATTTGCATGTTTTTGATGCATAAAAGTGTATTTTTTATTTATGAATGTTATTCTATAAGATGTGAAAATTATTGCCTATTTACATGTATTTATTATGGGTTTTAAGATAAAATATGAAAGAAAGGTTTATGAATCATGGATTCGTCAACTCCCTATACTTAAACTTTGCTAGTCACTTAGAAAACATTTTTTTAAAAAAATAAGAAAGGAGAAAGAAAGCTATATTGAATTCATTTTTCTAAACCAATTCAATATAACAAATAAAGGACAAAGCTCGGTTAGGCCTTAAACAAGCACTTTTTCAGAGTCTTAACTAGGATTAGGATTTTAATCTCAACAACCCTCAAGTTCGACAAATCCTTATTCAGGTTCACCTCACCAACCAGCTCAGATCCACTTATCCATATAGCTAACTCTAGAAACCTTGAATTCAATTTGTATGTTGTGTGAATTATATTAGATCTTCCTGCTTAAAGAAGCGAAGAAACCACCCATCCTAATAATACGCTCCCATTGGTTCCTTATGCATCTACTCTTTCCTCGAAGAGGGGGGTATTTCCTTCTATGGCCAGGTTGTACTGTGTCCTTAGAGTATGACCAGTGTAGTCACATCTCCTTGTGAAGAACAAGTGATGTAGCTAAATTTACACTAAGATGTGCATGCTTTTTGGAAGCTTCGACCATTGTGGTCATATTTGTATTTGGTGGTTGGCTTCTTTTTGGTAGAATTTGTAATGTTTTTTGCACTGCATTAGTCTTTTTGTGCCTCGATAGATATAGCATCTTTTCTTCCATCCATTTTTTGGGGTCTTGGTAAATTGTGCCAGTAGATCCTTCCCTCATCCGAATTTATTTCAACCCCACAACTCATGTCCTTAGACGCTCGGGCCACTAGACAAGGATGAAAATGCACCACTAAAATGAACTTCCCTTCATTTTATAAAATGAACTTCCCTTCACAACCCCATGCAAATCAAGATATGTACAAAGTGCATGTGTACAAATTTTTCTGTTGAAGAGTTAAACGAATGACACAAAGTGTTTTGCTTAGGCAAGTTTAAATTGAATCCCCAAATATGGTCTCATGGAATCCAAAGATTTAAGTCAAAGGCTTGAAGAGTCTAAATTCCAGTTCATAATCCTGGTTCCTTAAAAGTGAACGTCAAAGGGCATAATCAAGCTCTATCCTTTAGACTATTCAAAATCATTAGTTCCATAAATCAAACATATTCTAAAAAATGCAAATGCTACAATGTTTTTGTGAAGTATTTTTTTTGAATTTTACTCATTTTTATGGATTTTAAAGATTTTACAATTTTTTTTATCAATTATAGGACTTTGTATTTTTATGATTTTTTCCATTTTTATAAACAAGCATATTTACAAGAATTTTACAGATAAAATATCAATACTTTATTTTTAATAAATAACTAATTTATTTTACATGTTTTATATACAATAATTTACAAGGAGTAAATTATTTATATATATTTTAATAAATGGGATTTTAGATAAGTATTATACGTATTAAATACATATTCTAAATAAAAAATTTAAATTAGTAATTTTAAATAATAATTTTACAAATATTTTTCTTATTTACAAGGATTTTATGAATACATAATAAATAGATTTTAAATAAAATTAACCCCTTACATACTTATTATGGTTTTTATAAATATAGAAAATGCATAAAAGTACAAGTTATGGATAAAAGTATATATGCAATATATACGCACCCCTTATACTTAGCTTGTGCCTTGTCCTCATAACATGAAAAGAGAAAAAGGAGGACATAGCTCATGCTAACTAAAAGTGGGTGAAAAAGAACAAAAGAATAGAAGTCAGTCACCTCCCTATACTTATGATCTGGTCATCGTAAATATAGTGGAAAATAAAATTGAGGTGGCTGAGGACAAGGAATGTACAAATGATAAAAAGAAAGAAAAAGGAGAAACAAAATCATTTAAATCACTCGGTCCACCCATATTTAGGATCAGGGATCCTAAGTATAGAAAAGAATGTGGCCAAAAATTAGGGATGAGTGATTGGTAAAAAGAAAGAAAAATCAAAAGAAAAGGAAAAAGAACAAAATCGAAGATGAGAATCAACTGGTAGACAGTCCCCCCTATACATAGGATCTATTATCCTAGGTATAAATATGAGAAAAAAATGGGGACGACTGGGATCTAAGAACAATTATACAAGTAATGGTGTACTCCAGAAAACTAAATAGCTCACAATTCATTATACATGATAAAATGAAGTGGAAGAGTAGACATGAATCCTGTAAAAAGTACATCACCTCAACTTGGGTCTTATTGAATCATCTGCTGCAGAAGTGCGTAGAGGTCCCTAGTTGATAGAGTAGAGTTGCCTTTGTAAGTGAAATCTGCATGTGGCATCGGCCTCTCTACTATGGTAACTATCTCTGGAGTCAGGCTACAGAAGGTGTCTATACATGTATTTATCACACCATCCGACTCTCTATGCTGGATAAATCGTATATTCTCTGAAATGTAATCAATCGACTCTCGTGCTGGAATATATGAATTCTCAATTTGTGGCACAGAGATGTCTAGTACAACTGACTACTCCTCTGGTCCCGATATGATCTTTGTATTTGCATGTGAACAATAGTATGAAGAACTAGGTATCGTATGATCAACTCGTTTCTCCTGTAGGATATAATGGGTATCAAAGTAAACACTCTCAAGATCAAGAGAATGCATGTCATCTATGTGCTGACAGTCATATGCTAGGTTGGTGTCCTCTGAAGTAACTGACAATACGAATCTATGACTACTACATCCTCTTGCCATCTCAATGTGTACCTCTCCGCTGTCTGTGCGAAATGATACTTTCCCAGAATCAAAACCAAAGAGGGCCTTCACGGTCTACAAGAAAGCCCTCCTAAGGATGATTGGAGCAAGGTGTAACTGTGTAGGGCACGTCGTGTCTAGGACAGTAAAGTCCACAGGAAACTGCAAGCCCTGTATGGTTACAATAATGTTCCTCAAAACACCTCTAAGTCTCTTTACTGATCGATCTACAAACTGAAGTAACGCTCGTGATTTGTAAAGAGGACCTAACTCCAGTCTATTGAGTAACCAAGATGGTATCAAATTGATTGAGGATTAATTATCTAAGAGAGTGCGATCAAATGCTACATCTGAAATCTCACATCTGACATAGTGAGCACGTGAATCTCTCTTTTGAAGGATATGAGAAGATCCTTAAGCGCATCACAGAAGCGTGAGAATCACATCATATGCGATCAAGAGCGACTAGTCGCACTAGTCGCTCAAGGTAGCGGAATCTAAAATTTTTAAACAATAAAAGTAGATGATTCGAGAACACTTCTTGGATCATCTCATATAAACCACAAACAAGTATTAGGTTTACCTCTTGAATCGTGGTTGCGATCGAGTCTCTAAACAAAGTGACCTCCTGTCTCAAGTTTGATCCGATGGAGGAGACATTTACGAGCGCGTTTATGAAACACGTGCTCCTCACAATCCATCTTGATGATCCAAGCTGAGAATCTACTGATCTTATCACACAATATCCAACGTATTCTTCACGAGTAAGGTTTACTGATGGAGACAAAGATTCACGAGCAAATAATCAGACTAAAAAAACGTCAATGGCGAATCTCTCTAGGGCTTCATGGTGGACGACAATAGAGAGAGAGACTTGGCGTGTAGAGAGAGATGGAGACAATTTAATTCCTCATGGAATTATATGTGTTAATCAAAGGCAAGGGCTACCCTTCCTTTTATACTAGTTGTATGCACATGAATCTCAATCCACGTGCTCTCTTAATCTATGGTGTTAGATTAAAAGTTTTTTACTCACTAGCCATGATTTGTTGCTCAAAAAATAAGAACAATTAGTTTAAAACAAATTAGCTATACCTTTTCAAGATAATAGTTAATTCAATTTAAAATTAATATATATATATATATAATATAGAAGACAAAGTCTCTTTACTATAAATAGGGTGGCCCCCCCGTAAACAAGTCACGGTGGTCGGCCACCACTAAAGAGATAATGTCTTCATTTATCTATATATGTATTAGTTAATATGCAATAACAGTTATTGCATCAAAATTCACAAAAAAATATTTTCCAAAATAGTTCTTGTGAATATTTCCATTATGCCATTGGCTAATATGAATCATATTCATACATCCAACGTAATATGTAAATTAGATTTATACTTAATTATTCATTGTGAATCCTATTCACAACAATATATAATTTGTAATTCTATTTATAATTAAATCTCTCCATCATATTAGAAATCATATTTATAATATCCATGATTAATGTAGATAGTAATATCCACATTAATCATATCCTTGATAATTAAATCATATTTAATAATCTTGGATCTCTATTCTCATGTGCCCAAATAACATGAATCGCATTCACATTATTCACATCTTTGATAATTAAAGCACATTTCATCATCTTAGATGACTCTCCTTATATGGCCAAATATGAATCAAATTCATACTATTCATGATAATTAAATCACATTTAATTAGCAATATCTCAATGCTTAGATATATAATATCAACAATGGAATTAGTCTTTAACTCTTTCAAGAATGATGTGCTTTCTCCGCGGATACTTGGAGTTAAGGATAGGGTGATTGTATTGTTCCACGTATAGCGACTTGAATATTTTGATCACATCTCAAATCCAGATATTGCGGACCTCCCATAGATGCTTGATTAAATCAAAACTGTAAATCTAATCTTCTATTTGCATCAGACACATATTTAAATCAATGTCCAATATTTGGACCAAGATCATATCACTTCTCTATTAAGAGGAGTCACTAAAATCCATACTTGTTTCATCACTCCCTTGGGATGGAAGCGTTATGGTTATACAATCGTTTATGATCACATTGCCCTCAGGTATTCCTAATACATGTACATCCCACATACTGAAAGATCCAGAATAAACCCGAAGTTTTAGATCTCTTTTAGACTGTCTCCTTCAGGATTTTATCATCATGTTTCTCATTTGATCATTGGGATTCGGTGTCGATCATATACTTTCCTA